>CM075765.1:0-20000 GCA_037974665.1 Ehretia macrophylla
CCCTAAACCCTAAACCCTAAACCCTAAACCCTAAACCCTAAACCCTAAACCCTAAACCCTAAACCCTAAACCCTAAACCCTAAACCCTAAACCCTAAACCCTAAACCCTAAACCCTAAACCCTAAACCCTAAACCCTAAACCCTAAACCCTAAACCCTAAACCCTAAACCCTAAACCCTAAACCCTAAACCCTAAACCCTAAACCCTAAACCCTAAACCCTAAACCCTAAACCCTAAACCCTAAACCCTAAACCCTAAACCCTAAACCCTAAACCCTAAACCCTAAACCCTAAACCCTAAACCCTAAACCCTAAACCCTAAACCCTAAACCCTAAACCCTAAACCCTAAACCCTAAACCCTAAACCCTAAACCCTAAACCCTAAACCCTAAACCCTAAACCCTAAACCCTAAACCCTAAACCCTAAACCCTAAACCCTAAACCCTAAACCCTAAACCCTAAACCCTAAACCCTAAACCCTAAACCCTAAACCCTAAACCCTAAACCCTAAACCCTAAACCCTAAACCCTAAACCCTAAACCCTAAACCCTAAACCCTAAACCCTAAACCCTAAACCCTAAACCCTAAACCCTAAACCCTAAACCCTAAACCCTAAACCCTAAACCCTAAACCCTAAACCCTAAACCCTAAACCCTAAACCCTAAACCCTAAACCCTAAACCCTAAACCCTAAACCCTAAACCCTAAACCCTAAACCCTAAACCCTAAACCCTAAACCCTAAACCCTAAACCCTAAACCCTAAACCCTAAACCCTAAACCCTAAACCCTAAACCCTAAACCCTAAACCCTAAACCCTAAACCCTAAACCCTAAACCCTAAACCCTAAACCCTAAACCCTAAACCCTAAACCCTAAACCCTAAACCCTAAACCCTAAACCCTAAACCCTAAACCCTAAACCCTAAACCCTAAACCCTAAACCCTAAACCCTAAACCCTAAACCCTAAACCCTAAACCCTAAACCCTAAACCCTAAACCCTAAACCCTAAACCCTAAACCCTAAACCCTAAACCCTAAACCCTAAACCCTAAACCCTAAACCCTAAACCCTAAACCCTAAACCCTAAACCCTAAACCCTAAACCCTAAACCCTAAACCCTAAACCCTAAACCCTAAACCCTAAACCCTAAACCCTAAACCCTAAACCCTAAACCCTAAACCCTAAACCCTAAACCCTAAACCCTAAACCCTAAACCCTAAACCCTAAACCCTAAACCCTAAACCCTAAACCCTAAACCCTAAACCCTAAACCCTAAACCCTAAACCCTAAACCCTAAACCCTAAACCCTAAACCCTAAACCCTAAACCCTAAACCCTAAACCCTAAACCCTAAACCCTAAACCCTAAACCCTAAACCCTAAACCCTAAACCCTAAACCCTAAACCCTAAACCCTAAACCCTAAACCCTAAACCCTAAACCCTAAACCCTAAACCCTAAACCCTAAACCCTAAACCCTAAACCCTAAACCCTAAACCCTAAACCCTAAACCCTAAACCCTAAACCCTAAACCCTAAACCCTAAACCCTAAACCCTAAACCCTAAACCCTAAACCCTAAACCCTAAACCCTAAACCCTAAACCCTAAACCCTAAACCCTAAACCCTAAACCCTAAACCCTAAACCCTAAACCCTAAACCCTAAACCCTAAACCCTAAACCCTAAACCCTAAACCCTAAACCCTAAACCCTAAACCCTAAACCCTAAACCCTAAACCCTAAACCCTAAACCCTAAACCCTAAACCCTAAACCCTAAACCCTAAACCCTAAACCCTAAACCCTAAACCCTAAACCCTAAACCCTAAACCCTAAACCCTAAACCCTAAACCCTAAACCCTAAACCCTAAACCCTAAACCCTAAACCCTAAACCCTAAACCCTAAACCCTAAACCCTAAACCCTAAACCCTAAACCCTAAACCCTAAACCCTAAACCCTAAACCCTAAACCCTAAACCCTAAACCCTAAACCCTAAACCCTAAACCCTAAACCCTAAACCCTAAACCCTAAACCCTAAACCCTAAACCCTAAACCCTAAACCCTAAACCCTAAACCCTAAACCCTAAACCCTAAACCCTAAACCCTAAACCCTAAACCCTAAACCCTAAACCCTAAACCCTAAACCCTAAACCCTAAACCCTAAACCCTAAACCCTAAACCCTAAACCCTAAACCCTAAACCCTAAACCCTAAACCCTAAACCCTAAACCCTAAACCCTAAACCCTAAACCCTAAACCCTAAACCCTAAACCCTAAACCCTAAACCCTAAACCCTAAACCCTAAACCCTAAACCCTAAACCCTAAACCCTAAACCCTAAACCCTAAACCCTAAACCCTAAACCCTAAACCCTAAACCCTAAACCCTAAACCCTAAACCCTAAACCCTAAACCCTAAACCCTAAACCCTAAACCCTAAACCCTAAACCCTAAACCCTAAACCCTAAACCCTAAACCCTAAACCCTAAACCCTAAACCCTAAACCCTAAACCCTAAACCCTAAACCCTAAACCCTAAACCCTAAACCCTAAACCCTAAACCCTAAACCCTAAACCCTAAACCCTAAACCCTAAACCCTAAACCCTAAACCCTAAACCCTAAACCCTAAACCCTAAACCCTAAACCCTAAACCCTAAACCCTAAACCCTAAACCCTAAACCCTAAACCCTAAACCCTAAACCCTAAACCCTAAACCCTAAACCCTAAACCCTAAACCCTAAACCCTAAACCCTAAACCCTAAACCCTAAACCCTAAACCCTAAACCCTAAACCCTAAACCCTAAACCCTAAACCCTAAACCCTAAACCCTAAACCCTAAACCCTAAACCCTAAACCCTAAACCCTAAACCCTAAACCCTAAACCCTAAACCCTAAACCCTAAACCCTAAACCCTAAACCCTAAACCCTAAACCCTAAACCCTAAACCCTAAACCCTAAACCCTAAACCCTAAACCCTAAACCCTAAACCCTAAACCCTAAACCCTAAACCCTAAACCCTAAACCCTAAACCCTAAACCCTAAACCCTAAACCCTAAACCCTAAACCCTAAACCCTAAACCCTAAACCCTAAACCCTAAACCCTAAACCCTAAACCCTAAACCCTAAACCCTAAACCCTAAACCCTAAACCCTAAACCCTAAACCCTAAACCCTAAACCCTAAACCCTAAACCCTAAACCCTAAACCCTAAACCCTAAACCCTAAACCCTAAACCCTAAACCCTAAACCCTAAACCCTAAACCCTAAACCCTAAACCCTAAACCCTAAACCCTAAACCCTAAACCCTAAACCCTAAACCCTAAACCCTAAACCCTAAACCCTAAACCCTAAACCCTAAACCCTAAACCCTAAACCCTAAACCCTAAACCCTAAACCCTAAACCCTAAACCCTAAACCCTAAACCCTAAACCCTAAACCCTAAACCCTAAACCCTAAACCCTAAACCCTAAACCCTAAACCCTAAACCCTAAACCCTAAACCCTAAACCCTAAACCCTAAACCCTAAACCCTAAACCCTAAACCCTAAACCCTAAACCCTAAACCCTAAACCCTAAACCCTAAACCCTAAACCCTAAACCCTAAACCCTAAACCCTAAACCCTAAACCCTAAACCCTAAACCCTAAACCCTAAACCCTAAACCCTAAACCCTAAACCCTAAACCCTAAACCCTAAACCCTAAACCCTAAACCCTAAACCCTAAACCCTAAACCCTAAACCCTAAACCCTAAACCCTAAACCCTAAACCCTAAACCCTAAACCCTAAACCCTAAACCCTAAACCCTAAACCCTAAACCCTAAACCCTAAACCCTAAACCCTAAACCCTAAACCCTAAACCCTAAACCCTAAACCCTAAACCCTAAACCCTAAACCCTAAACCCTAAACCCTAAACCCTAAACCCTAAACCCTAAACCCTAAACCCTAAACCCTAAACCCTAAACCCTAAACCCTAAACCCTAAACCCTAAACCCTAAACCCTAAACCCTAAACCCTAAACCCTAAACCCTAAACCCTAAACCCTAAACCCTAAACCCTAAACCCTAAACCCTAAACCCTAAACCCTAAACCCTAAACCCTAAACCCTAAACCCTAAACCCTAAACCCTAAACCCTAAACCCTAAACCCTAAACCCTAAACCCTAAACCCTAAACCCTAAACCCTAAACCCTAAACCCTAAACCCTAAACCCTAAACCCTAAACCCTAAACCCTAAACCCTAAACCCTAAACCCTAAACCCTAAACCCTAAACCCTAAACCCTAAACCCTAAACCTTAAACCCTAAACCCTAAACCCTAAACCCTAAACCCTAAACCCTAAACCCTAAACCCTAAACCCTAAACCCTAAACTCTAAACCCTAAACCCTAAACCCTAAACCCTAAACCCTAAACCCTAAACCCTAAACCCTAAACCCTAAACCCTAAACCCTAAACCCTAAACCCTAAACCCTAAACCCTAAACCCTAAACCCTAAACCCTAAACCCTAAACCCTAAACCCTAAACCCTAAACCCTAAACCCTAAACCCTAAACCCTAAACCCTAAACCCTAAACCCTAAACCCTAAACCCTAAACCCTAAACCCTAAACCCTAAACCCTAAACCCTAAACCCTAAACCCTAAACCCTAAACCCTAAACCCTAAACCCTAAACCCTAAACCCTAAACCCTAAACCCTAAACCCTAAACCCTAAACCCTAAACCCTAAACCCTAAACCCTAAACCCTAAACCCTAAACCCTAAACCCTAAACCCTAAACCCTAAACCCTAAACCCTAAACCCTAAACCCTAAACCCTAAACCCTAAACCCTAAACCCTAAACCCTAAACCCTAAACCCTAAACCCTAAACCCTAAACCCTAAACCCTAAACCCTAAACCCTAAACCCTAAACCCTAAACCCTAAACCCTAAACCCTAAACCCTAAACCCTAAACCCTAAACCCTAAACCCTAAACCCTAAACCCTAAACCCTAAACCCTAAACCCTAAACCCTAAACCCTAAACCCTAAACCCTAAACCCTAAACCCTAAACCCTAAACCCTAAACCCTAAACCCTAAACCCTAAACCCTAAACCCTAAACCCTAAACCCTAAACCCTAAACCCTAAACCCTAAACCCTAAACCCTAAACCCTAAACCCTAAACCCTAAACCCTAAACCCTAAACCCTAAACCCTAAACCCTAAACCCTAAACCCTAAACCCTAAACCCTAAACCCTAAACCCTAAACCCTAAACCCTAAACCCTAAACCCTAAACCCTAAACCCTAAACCCTAAACCCTAAACCCTAAACCCTAAACCCTAAACCCTAAACCCTAAACCCTAAACCCTAAACCCTAAACCCTAAACCCTAAACCCTAAACCCTAAACCCTAAACCCTAAACCCTAAACCCTAAACCCTAAACCCTAAACCCTAAACCCTAAACCCTAAACCCTAAACCCTAAACCCTAAACCCTAAACCCTAAACCCTAAACCCTAAACCCTAAACCCTAAACCCTAAACCCTAAACCCTAAACCCTAAACCCTAAACCCTAAACCCTAAACCCTAAACCCTAAACCCTAAACCCTAAACCCTAAACCCTAAACCCTAAACCCTAAACCCTAAACCCTAAACCCTAAACCCTAAACCCTAAACCCTAAACCCTAAACCCTAAACCCTAAACCCTAAACCCTAAACCCTAAACCCTAAACCCTAAACCCTAAACCCTAAACCCTAAACCCTAAACCCTAAACCCTAAACCCTAAACCCTAAACCCTAAACCCTAAACCCTAAACCCTAAACCCTAAACCCTAAACCCTAAACCCTAAACCCTAAACCCTAAACCCTAAACCCTAAACCCTAAACCCTAAACCCTAAACCCTAAACCCTAAACCCTAAACCCTAAACCCTAAACCCTAAACCCTAAACCCTAAACCCTAAACCCTAAACCCTAAACCCTAAACCCTAAACCCTAAACCCTAAACCCTAAACCCTAAACCCTAAACCCTAAACCCTAAACCCTAAACCCTAAACCCTAAACCCTAAACCCTAAACCCTAAACCCTAAACCCTAAACCCTAAACCCTAAACCCTAAACCCTAAACCCTAAACCCTAAACCCTAAACCCTAAACCCTAAACCCTAAACCCTAAACCCTAAACCCTAAACCCTAAACCCTAAACCCTAAACCCTAAACCCTAAACCCTAAACCCTAAACCCTAAACCCTAAACCCTAAACCCTAAACCCTAAACCCTAAACCCTAAACCCTAAACCCTAAACCCTAAACCCTAAACCCTAAACCCTAAACCCTAAACCCTAAACCCTAAACCCTAAACCCTAAACCCTAAACCCTAAACCCTAAACCCTAAACCCTAAACCCTAAACCCTAAACCCTAAACCCTAAACCCTAAACCCTAAACCCTAAACCCTAAACCCTAAACCCTAAACCCTAAACCCTAAACCCTAAACCCTAAACCCTAAACCCTAAACCCTAAACCCTAAACCCTAAACCCTAAACCCTAAACCCTAAACCCTAAACCCTAAACCCTAAACCCTAAACCCTAAACCCTAAACCCTAAACCCTAAACCCTAAACCCTAAACCCTAAACCCTAAACCCTAAACCCTAAACCCTAAACCCTAAACCCTAAACCCTAAACCCTAAACCCTAAACCCTAAACCCTAAACCCTAAACCCTAAACCCTAAACCCTAAACCCTAAACCCTAAACCCTAAACCCTAAACCCTAAACCCTAAACCCTAAACCCTAAACCCTAAACCCTAAACCCTAAACCCTAAACCCTAAACCCTAAACCCTAAACCCTAAACCCTAAACCCTAAACCCTAAACCCTAAACCCTAAACCCTAAACCCTAAACCCTAAACCCTAAACCCTAAACCCTAAACCCTAAACCCTAAACCCTAAACCCTAAACCCTAAACCCTAAACCCTAAACCCTAAACCCTAAACCCTAAACCCTAAACCCTAAACCCTAAACCCTAAACCCTAAACCCTAAACCCTAAACCCTAAACCCTAAACCCTAAACCCTAAACCCTAAACCCTAAACCCTAAACCCTAAACCCTAAACCCTAAACCCTAAACCCTAAACCCTAAACCCTAAACCCTAAACCCTAAACCCTAAACCCTAAACCCTAAACCCTAAACCCTAAACCCTAAACCCTAAACCCTAAACCCTAAACCCTAAACCCTAAACCCTAAACCCTAAACCCTAAACCCTAAACCCTAAACCCTAAACCCTAAACCCTAAACCCTAAACCCTAAACCCTAAACCCTAAACCCTAAACCCTAAACCCTAAACCCTAAACCCTAAACCCTAAACCCTAAACCCTAAACCCTAAACCCTAAACCCTAAACCCTAAACCCTAAACCCTAAACCCTAAACCCTAAACCCTAAACCCTAAACCCTAAACCCTAAACCCTAAACCCTAAACCCTAAACCCTAAACCCTAAACCCTAAACCCTAAACCCTAAACCCTAAACCCTAAACCCTAAACCCTAAACCCTAAACCCTAAACCCTAAACCCTAAACCCTAAACCCTAAACCCTAAACCCTAAACCCTAAACCCTAAACCCTAAACCCTAAACCCTAAACCCTAAACCCTAAACCCTAAACCCTAAACCCTAAACCCTAAACCCTAAACCCTAAACCCTAAACCCTAAACCCTAAACCCTAAACCCTAAACCCTAAACCCTAAACCCTAAACCCTAAACCCTAAACCCTAAACCCTAAACCCTAAACCCTAAACCCTAAACCCTAAACCCTAAACCCTAAACCCTAAACCCTAAACCCTAAACCCTAAACCCTAAACCCTAAACCCTAAACCCTAAACCCTAAACCCTAAACCCTAAACCCTAAACCCTAAACCCTAAACCCTAAACCCTAAACCCTAAACCCTAAACCCTAAACCCTAAACCCTAAACCCTAAACCCTAAACCCTAAACCCTAAACCCTAAACCCTAAACCCTAAACCCTAAACCCTAAACCCTAAACCCTAAACCCTAAACCCTAAACCCTAAACCCTAAACCCTAAACCCTAAACCCTAAACCCTAAACCCTAAACCCTAAACCCTAAACCCTAAACCCTAAACCCTAAACCCTAAACCCTAAACCCTAAACCCTAAACCCTAAACCCTAAACACTAAACCCTAAACCCTAAACCCTAAACCCTAAACCCTAAACCCTAAACCCTAAACCCTAAACCCTAAACCCTAAACCCTAAACCCTAAACCCTAAACCCTAAACCCTAAACCCTAAACCCTAAACCCTAAACCCTAAACCCTAAACCCTAAACCCTAAACCCTAAACCCTAAACCCTAAACCCTAAACCCTAAACCCTAAACCCTAAACCCTAAACCCTAAACCCTAAACCCTAAACCCTAAACCCTAAACCCTAAACCCTAAACCCTAAACCCTAAACCCTAAACCCTAAACCCTAAACCCTAAACCCTAAACCCTAAACCCTAAACCCTAAACCCTAAACCCTAAACCCTAAACCCTAAACCCTAAACCCTAAACCCTAAACCCTAAACCCTAAACCCTAAACCCTAAACCCTAAACCCTAAACCCTAAACCCTAAACCCTAAACCCTAAACCCTAAACCCTAAACCCTAAACCCTAAACCCTAAACCCTAAACCCTAAACCCTAAACCCTAAACCCTAAACCCTAAACCCTAAACCCTAAACCCTAAACCCTAAACCCTAAACCCTAAACCCTAAACCCTAAACCCTAAACCCTAAACCCTAAACCCTAAACCCTAAACCCTAAACCCTAAACCCTAAACCCTAAACCCTAAACCCTAAACCCTAAACCCTAAACCCTAAACCCTAAACCCTAAACCCTAAACCCTAAACCCTAAACCCTAAACCCTAAACCCTAAACCCTAAACCCTAAACCCTAAACCCTAAACCCTAAACCCTAAACCCTAAACCCTAAACCCTAAACCCTAAACCCTAAACCCTAAACCCTAAACCCTAAACCCTAAACCCTAAACCCTAAACCCTAAACCCTAAACCCTAAACCCTAAACCCTAAACCCTAAACCCTAAACCCTAAACCCTAAACCCTAAACCCTAAACCCTAAACCCTAAACCCTAAACCCTAAACCCTAAACCCTAAACCCTAAACCCTAAACCCTAAACCCTAAACCCTAAACCCTAAACCCTAAACCCTAAACCCTAAACCCTAAACCCTAAACCCTAAACCCTAAACCCTAAACCCTAAACCCTAAACCCTAAACCCTAAACCCTAAACCCTAAACCCTAAACCCTAAACCCTAAACCCTAAACCCTAAACCCTAAACCCTAAACCCTAAACCCTAAACCCTAAACCCTAAACCCTAAACCCTAAACCCTAAACCCTAAACCCTAAACCCTAAACCCTAAACCCTAAACCCTAAACCCTAAACCCTAAACCCTAAACCCTAAACCCTAAACCCTAAACCCTAAACCCTAAACCCTAAACCCTAAACCCTAAACCCTAAACCCTAAACCCTAAACCCTAAACCCTAAACCCTAAACCCTAAACCCTAAACCCTAAACCCTAAACCCTAAACCCTAAACCCTAAACCCTAAACCCTAAACCCTAAACCCTAAACCCTAAACCCTAAACCCTAAACCCTAAACCCTAAACCCTAAACCCTAAACCCTAAACCCTAAACCCTAAACCCTAAACCCTAAACCCTAAACCCTAAACCCTAAACCCTAAACCCTAAACCCTAAACCCTAAACCCTAAACCCTAAACCCTAAACCCTAAACCCTAAACCCTAAACCCTAAACCCTAAACCCTAAACCCTAAACCCTAAACCCTAAACCCTAAACCCTAAACCCTAAACCCTAAACCCTAAACCCTAAACCCTAAACCCTAAACCCTAAACCCTAAACCCTAAACCCTAAACCCTAAACCCTAAACCCTAAACCCTAAACCCTAAACCCTAAACCCTAAACCCTAAACCCTAAACCCTAAACCCTAAACCCTAAACCCTAAACCCTAAACCCTAAACCCTAAACCCTAAACCCTAAACCCTAAACCCTAAACCCTAAACCCTAAACCCTAAACCCTAAACCCTAAACCCTAAACCCTAAACCCTAAACCCTAAACCCTAAACCCTAAACCCTAAACCCTAAACCCTAAACCCTAAACCCTAAACCCTAAACCCTAAACCCTAAACCCTAAACCCTAAACCCTAAACCCTAAACCCTAAACCCTAAACCCTAAACCCTAAACCCTAAACCCTAAACCCTAAACCCTAAACCCTAAACCCTAAACCCTAAACCCTAAACCCTAAACCCTAAACCCTAAACCCTAAACCCTAAACCCTAAACCCTAAACCCTAAACCCTAAACCCTAAACCCTAAACCCTAAACCCTAAACCCTAAACCCTAAACCCTAAACCCTAAACCCTAAACCCTAAACCCTAAACCCTAAACCCTAAACCCTAAACCCTAAACCCTAAACCCTGAACCCTAAACCCTAAACCCTGAACCCTAAACCCTAAACCCTAAACCCTGAACCCTAAACCCTAAACCCTAAACCCTAAACCCTAAACCCTAAACCCTGAACCCTAAACCCTAAACCCTAAACCCTAAACCCTAAACCCTAAACCCTGAACCCTAAACCCTTAAACCCTAAACCCTGAACCCTAAACCCTAAACCCTAAACCCTAAACCCTAAACCCTAAACCCTAAACCCTAAACCCTAAACCCTAAACCCTAAACCCTAAACCCTAAACCCTAAACCCTAAACCCTAAACCCTAAACCCTAAACCCTAAACCCTAAACCCTAAACCCTAAACCCTGAACCCTGAACCCTAAACCCTAAACCCTAAACCCTAAACCCTAAACCCTAAACCCTGAACCCTAAACAGTAAACCCTAAACCCTAAACCCTAAACCCTAAAGCCTAAAACCCTAAACCCTAAACCCTAAACCCTAAACCCTAAACCCTAAACCCTAAACCCTAAACCCTAAACCCTAAACCCTAAAAAAAAAAAAAAAAAACCCTGAACCCTAAACCCTAAACCCTAAACCCTAAACCCTAAACCCTAAACCCTAAACCCTAAACCCTAAACCCTAAACCCTAAACCCTGAACCCTGAACCCTAAAATAAAAAATAAAAAAACTAAAAAAAAATAAAAAAATAAAATAAAAAATAAAACCTAAATAAAAAATAAAAAACTAAAAAAAAAAATAAATAAAAAATAAAAAAAAAATAAACATAAAAAACTAAAAAAAAATAAAAAACTAAAAAATAAAAAAACCTAAAAATAAAAAATAAAAATAAAAAATAAAAAAACTAAAAAAAAATAAAATAAAAAAATAAACTAAAAAATAAAAAAATAAAAAAAATAAAAACTTAAAAAAAAAATAAAAAAAAAATAAAAAAACAAAAAAACTAAAAAAAAAAAAACTAAAAAAACCTTTAAAAAAAATAAAAAACCTAAAAAAAAACTAAAAAACTAAAAAATAAATAAAATAAAAAAACCATAAAATAAAAAAAAAAAAAAACCTAAAATAAAATAAAATAAAAAAATAAAAAAACATAAAAAAACCTTTCCCTTCAGGATCAGACGGAGATAAAGAACTCGGCAGTTGAGTACTTTGCTGAGCTACTTCAGGGTGAGCAGTGTGAGGTGGAGGGAGGTGATTGGACTTTGATCCCCTCTATCCTTTCGGTTGCAGAGAACGATGCTTTGCTTGCTGTGCCGACTTTGGAGGAGTTGCGGGATATTGTGTTTAGTATTGACCCATATTCCGTGGCGGGGCCGGATGGTTTCTCGTCAAAATTTTTTCAGGTGTGTTGGGATGTCATCAAGGAGGATCTCAGGGGAGCTGTGAGCGCCTTTTTGGAGGGAGCTGAGCTCCCTAAAGGAGTCACCTCTACGACTTTGGTTTTGATTCCGAAGAAAGATAGTCCAGGTATGTGGAATGATTTTAGGCCAATCAGTCTTTGCACTACTTTTAATAAGATCATTACAAAGCTGTTGGCCACGAGGTTGTGTGTTTTGTTGCCTAAGCTCATTTCTGAGAATCAGAGTGGATTTATTGGGGGTAGATTGATTGGGGATAATATTCTTTTGGCTCAGGAGTTAGTACATTCATTGAATTCTGCTATTCGTGGGTCAAATATTTTGCTTAAACTTGATATGATGAAAGCATATGACAGGATGGATTGGGGTTTTCTTTGCAAAGTTTTGGAATGTTTTGGTTTTTGTGACCGTTGGGTCTCGATTATTCGGAAATGTGTTTCCAATTGTTGGTTTTCTGTTTTGCTTAATGGTAGCTCCACAGGTTATTTTCAGTCGAAAAGAGGTCTTCGGCAAGGGGACCCCATCTCTCCCCTTCTCTTTATTTTAGCTGCAGAATATTTGTCTAGGGGTCTGAATAGAATGTTTGTGCAGTTTCCTTCAATGCAATATTTTGCCAGGAGTTCCTTTTTGGTATCCCACCTCGCTTTTGCAGATGATATTGTTATTTTTGCGAATGGTTGTAAATCTTCTTTGAGCAGGATTATGAGTTTTTTGGCAGAATATGAGTCTCTTTCTGGTCAAAAGGTGAATAAGGCAAAGAGTGGTTTCATCCTTCCAGAATCCTCCCCGCGGGCTAGGGTGAGGATTGTGGAAAGGACTACAGGTTTTACTAGGCAGAGTCTGCCGACGAGGTACTTGGGTGTTCCGTTATATAAGGGGCCGAAGAAGGTGGTTTTGTTTGATGATTTGGTTCGGAAAATTTCTTCCAAAATTACAGGTTGGCAGTCGAGAGTCCTCTCGCCAGGTGCGAGAATTGTGTTGCTTCGGAGTGTGCTTACTTCTATGCCTCTTTATCTCATGCAGGTCCAACGGGCTCCGTTGGGGGTCATTGAGCGTATTGAGAGATTGTTTAACAGGTTCATCTGGGGTGATATTGGGGATCAGAGGAGGATTCATTGGGCTCCGTGGGGGACTCTTTGTTTCCCGGAGAGTGAGGGAGGACTTGGGGTTCGAGATTTGCAGGATCTTGGGGATGCTCAGGAGATTAAGTTGTGGTGGAGATTTAGGACCTCTGATAGTCTGTGGGCGCAGTTTATGAGGGCGAAGTATTGTCAGGGAAGGCACCCTTTCTCTGTTAGTGTTCGTCCGCATGATTCCAGTATTTGGAGGAGGATTAGGGAGGCAGGGGATCGGGGAGAGAAGTTTTTGCGCTGGAAGATTGGCTCGGGTAAAGTGTTCTTTTGGCATGATGTGTGGTGGGGAGACCGCCCTTTGGCTTCCTTCAAGTCTGATGGTTTTCTGTCTTCTGCGAAAGTGGAAGACTTTGTGATCAATGGCGAGTGGGACTTGGTGAAGTTAGAGGCGGTTCTTCCCTCCTTTGTGGTGACAGAGTTAATTAAAATTCCTTTGAGGTTGTACGCCCAGGATGAACCATATTGGGACCTGACGTCGCATGGAGAATTCACGATGTATAGTGCTTGGAATCTTGTGAGGAAGAAGGCACAGAGTCGACGATCTTTCCGTGAAATCTGGTATTCTTCTATTCCTCTTAAAATGTCTTTTTTCATGATGAGGTTGTTGCACGATTGGTTGCCTGTGGATGAGCGTTTGCAGCGTAAGGGATTACTCTTTGCTTCTAGGTGTCAGTGTTGCAGTCAGGTGGAGTCTTTGTCTCATGTCTTCATGAATGGGAGAAAGATTTCAGCTGTCTGGCTGCACTTTGCACAGATTTTTGGGGTTAGATTACCTGATTCGGATAATGTTTTTGTGTGGTTGAGTGCCTGGTTCTATTCTGGTGATTATGTCTGCAGAGGGCATGTGCGTATTTTGATCCCTATTTTTATCCTGTGGTTTGCTTGGGTTGAGAGAAATGATTCAAAACACAGGAAAATGTGTTTTTTCTCTGATAGGATTATCTGGCGTGTTAGGAATTTGTTGTGGCAACTTTCTCTTGCAGGTTTGATTAAGTTTTGGCACTGGAAGGGGGATTCTGTTTTGGCTCCTCTTTTTCAATGTCAGGTTCAGAGAAGGCAGAGTCCTTTCCCTAGGATGGTGGTATGGAGGCGACCCCAGGAAGGTAAGTTTAAGCTTAATGTGGATGGTAGTAGTGAAGGTAATCGGGCAGGTGGAGGAGGGATTATTCGGGACTCTCGTGGTAATATGCTCGTGGCCTTCTTTGAAAGGTTTGGGGATATTCCTGCGATCCAGGCTGAGTTATTTGCGCTCCTTCGTGGCCTTTCTATTTGTGTGCAGTTTGGTTTGGAGGATGTTTGGGTGGAGATGGATGCCCAAGTGGTTGTGAATTTGATTAAAGGGCAGGGACGTGGTTCCTGGGCTTTGGCGTATGATCTTGAGAGGGCTCGTTTCTTGCTTGGTAAACTTCATGCTACGTTGAGTCATATTTTCAGGGAAGGGAACCAGGCAGCAGATTATCTGGCAGGGCAAGGTTTGAGGACGGATGGTTTGCATTATGTTAATGACTTTCAGCAGCACAGTTTACTTCGTGGGATTGTTCATGTCGATAGGCTGGGTCTGCCGAGTTTTAGGGGGTGCTGAGCATCTTTTCTTGTTGTTGCTTAAACTGTTTCCTGTCTGTGCTCTGATCTTGCAAAGGAGAAGGATTGCTAGCTTGTGCGTATCGGAAAAGAGTGGTGTTTTTCGTCCAAGCAGGTTAGTGGCTCTTTCCTTTCTTTTTCATTGTGCTTTTTTCGAATTTCTTGATCTTCGTGCTTTTTCTTTTGGTTCGTTGGGATGGAGATGGCTTTGGTGTCGGCTTTGGGTCAGTAAGAGAAGAAGCTACAGCCTTCTGAGTTTTTTGAGGTTTTGGCTTGGTGTGGGCCATGTGTTGTTGATTTTCTTGTTTTTTCTTGCTGTTAGGTGCTCTGTTATGAGAAGGGGGTTTGTCCCTTCTCTTAGTTTCATTAAGGGGATGGTTTTGGTCTTTGTCCCCCATCCCCTTCTGGAGGTCAGGTTCAGGTCCCCCTCCAGGCGTTGTACTTTATTTTCATTTTTAATAAATTCTTGAGGGTCACCCCCTCTTTCACGGAAAAAAAAAAAAAAAAAAAAAAAAAAAACCCTAAACCCTAAACCTAAAAAAAAATAATAATAAAAAAAAAAAACTAAAAAAAAAAAATAAAAATAAAAATAAAAATAAAAATAAAAATAAAAATAAAAAAATAAAAAAACAAAAAAAACAAAAAAAAAACTAAACTAAAAAATAAAAAAAAATAAACTAAAATAAAATAAAAAAATAAATAAATAAATAAAAATAAATAAAAAAACTAAAATAAATAAAAAACCTAAAACAAAAAAAAATAAATAAAAAAAATAAAATAAAAAAAAATAAAAAACATAAAAAAATAAATAAATAAAAAAATAAAATAAAAAATAAAAAATAAAAAAACTAAATAAAAACTAAATAAAAAAATAAAAAAATAAAAAAACCTAAAAAATAAAAATAAAAAAATAAAATAAACCTAAAAAAAAAAAACCATAAAAAACCTAAAAAATAAAAAACTAAAAAAACATAAAATAAAACTAAAAAAATAAAAATAAAAAAAAACTAAAAAAAAATAAATAAAAAAATAAATAAAAAAACTAAAAAATAAAAAAACCTAAAAAAAAATAAAAAAAATAAAAAAACCTAAATAAAAACCTAAAAATAAAAAATAAAAAAATAAAAAAAATAAAAAACTAAATAAAAACTAAAAAAATAAAATAAACTAAAAAATAAAAACTAAAAAAATAAAAAAACCTAAACCTAAAAAAACTAAAAAAAATAAAAAAATAATAAAATAAAATAAAAAAATAAAAAACTTAAATAAACTAAATAAAAAAACCTAAAAAAAAAAACCTAAAAAAAAAATAAAAAACCTAAAAACCTAAAAAAATAAAAAAATAAAAAATAAATAATAAAAAATTTAAAAAAAAACCTAAAAAAAATAAAATAAAAAAAAATATAAAAATAAAAAAATAAAAAACCTAAAAACCTAAACCAAAATAAAAAAAAACATAAAAAAACCTAAACCAAAAGTTTTTTTTTTCTCTGCAGCTGCTCCATCACGCAAAATCCACACCTAAACCTAGCTACCCCCCATGGCGGCGCCGCTGGCGCCTGGGCTGCTACCTGACGGCACCCTGCCGGCTGGTAGCAGTCCGGCACATCTGCCGACGGCACTGCACCAGTCTGGTGCAGTGCCGTCACACCCTCAGGCGCTGCAGCCTCACGCTGCAGCGCCTATCAAGGCCTCGGCGCAGCACCCACGTGGTGCTGCGCCACCTGCGCACCAGCCCCACGCTGGTGCGCAGGAAGATATGGTGCAGCAGCCTCTCGCTGCTACACCCAATATAGCCTTGGCGCAGCAGTCAGTGACTGCTGCGCCACTCGTGACGCAACAGGGGCCATCTGTTGCGCCTTCTCAGGCGCGACAGACAGCCCCTGGGCGCCGAAGTCAAAGGCACAGCAGCCTCACACTGCTGTGCCTCAAACAGCTTCCACGCATCAGCCAGGGGCTGATGCGTTTCCTCCTTTGCCATCGCTGAACCATCCCGTGGTGCCTATCCAGCCTTTTGCAGCTGCTGCTCCAGTGGAGGTCATCAAACCAGTTCCGCCAAAAGCTTGGGAAAAAAACTTTTCTTCGGTAATTTTTTCTGAACAGCCACCTTTGATTCCTGTTGCGAGACAGCCTTTTGTTTACTGTAATGAACCTGCTTTTACTTTGTTTGGTGATGAGATTGAGGTTCTGGCTGAACCATTTAGATATTCAATTATTGGGAAATTTAATCGTATGCCTCCTATTGCACGGATTCGAACTGCTATTGCAAAACTTGATTTTGTTGGTGCGTATAATGTGCTGTGGATTGACTATAAACATGTTTTGATTAAGCTTACGAGTGAAGAAGATTTTAAATGGCTTTGGAATAAAAATGAATGGTTCTTTGATGGTCAAAAGATGCGTACGTTTAAATGGAATCCTGATTTCACGCCAGAAGAAGAGTCATCTATTGTTCCTGTGTGGGTTTCTTTTCCTAATTTGCGTGCACATCTTTTTGAAAAATCTGTTCTTATGGGTTTGGCTAGAACTCTGGGTACTCCTATTCAGATGGATGAATCTACTGCTAGGGGAACTCGGCCTTCACAAGCTCGAGTCCAAATTGAATTTGATTGTTTGAAAACCCCCCCTCCCCGCATTTATATTAATATTTCTGATAGAGGAACTGGTAAGAGCGTTGGTGGTTACTGGCAAGAGGTTATTTTTGATAAGATGCCCCCATTTTGTTCGCGGTGTAAGCACTTGGGACATGATGAAAAATTTTGTTTGGTTACTACATCTGAACGAGATCGGAGAATTGCTACTGAAAATCGTAAAAGGGGATTTCTGAACAAGAAGCCACCTGGGGGGGGTTCGGGGCCTGGAGGTAATGATCATAGACCTCCCCCACCGCCCCCTCAGCCGAATCAAAGCAAGGGCAAAGAAGTTGACAAAGACGGGTTCACTAGTGTTCGTGGTCGGAAAAATAAAATGGGTGACAAACAATTTACTGCCACGACAACACAAAATGATACAGGTAACACGATTCTAGTTAAAAATTCTTTTAATCGTTTGAACTTAGAAATAGGAGAGAGCTCTTTGAGTGAGGTTGAGAAAAATCACGAGAGAATATTAAAAGATTTTGAGAGAGAGCAAGAAAAAGCGAGAGAAGTGTTTGTGAAAAATCTTGAGAGCGAAAAAAAGAGATTGAGAGATGAGCGAGAAAAAGAAAGTCAGGAGGTTCAAAAAATTGAAGAGCGCCAAAAAAAGGAAGATGGAGAGACAGTACGTGAGGTTCATCCTAGAGTGAGAGAGATATTGAGTGAGTCTCGAGAGGGAAAGGAAAAAACAAGTGATGAGAGACAAAATGAGAAAAAAGAGGCAAAAGGGGAGGTGAAAAGGGTTACCTTTGGCAAGAACCTGAGTAATGATGATTGTCTAGATTTGAGTTCAGGTTCTGCCAAGAGTACCCCTAGTGAGGATCCTTCACATGTGTACTCTGTTGGGGATTCTTCTCAGCAGTCCCACGGGCTGGGGGGTAGTTTAGAGGGGGCTTCTGAAGGGCTGAGTGATAGTGTTAGTAGTAAGATGGGGGGGGGAGGTTGGTGATGAGAATAGTAGTGAGGAAAGGGCTGTCAGTGAGGATGGTAGTGAGGGTGAGGAAGATGAAGAGAAGGGTTGTGAGGTTGAGGGTCGTGAGCTCATCATTCGAGATGAGAAGGAGGGTCATGATGGTGAGGGTGGAAAATTAATGAGTGAGGGGAAAGGAAGAGATGGTGTGGCTAGGGATATGATGGTTGGAGTAGTTGGGATGGAAGTTAGTACTGGAGTTAGGTTAGAGAGAGAAATACACGAGGGAGATGAAGTTTTGCCGGTTGGGGTTGGCGAGCTGACTTTGTGTGCTATCAACATGGATCCTATACTGTCAAGCTCTAATTCGGGTGCCAGTGGTTTCCCTTTACCTGGGCAAATTCCAGGGTTGTCGGACACAATAGAGGTGCACCCTCGGGTGATTTCCAGGAGCAGTTCGATGGATAAGTTGCAGGTTGCTGAGAAGAGCAAGAAGTCAACAAAAAACAGGCAGCAGCAGCTGGGTTCTCAGCGCATCACGCGAAGTAAGTCCATTGTGGAAAAAGGTAACACAGGCGACTCTCCTTCTCTTTCTGATGATTAGTGGACTTATATGGAATATTAGGGGAGTGGCGCGAACTGTGGGTTTGCGAAGGTTGAAGAAATTGATTAAAATGCACAGGTTAAAGTTTGTTGCGATCTCAGAACCTATGGTTTCTGCGGATCAAATTTCTTTTTATTCGCGGACTTTGGGGTTTGCTTCTAGGTTCACTCAAAATTGTTCAAATAAAGTATGGTTTTTTTGGGATGAAGATTTACAGGTTGACATTCTGAGGGACCATGCCCAGGCACTTACGGTGTGTATTTCTGTTCACTGGCTCAAGGAGCCCATGTTTGCTACTTTTGTTTATGCTAAAAATTTGTTGACTGATAGGAGAGAACTTTGGGAGGAAATGGCTTTGATTTCTAGGGTTGTTGAAGGTCCGTGGATGGTTGGTGGGGATTTTAATGCCATCTTGGCAGCGTCTGAAAGGTGGAATGGTGCGACGCCGAATGCTCTTTCGATGGAGGAATTCGGCAATTGTCTGTTGGATTGTGGTTTAATTGATGCAGGATATGAAGGCAATGAGTTCACTTGGACTAATGGAACTTTGTTTCAACGGTTGGATCGTGTTTGCATCAACCATGTTTGGCCGGATACATTTGCTGTCACCAGAATTAAACATCTGGCTAGAGAAGGATCTGATCACTGTCCTCTTTTTATGTCTCTTTCTCTTTCAGTTGATAGAGGGCCTTCCTCGTTTCGCTTTTTAAATGCTTGGACTAATCATCATAATTTTCTTGATTTTGTGCAGGCTAGCTGGAATTCTCCTTTGCAGGCTCAAGGTATTGACAGGTTTTGGTTTAAGCAACAGCGTTTAAAGAGTGCTCTCAAGTGGTGGAATCGAAACGTTTTTGGAGATGTGTTTCAGAATGTCAGAGAGGCTGAGCAGAGAGTGGAGCAACTTGAGATTCAGTGTCAGACTTCATCTGTGCCGGGGGATCGGTTGGCATTGAATGAAGCTCGAGCCAAGTTGGTCAGATTGTTAGCTATTGAGGAGCAGTTTTGGCAACAGAAAGCGGGTTGCAGGTGGTTGGTGGAAGGTGAGAGGAATACTCGTTTTTTTCAGCTTTTGTTGAAGACGAAGCACATGAGAAGCACAGTTTGGGAGATAAAGGTGTCGAGGGACCAGGAAGTTGTTTCCCTTCAGGATCAGACGGAGATAAAGAACTCGGCAGTTGAGTACTTTGCTGAACTACTTCAGGGTGAGCAGTGTGAGGTGGAGGGAGGTGATTGGACTTTGATCCCCTCTATACTTTCGGTTGCAGAGAACGATGCTTTGCTTGCTGTGCCGACTTTGGAGGAGTTGCGGGATATTGTGTTCAGTATTGACCCAT
>CM075765.1:1825000-2297500 GCA_037974665.1 Ehretia macrophylla
TAAGAGGAACTTACTAAGCTAGGAAAATATTTTCTAAGAACTTCAAAGGATGGGTGACCAAGATGTCTATGCCTTAGCCATATATCTAGAGGATCACCTTCGTGTTTTGTTCCATGAAAGCTAGAGGACAAAACCTGCTTCTTATTCTTCTTTACCAGGTACAATCCGTTTTCCTCTTCAGCAGTACCAATCTTCTACAATGAGGTTAAATCCTGAAGAAAACTATCAGTCTTAGAAAAACACACTAAATATTTTAATTGCTTGCTTAATTTATGTGCTGTGATTAAATTAAAAAAAAAAAAAAGTTGAGGGACATGTAACATATCCTTTAAATACAAAGCATTAGAAATCTTGATTGTTCATTGTCCACAGTAGCTCTTTCTCCATTAGCTATACTTACTTTAAAATTACCAAGACAAGGGGAATAAGTAGAGAACGAGGTACTATTCCCTGTCATATGGTCAGGCGCACCAGAATCTATAATCCAATCTGAATTATTGGTGCTTGCAAAAGTAGAAAGAACAGATTTTACTTTACCACCAGTTTTAGAAGCATGAACTTCTGTACGAAGATCTAATATTCTCAGCAATTCTGCCGTTTGTAGTTTGCTGAAAGCAGTCTCAGGTTCCTCCTTTTTTGTAGTTGTTTCTGCCACATGGGCAGCCACTTGCTTGCCCTTATTCTTTGACTCAGGTCTACCATGAAGAACAGAACAAGTAGGCCTATCATGCCTAGGCTTATTGCAATGGTCACACCAAAGGTCTTCTTTGGAATCCCTTTTTTCTTATCTGATTTTTTTTAGTCCTTCATTGCTGTAATTCCCGAAGTTTCCATATTCCTCTCCCTTGGCATGGCTTTTCTCCTCATCTCCTCAATTCTCATAGCAGAAAACGCCTTAGCAAGTGTTGGAAAAGGTGTTCAACTAATCACCATAGAACAAATATTATCAAACTCAAAACGGAGACCAGCTAGGATTTTGTAAGTCCTACCTTTCTCCATCAATTTAGTGACCTTCAAGGGTCAACCTATATACCATCTGGCTCCAAGCATTGGTAATAATCAAGTTCCTGCCAAAGTCCTTTCAAGGTGCTATAATAGGAGTTGACATTTGCTTCTCCTTGATAGAATTCCTAGATTTGATTCTCAAGCTCATACATTGAGCCATCATTACCTCCTGTAGAGAAAGCTCCCTTCACCGCCTTCCAAAGTCACTAGCCTCCTCAATGAACAAATAATTCCTCCCTATAGTTGCTTGCATTGTTTGAATCAGCCATGCCATCACTTGAGAGTTCTCCTCTTCCCATTTGATCAAGGCCTACTCATCTCCTTTGGGTTTCTTCTTTGTTCCATCAAGATAGCGTAGTTTGCTCATCCCTTTAATGGTTACTTTGATTGATTGTGCCCAATTCACATAATTGGTGGAATTCAGTTTTCTGAAAATATTGGATTGATTGTAAGATAAAATTGCTCCAGAGGATGTCTTACAGTCTTCTGCCATCGGGATAATGGTGGGAAAATTTTTTCTAGTTCTTGAGGGTTGTGGTGGCTAGGTTTTAGGTTGTAGGATAGAACCTACTTTTGATACCAAGTTGAAATAATTGATTGCGGAAAAATGTGTGTATTTGATCTTTGGATAGAATCCCTATTTATACAAACTGGTTAGCCACTATACATGAAATATTCTAAACAAAATCAATCTATACATTAATTCTGCTCCTTAATTCTAGGGAATTCCTACAAAGACGAAATCAATCAATATTAGGTGAACCCTAGATATAGAATTCCTATATTTACAATCAATCACTCAAGATTTGATTTTTCCATTCAATCAATCAAGATTTTGCCAACCAACAATCAATCGATCAAGATTTGATTCTTGTTTACCAACAAAATGAAAATAGATGTACATTTTTGTCAAGTATGTAGGCTGCATATAAATTGTATTTGACATCTAGATTTTGTTATAAGGTAGAAATTCTTACTTTCATTTGAAAACTGATTTTCTTTATAGTTTCATCAATTAAACTAGGAGTAAAGTCAATTTCAAGTCTTGCTTTAAGAAAAAGATGTTTTACTTGTTTTGGAAAATGAAGACTGAATCTCTCCTAGGAAAAGGAGATTCTTGTTCCCCTTTCTCTAAAATAATATGGGTTCCAAAAAGCTTACCTTCTATTATACAAAAGTTTCTGAAAGGGTCCAGGTTTCAGTCTTGAAGTCTGGCTTCTTTAATGGATAAGATTCAAAGGGCTTGCAATTTGCAGATTCTTCCAGATACAAATTATGGTGCAGGTTTAAAGTAGTAGATGTACTTCATTTCTTTATTTCATATGTACTTGCCTCATATACCAATTTAATTTTAAACTTAACGGCTAATTAGTTTTTCTTTTAGTGAAACCTGTTGAATAATTTCTTTGTGTTTCTAATGGTATACGCACACACATTCTTATTTTCAATCTTATATTATGGATGCATGAAAATTAAAAGCTCGTTGTTTTATACAAATAAAGCAAGGAGGAGGAAGAAAACATTCATGGCTTCCCCAATAGTCCTTTTTAATGTGCAAAAGATAACCTTGTACAATTCTTTGCATGCACATCTGTAATTTCCTCTAAAATAAAACATATAACAAGTTAGTATTTCACGTTCTAGGCTTCTCCAATAGCTCGGTCATGTAGATGGTTGCCTTTGCAACTCTTGTTCCTTTCTTGTTCTACTTTACTAATTGTATTCTTGGAATACAGGTTATCGAGAAGCTTGTGGATGTTGTCCTATTTCTGAATCAGGAGCTAAGTGATGCCTTTGGAAATACAGGTATGAGCTCAATCTTATAAGCAGTCACGTTCTTGTCAAGTTTTTGAACAAAGGTCCTAATAAGCTGAACTAATATCTAAATTTATGCGAAAAGAGAGAATAATCACACTTGTAAAGAGAGAAAAAGAGAGAGAACAACTAAGCATTCAAATGACCAGTTGCCCCTATTTATCTTAACTTGAGTGTAAATTTAATTACATAAGTGCCTTCTACTAACAATACCTCACCCTCAAGCTGGTGCATATATATTATATGCGCCCTGCTTATTACAAATATACTCACCATAGGGACCCTTCAATGATGTGATGTAGATCAGCTAGTTGATCAGCGGAACTGGTGGAAGAACTGACAATGTTTTTGTCAGCACCTTATTTCTCACAACGTAATAGCTGCCTAAATGTCCTTGGTTTGCTTGTGAATTACTGGATTCAACGAGATAGTTATAGCTGTTTGATTATCACAAACTAGCTTCATAGGATGAGAATAGGCTTGTTCCAAATTCTCTTGAGTAAATGTTTCACACATATTAATTCGCAAGTGGCTAAACCCATAGCCCTATATTCTAATTAGCACTATATCCAAATACCACATCCTGTTTATTACTTTTCCATGAGACTAGGTTCCTATCAACAAAGACAAGTATCCGAACATGTAATATTTATCAAACGGACAACTTGCCCAATCTATATCAGGGTATCGTATGATCTCGATGACCTTGAGCACTTTATAATGAACAACAATCTCCCAATGGCTCCATGCAGAATTGGGAATAATTACACTCATAAGAAAGGAAATATTTAGTCAAATTACTGTAGGATAGTTGAGTTTCCTACTAGCCTTTTTTATCTTCCGAACGCTGTCCTCCAAAGTTTGACAGAGCTTGAAGCAAAAAAACGGTGACTGAACAGCAAATGAGTTTAGCTAACTTACTAATGGATAACAAATTGGAGGTGAACTTTGGAAGGTGCAAAATAGACTGCGAGGAAATAGTAGAAGTAGGATAAGTCTGTCCAATCTTATGTATTGAGGGCAATGAACCATCTACAAGTGTGACAGTCGCAAGGGACCACACCAGTTGTAATCTAGGACCCCGTAATCAATTACCTAATGGCCTGATAGTGGAAGGACTAGCTTGCACAAGAGAGGCAGTGGGAGGAATAGTTGGTCGAGTTGTTTGTTGATATGCGGAAAAATGTAGAGTATTCCTCCTAAAAAATGAAGATCATAGACTTTGGAAAAAGCGGTTTTGGTAACTCCGCACCTTGTGAGGAGGTCTCCACTAGAGTTGCATTGGAAACATGAGGTGGTTGGCCATGCAAAGTCCAACAAGTGTCACAAACATGTCTCAGCCTTTCTACAATAACAACATTGAGATCGCTGAACATTCGCATTTCTACCTCTGCCTTTGTCACTATCGCTATATCCTTGGTTCTGCGAGTAACAAGAGGAGAGCGGTTCGGTGTGGTTCTGCTATCCCACTTCGAGAACCTCCACGAATCAAGTGAGAGCAGAGCCTGTTAAACGTAGGTAAGTTGGGGATTCCAAGGATCTGGGCACAGATAGGCTCATACTCAGAGGGTAGGGCACGAAGTAGAATTATAACAAAAAGTTGTTCTCATTACATCTGAAGAGATATGGCAACAATGCTCATAGAGAATTATCACATTAAAACTCAGCTGTCAAGCATCTAATTTGACCAAATAATCCAATCAAGCCTCTTTCATCAAGTGAATGCACAGCTAATCCAAAATCACGTAATAAATCCTAGTGACCTCACTCGTAAACATACCCTTCGCAGTTGTCTAGATATTTGCACAACCAGCACTTGCAAGAGTGGTCTTATGAATCAAACATGATGGATTACTATAACAACTTAGTAGCTGGGCATCCACACGCCTCTATATCCGAACATCTGTATCACACAAGTTGGTTGGAGGACCCTTAAACAAATGATCATCTAACCCTTGCCCAATAGTCCACACGTCAATGACAGCCACCAAGTGAGACTAATTATGATCATTAAGCTTGGTTATGGTGATGGTAGGAGTCCCCATGATGGTAAGGACAACTGCATACATAGCTAAACCAAAATCACTAGGAATAACAATGTTAGAGGCATCCATGATCTACAACAATGACAATATATCCGAGCAGAAGATGTGCATAGATAAGTAAGATGATAACTAAGCTTTAAGCAGCCTCTTAGGCTTGACAGATACCAATTACAGTAATATGATGTCTTTAGAAATCTCCAACGGCTCTTTATGTTGATCAAAACAGTATTGCAATACCAAAATGGGCTCCTTATCATTGTTTTTTGCTCAAAACATGAATAACAAACCAAATCAAGTTATGAAACATTAATAAACAGGGAGAAGAGGCCAAGACGAGTCGAACGATGGCTTTAGGAGGTCAAACAGAGCACTGTAGGTGGCATGTCCAACTCACATCTCTGCCGCTGGTGCCGACTACTAGCGTCTAGCATGTGGCTTCACACACTATGTCGACGACTTGTAGTCTGGTACCAGTCAACTCAGAACTTCACGGCAAGTAGTCTAGTGCTTGCAATGCACTATCGAGAGCTCTAGTTATGCATAGATAAGTGTGGAAAGTCAGAAGTGTTTGGCCCTGGGGCAATGGGACCGTCGGTTGGACTAGATGTCCCTCTTTCTCTCAAGGACAATGGTGCCTGCAGATTGTTAACTTGAGACCTTGGTGGTGCAAATCGACAGAGAATGGTAACAAAAACTATTAAACTTTTTTTTCTGCCATCCAAAACCATCAACAAGAGAAACTGGGAGAGTATAGTAGCTAAATTGGAATTTTTTGGCCTGAATCACATATAGTCTGGGGAGATGATTATCTATAATTAAATTCACGTAGTTCTGATTCACAAATGTTAAAAAATTGGTGGAGACAATGTTACTTTGATCTCCTTTATACCTATTCCATTTCTTCTGTAACCTATTGGACTTTGTTGGACAATTTTCCATGTTAACTTGGGCTGATGTGTTCTTTATTGATGTCTAACAGTTGCTGATACACCAGAAAAGGGATTCTTCAGCAATAGGCAAAGATTGGGGCCCGCTGGCCTTGCATTACATTATGCTAATATTATTCTCCAGATTGACTCAATTGTAAGTGCTTGCCTCTTTAATATCTGATACTTATCTGTTGAATCTTGATATAGACAACTTCTCTCCTCCAAACTAAACCAACCCAAGCCTATCCTACTATCTGGTGATGGTTGCATGGATCTGTTGATGCCATTCAGTTCTTTAATGCCATTTTCTTCGTTAATACGATTATTGGAATATACAATCTCTTTCCATATGTGTTGTTTTCAATATATCCTTTCTTGTTCTCAATTAGTCACCCTTGGTCAAATTGTTTCTGTGGATGGTTTGCCATGATATGTCTAAACATTGTGTCTGAGGCTTCAAGCAGGCATTACTTTTATATGTTCAAGAGGGTGCTAGTAGCTATTTATAGTACTATGCAGGTCTCTTTCATGTCCCGGATCCTTGGTCTTAACGGGTCTGCAATGATTATTGTTGCATTCAGATGCCCAATGAGTGCAAGCATGCACTAGGTGCAGCTTTATACTTTTTGCTGGCTGAAACAGATACACCTGTCTAGCATAAAATATTAATGTTAATTTTACATTCTGAAAGACTAATACCTTCTCATTGTTGATATGCAAATTTTGTACTGGTTTTGTTTGGCAATTATGGAAATGACTACCTATACAAGGATTGAGTACTCCAAAAAAATATAAAAATGAAAGAAATAACTACCTTGCATGGAGCTTATCAAATTGTTACTCGGCATGTGCATTGAATAAATTTATATTTCTTTCTTTCTTAGTTTTGTTTTTCAACAATGCTAGTTGATTTTGGTTTCTGGTATGTTATTTAACTATAATTAGATCAAATGATGCTTTTCATTCCCCTTCAACTGATTTACACCTATCTTTTGGTAGTTTGTTAAGCTCTCTATTAGATCTCTAAGGAAAAAATGTATTCCAGGGAAAGACTGTTATACAACAGAAGGGGGACCTCTCTCTTATGCAGCCAAAGTACTATGAGATAGAATAGTGGCAGGTGCATTTTAAACATATGCTAATTAATAGTAGTATTACTGGAGCATACAAATCCAATGGAAAGATCTATTGCAATAATGTATCTTTGATCTTTTTACACTAAAATTTTGTCACATGCCTGCCTCTAGTTGCATCCATTCCTATGCTCCTTCCTCGGATATGATAGCAAAGCCAAAAATATTGAACGTACCATTGAATCTACTCTTTATATTGCGTTGTTCTAGAGTTGTATTACTAGCACTTATTGACATATGATGCTTATATGAGCAGGTGGCAAGATCTAGTGTTATCCCTCCAAATGCAAGAGATACATTGTATCAGAACTTGCCACCGAGCATAAAATCTTCTCTACGATCCAAGCTGAACTCGTTCCATGTCAAGAAAGAGGTAGTCCTTTTTGTTCTTTCCCAGTATGTTAATGATGGAAGGAAACCAGTATCAGTCTGAAAATGCTCAAATGTGTAGATAATAGGATTTCTTGACACAATCTAAGGGGTTCCTTTCACCTTTCGCTGTAGCAACCATACTAATCAGAATTTGTGGTCCAGTTGATGTTTTCCAGAATACATTCTTCAACCTTTATTATCGTTGTTCTGATATTTCTTTTGCAGCTAACAATTGCTGAGATTAAAGCTGAGATGGAAAAAACATTAGAATGGCTTGTTCCTATCGCCACAAACACAGCCAAGTATGAATTCAAACGCCTCTCAAAGAAACCCTTTGACATATTTCCTTCTTTGTTCTTATTAATCAGTGCTATAAATCTTCTTTTTGGATGTTTTTTCAATTGTATGAAACAGAGCTCATCATGGCTTTGGCTGGGTTGGAGAGTGGGCAAATACAGGGTAAGTACCTAAATTTATTTTCATGTTTGAATATTTTGTCAGATCTGTATTCTGCTTTTGGATGAGATCTATTTTAGGTAGTTTTACACTCGTTAGGAAGGCTAATATGGGCTTCACCAATACAGGTCTGAATTAAACCGTCAGTCAGTTGCACCAACCGAAGTTATTCAGATTGAGACGCTTCACCATGCAGACATACAGAAGACAGAAGTTTATATCCTGGAACTAGTGTTGTGGCTTAATCATTTGGTAAGCCAGTCTAAGGTCAGAGTAAATTGCAGCAATGTGAGGCCAACAATCAAATCCCAGATTGGTTCATCTTTTCAGCAAACTGATGAGCAGCCCAAAGCTCCTACTAATGAATTACCAACTTTAAGTGTCGAAGATCAGGAAATGATGCTGGAGTTGAACAACAAAAAGCAATCTCGAGGAATTAGTAAGAGCCAGGATTTTGATTTGGCGGAAAACAGGACAAATAAGCTTGGCAAATTAAACAAAAGTAGTAGCTACTCGCCAACAAGGGGAAACAATGAACTAAAACCTTCAATGTTGCGTTCTTCGACAATTCCTGGTTTTGATTTTACTCTCGGTAAAGAAAAAATGTTAGACATCATTGACAGAGTGGAATCTCCTAAATAATTGTATATGTAAAATATATTAGAGGGAGAATGAGTAGGATGTCTTTGGAAAGAAGTGAGCAGTCATTCTGTACAGGCTATGATCTGCATGTTGTGTAATACTTGTATCTGTCACTGGGGAGATGTAAATGTAATGTTCTTCGATACGTATAGTTTAAAATAGTGAAGGTATTCTTGCTGTTTGTAGTTTCGAGAAAGCTGTAGTGGAAATCTTGGATGCATAATGAAGAGAAAACTGTAGTGGAATTCTTGCGGAACTATATAGATCAAGAAAGTTACATTAGCTACAGAAGATCAGACAATCTCAAGTTGGTACAAGTAAATCTCATGTAATACCTCCTGTGGATGCGTTTGCAACTTGTTCACCAGATTTCTCTCTCAAAAATTCTAAAACAATTTCTACATACTCAATTTTGTCATGGTGGACCATGATGCAAAGTAATATTTAAGAGATGCCTTCTTGTCAAAGTACTTTATCTAGACATAACAGGGTAGTATAAGATTATGTCCAAGAAAGCTGCAAAACCTGAAGTGAATTGTCCATCATCAATAAATTCCTCCAAGATTTGTATCATTACAAAATGAGCATTAGACCAACATCACTTCAGGAGCAGGGAATGAGAGTTGAATTCATCATGCCATTTGTTAGAATTCTCTTCCTTCTCATTACGGTGAAAAAATTCCACCATTGTGATTTACAAGTCTTCTCCTCTTCATCTCAACTTGTTTTTTCTTGGCCAAACAAAAGGGAATCAATACAAACACAATAGTTCTTATTATTTGTAAAAATCTCACCACTAATGGTGAGACCTTTGCAAACATTGAGAATTAATAAAGAGACTTTTACAAACAATAAGAACTAATTGAGTGACTTTTGAGACAATAAGGACCAATAGTGGGACTTTTACAAATAATGGAGATTAACCGCGTGACTTCTAAAACAATGGAGACTATTTGTCCAAAACTTGTAAACAACAGGGACTATATGTCCAATTTTCCTGAATAATAATAATAATAATAAAGAAAAAAAGGTGAATAGTAACCCTATGTGTGAACACTAACCCAGTGCGTGAGCAGTAACCTAGTGTGTGAATAGTAATCATGTTTGCACGTGAACAATAACCTCCATGTGTGAATAATAATTGCATAGCAACTGCATAATGATCTTTTTTTTTTCCATAAATACGGATGTTAAGGATAATTATTCAATCAGCCAAACTGCATATCAGTTTCCTAGAAGAAAGGACTCCACTTAGCCATATGTATCTGTATTCTATAGTTAGCTCTAGAGTTAGTTAATTAGTTATGTTGGCATAGTTGTGATGACCCGGTCCCTCGTAGAATCAAGTCTCTCTATAATAGCCCGATCCAACCCTAAGACAAGATACGAGGGAAAACGGACAGAGTTTTTCCTGTACTCGGGACAACCAATACCTGTTCAATAACTCAATTGACAACAAAAAGAAACCAACATTGCATAACCCGAGCAAACCATAATCATAAAAGTCCACAAAACCCACTTGGCAAGCCCACTTTATACAAAGCCATATAATTACATAAGTTCAGATTATGCTAGCAACATTCACTTGGCCAACTTACATGTCATTTACAACAAAATTCCCAAGCATCTACCAAGCTTTAAAGTGAACATTATACATTATACATTTACACAAATTCAAAAGTCTTCAATACAATACAAAATACAAAGCTCCAAGTCCACAACCAACAGGCAAGACAAATAAATCCATCACTTTAGTCACTTTGAGACTCGGACTCGGCTACACCTGCAATGTGGTTATGAAACGGGTGAGTCACAACGAACTCAATGAGGGAGGATAAAAGAAGGTTTTGAAACTCATTTTCTCTTTTGAAAACCTTTTCAAAAACACTTTTGAAAGCCTCTTTTGAACAACACATATACCACTAAGAGCAATTACAGCAAGTAATAATAAAGCTCAATAACACTTAGTAAAAAGGATATGTTCACTTGTTGATGCCGTTTCGTTTCACCTCAACCACCACTTTACCTTATCACTTCCATTCTCATCCAATTCATTTATTATACATTAAATACATCCAAAGTACCAAAACCTATCCCACACCCCATGGACCCACCCCGTCCATGCGAGATAGTAGAATAGAACATGGTAGTTGCAATCTACCATGCCTTACAACATTTTACCCACACCCCATGGACACACTTCAAACTCCGTCCATAAGGGATAGGGGGATAGATCATCGTGACGTTACCATGCCTCACAACATTTGTATAACAATTAACATTTAACACTTTACAATTAACACTTTAACATTTAGCAATTCAACACCTATAAAACACTTTAGAACACCTTAGTTAGATGACAAAATAGGTCATCCAACCTCAAACATATACATTCATGGATTAACCATGCTCCGACCCCATACAATCTCAACTCATTTAACAACATTTCCGACCCAAACAATTACAATAACACCACTTCTACTCTTAACTACATTTATGGCACCTTTGTAAACACTTAAAACAATGAAACAACCAACTTCATTCATTTACCCCAAACTACCTCCAAACTACCAATCAACCAAACAACCCTAACTAACACCTAACAATTAACTTACCAACATACATTATAAACCACACATAGATAACACAAAAGCCCTCAAAACGATGCCAACAAGCCATTCAATCCGGAAATTCAGCCATCCAACACTCTACAAATTCCAACCATTCAAACCATTTTTACAATGTTCTACAAGCACTTAACATCTCTAGACATCAATATCATGTTCTACAACATTCTTCCATACAATTCTAGCTATTAGCACACTTTAAACATTTCATTAATTCAACAATTCAAGCAATAATTCATCTAATTAAAAATCAACTCAAATGCACTAAATAAACTATCTAGCATGTGTCATAAACATGTAAAAGCATATATAAAGCAAGAACGAACAATTCTATAAGCAAAAACTCAACTTTTAAATCAATTTTTAGAAAAAGCCATCACCTTTTTTTATGTTCTGAAATGCGAAAAACGATCAGTAGATAGGTAGAGTGCGTCAAGATGAGTTCACACAAGCAACCGGGGCCCTAAACTCCTTCTCCTACACCTTCAAAAAGCCAAAATACCATGATTTTCACTATTCATTCAAGCCCTCAATGGGGCGGCTGAATTGGGGCTGAATTTGTACATTTTTAAAGCAATTTTTGGGTATTTATATAGTTTTAAAAAAAGTCAACTTGGTCAATGGAAAACCAACTTAGGTGGATTTTCACTATTTGTTTTAAAACGTTATTTTTAAAGCGTTAAAAGTCTACTTTAATCTTCTAGTTTGTTTCTAATTTCAATTTTACTAAGTCAAGAGTCAATTTAAAATGGTGGACTAGTTATCTAAATGTTTAAAAGACTAGTTTTATCAATTTGAAAGAAAAGTCAACTAACGTCAACAAATACACTTTAAATGTACTTTAAATGAAAATTTCGCCTAATAACTATATAAAAATCATATGATGTACATATATTATGTATTAAAATAATTAAACACATAATTGCATATAAGGTCCAAGCTCGGGTCTCACATAAAGACTAATTTGGTCAAACTAGGTGAAAGGTCAACTAAATGCAACTTAGATGGACTTTAAATGCATACTTAACTTAATAACATTTAGTAAATCACATGTATGCAGATATATTGATTCAAATTATACATAAAACAAGTAAATGCAAATAAAAGCACATAACTCCCGGCTCGGGTCTCACAGACTACACATTTAAAATATAAAAGACTGTGAAACCCCATATTTTGCATTTATCTCGATTTGCGTGTTTTGACTTGTTTATGTATTATATGAGTTAGAATGTGCTAATTCTGTGATTTATATTCCTATTACATGCTAAGTATGCATTCATGAAATTTTCATCAAAACCGGCATCAGAAATTTTATCGATGATTTTTATGAATAGTATTTTTGGCACTCGTCCGCTAAAATTTTTACGGGGGTGTTTTAAATGTTTTAAAAATTAATCTTCGGATATTAAAAGACTTGTATATGATTAAAACAGATTTTGAATCGGCTTTGAAATTTTAAAGGTTTTTACACTTTCTTTTGCGAAAATCGCGTTTTAAACCGAGTCGGGTAAGAGTTTTTGCATGTGAAAATTTTTGTCACATAAAATAAACTACCTAAAAATAGTCTAAGTGTTAAATGCATAAATGTGAACAAAAATAATCTAAAAGACAATTAAAAGACAAAATACTAAAAACTAACTAATTGTTTCAACTTTGACTTTTCTATTTATGTTGACTTAAGTTATATATGCATCAACACACACCAAAACAAAACAAAAACACCTTCAAAAAGCACACACATGGCCGAAAATCTCTAAGGAGAAAAAGAAGCCATTTTTGTTCAAGTTTTCAATAAATTTGCTCATAGATTTTGTAATACAAGGCCAAATAACTTCATCCAAGGCTTGATTTCACTTGTTGGGAATCTATTGCACACATTTCTAGCATCATATAAAATCAAAGGTAAGAGAAAAATTCTAGATCTCAAAATGTCATTTTTATGTTAATTCATATAATCGAATTTTTAGCCGTTGAAATGTTAAATTGTTGTTATGTTATTGCTCAGTAGATGCTAAGGATTGATTATATGGGTTTATAGCAGTTTTGAACCATGGTAGCATGAATTTCTATTTTTTGGGTTTTAAAATTGAGTTGTTGGCTATTTGTTGAATAATTGGAGTTGTAGTGGTTAGAATCGATTGCTGTTGGCTTGTAAAAGTTTGTTAAATACGTGGTAGTAATGTTATAATACCAAAATTTCGATTGCAATGTCGTGGTGAAAGTCCAAAAATTTCAGCCATGGTGCATTGAGGTTTTAGGGTTGTTGGGCTTAATTTGGATGGATTGTGGCTGGTTTCCGGGAGGACTAATGTAGTTGCTTGAGTGGGTGAGTGATAGAAACTGGTTTGGAGGTCATTGGATTAGTAGATTGTAAGTTATGACTTTTAGAAGTTTGAATTGCCTTCCTTTAAATGTTGAAATAATGTCTTTAGTTGTTTGGGTAGTGTTTGAGTGGTTGAATTATGGGTTGTTGTTGATTAGATACAGGTTTGGTTGAGTGGTTAAATGCATGTTAAGTTGGATGACCTACTTTGTCATCTAACTTAGTTGTTGAGTTGTTAATTGTTTAATAGATGATATGTTGTTGGAATGTTATTAGTTGATTATTGATTATTGATGAAGCCAGGAGATAGGCAACCTACTTTGTTGTCCTCCTGAGATATGAATGACTATTATTATTGTCATGAGTCTTGGTATGTGTGTGCCACCTCTCAGGCAGCATCGGGCTATGTAGTTGATAACCAGCATGACTATCATAGGCTACCCCCAGCTCGCATGGCGGAGGTTCCATGGAGGGAGGGGCTAGAGAGGTACCTCGGGTGCGTGAGTAATGGGGAGTTACAAGAAGAATGGTTGAGATCGTGATGGCGTTTGGAGCTACACCAACTAGAGTATCCTTTATTGATTGGTTATTATTATTAATGTGCTTGTATTGTTAATGATTTTAATTATGTGTTTATTGCTCAAAGGATGATTTACAAGGAGTATAGTAAATATTGTTAGGAGATCTGTGGAATCCTCATTGGGCTTATTTTATATAAGCTCACTCTCAATTATTGCATGCATATAGGTGATACTGAACAAGATTACGGGTACGTGCCTCACAAAGCTGAGAATGTGCCATATGTGGATGAGTCCTATGTGCTAGAGTCTTGTCCTTGATATCTGAGATGTTGTACTCTTTTGTTATCTTGTATATTAAAACTAGTTGGTTTGTATTTACTTAGAAGTTTATGATGTATAAGATGTTGTAAAGATAATGGATTAAATGTTGTTAGCTTAGTAGTCTTGTTTTGGAACATGATTAGGTTGCTAGATTGGTTATAATCTATTTTGGGAAAAATATGTTATTTAGTAAATGTATAATGTTGGAACGAAGGCGTATAACTTATGGATGCAATGGTAAAAAAATGTTTAATGTATATTGTGGTTGTGTTGTTTAATTGTTTGTGGAGTTGGTTGTATGAGTTGCAAAGAGGTTGGTTTAGAGCCTCGGTATCCAGGTTACAGTTGTTATACTGCCGAAATTCTATTGCGTCCTGACTGATCTTAAGGGGGGTCGAGTTGGGGCGTGACAAAGACTACTTATGCCAACTAAATGCTAATCAAATGAACTTCTAATGCACATTTAGTTTAATAACACTAAATAAATCAGGTAAATGAGCATATTATTTCAAATAATAATTAAAACAAAAAAAAGCACATAAATTGTACATAAATTCATGCTCGGGTCTCACAATAGCTATAGTGACAACTATAAACAGTTGTCAACTAACTGTACAACTTGCAAATCAAGTTGACTCAATGCTATAAATATAGCACCCTTGTATCAATTCAGATCAAACAATGAAAAGCTCAAATTCTGAAAAATATTTTCTTTTTCTCTCAAGCTTTTCTCACATGGTACCAATAGTAGGTGAAGATCTCTCTAAGATCACCATTTTGTTCGAAAATAAGCTTAATTCAAGTTGTTTTCTTCTCCACTGAAGCTGTGACTCCATTAGCATTGCTCACAAAAGCTTCACGATACCTTTTCTAGGTCTTCCAACACTTGTGAAACCCTAGGGTTTTTATCTTCAACAATCTCTCATAACATTCCAATGCTTTTGCTTCTCAAAGTTCTGCAACTCTGCAATTAAGCTTCTGTAGTAGCTGATTCTTTGTTTTCTATCTTTTGCAATTCTCTCGAGCTTTTCTCAATTCAGCCATGGCACTTCCTTCAGATCAAGCTCTTCCCTTTGGATTGAAACTCTTAATTCAGAAGTTGAACTCTTTGGTGAAAATTCAACTTGATAACTCTTAACTATCTAGTTTGGAAAGCTCAACTACAAAGTTGTTCTCAAGGCCTACAAGCTTCTAGATCATGTAACTGAAGCTGTACCTTGTTGTCCTAAACAACTAACTGCACCAGGTGGCACCACTACTCCAAATCCTAAGCTTTCAACATGGCTTACCAATGATGAAGATCTGAAAACTTGCTTATTTCCTCTACAACTTCCTCAGTCCATTCTCAAGTCCTTGACTTATCCACAACTCCTAAAATACAGAAAGCATTAGAGCATAGATTCAATTATCACGCCTCGATCCCTCACGGAATCAGGACCCTTATTCACTTCACTAACATTAACCCGATGCTATCCTAGGCACGGAAAATAAAGAAAAAATGATAGAATTTTCCTTATACTTAGGCCAATACAAAACCTGCACACAGAAGAATCATCACACAACAACCATTATATATATGGATAGCCCATTTTTTAGTTCAAAAGATAGATCTAGTTTCCTTAACTTTAGTTACAATCCTTACATATATCAAATATACATAAGACAACACTGACCCCAAAATAGATTACATTTACATTCATATATTCACATAAGCAAACATCTACCTCAAGCTAGCAGCAAGCAATTAGGGTGACTCTAGAGCATCCGTTACAACCTCAGGAGGAACAGAACCTGCCTCACCTGAAAATGTTAGAGAAAAAAGGGGTGAGCATATACTTATGCTCAGTGAGGGAAGGATAAACCGGGAAGTTTTTGAAAATGGTTTTCGTGCAATGTATATAAGGTAATCATATATCTCTTACTAAAGTACACAAGAACATGAGAGTATAACTTTATGTATAATAAACTGGATAGTAAAATCACATCAAGCATTAATAAAACTTTAAAGAACTTGGAATATAGCATGAAACATGTCAAGCTTGAGGACATTAACAAATAATAACGCTAAGTAAACACATATAAAAAGGATATCTCTTGAGTTTTCTCGAAGCCTTCAATGACTCACGAGTAAGGGAATAGTTACAGAGGATGAACAAGCACTGGCAACCCGGTTGCCAACCAATAGGTGGCCAACACATCCGTGCTGACGCGTAAGGTTGGAACCTTTGCTACGCTTACACTTAGTTAATATTGTTAGTTCTGCTTGATAACACGTAACACGTATTTGAAGGATGTATATCCTATGGCCTCTAGACATTTAATTGCAATTTATATAGAGTTTATAAACAATAAATGGCAACCAATAATCCACAAGCGGAAGAAAACACGAAATCATGCAAAAACAAAATCGAAATCGCTATCTTGTGCTACAAATTAATTGTACTTGATTTTACCTCTGTGTTGGCGTCAAACCTTAACATACACACGTTTAGAGGATTGTGGAATCGCTATAAAATATCTCCCAAGGCCGTGTATCACCTCCACGCACGAGGAACCCCAAAGCCTTCTCCCTAATTCCACTTCCTTGATCAATATTTTTGGAAAAAGTAATTTTTCCTTCTTGTCTATTTTTCTTCTTTTGGCCATGTATCTTGTGTGTGTATAGGTGTGTGTATCTCTACTTCTAACGTGTGATTGTGTCTTGGAATACTCATATGGCCGAAAATCCTAAGGGATATAGGAGATGGAAAGTTTTTGTTGCATTAGGAGTCTATTTCTTGATTATCTTGTAAATTATATTGAAGATAATTACATTATCTTCTTAATTTAAAATAAAGAAATTATCCTCTCCTAAAAAATCTCTCCCACACGCCCCACACCTTTATCCACACGCAGAGCTTGTGCCATCTAGACATTAGATGCTAGGACAAACATTTTTGTCTTAAAGATGTTTTTTGTTCTAATGTCCTAACCTTTCTAAATTGAGATGCATGTTCCCAATTAGGAAACTATACTCAATTCACACACAAATACTAAACAAGGAAATAGGCAATTAATCATTAAGGAACGTGGCAAGGAGATGGACTTTAAGACATAGTTGTTTTGGCTATAAAATGACCAAAGTGCCCTTGCTATCCACTAGCAGTATTTTGACCATTTTAACCTTAACTCATTCCACTAAAGAGTTAGGGTTGCACTCCAATACAACTAATAAACTTCCAGTGGAGGTTTTGTCTTTGACCTACTAAGTAAAATGACTGAAATACCCCTCTATGTTTTCAACCACAATCAAGAGTTCTTGCATTCGCACTATCATCTTATCTCGATTACATCTACACCTTGGGCCTTTATCTTTCTTATAATCATCACCCAGATACTATTCCCTTGTCTTGGGAGCAACCCACAAGTCTAGTATCTAATATAGCCCAAGCTATATTACTAAGATCTTAGATTTTTTATGATCATATAGATAACTCCAAGATAGTAGCTCACTATCACTTAAGATATCATAGAATCATGACTCATATGTATGCCACCTAATGAATCTAGTCTATATGTCCAAAACACCGAGCTGTTGACCCTATTATAAGATCTCACTTATAGTGAATCAAAGCACATGTCCTAGGATACATTGATATATCCACATATGCTTAAGATACTTTTAGTTCTCTAACAATGATAGCAATGTCACTGAGATAGCATCTATTGTAGTCCCGTTCAATGCATACACATAAAATAATGAGAAAAGTCCGGAATGCCCCTCCAATGACCAAAGGTAAGTTATCCTACCAAATAGGAGACTCTCTCATTATAACCTTACCATAGTGAAGTGCCCAACTTTACTAGTCAGTTATGAACCAATAGTTTTGATCCAAGCCTCATAGCATAGACCTTTTCTGCGGATCACCTCGCACCTATGCCATTCACTTGTATCAAGGAACCTCTTTTGCATACACATATATCAAATAAGTAAGAGAATATAATATGCTCATAATGAATGCACTGATTTGTTAACTGATTAATAACCATTATACTGTGATGTCTTATTGTTAGTGGTCTTTAGGACATCCAATCCCAACATACTCCCACTTGTACTAATGAACACTTCCACTATGCTGATCTAACACCTGTAGCCCTTACAAGAGTATTAAATACCCTCTCAGTAAGGCAGGGAATACTGAACCATTGGCTGAAGCATTTCCCTACCAATTCATTATCCCATTGGATAATTCCCCGAATCATGTGGTACTAATTCTCTCTATTATGCTTCCCAATCTAGTGATTCTCTAGTTTTTTCTTATTTAGCCATTATTCTGCCATTACTGCAGTACACTCTATGAGTATCTGTACTACCATCATGTATTCCAATTCCATCAGGAATTTCTTGAGCCATATAGCTCCCACTAGCCATGGGCTTCAATTCCACCCATAATTTCCTGAGCCATACAGCTTCTTATGTTGTTTCCTGCGTTGCATCTTGCCTTGTCCATATGTTAGAGTAAACAATCTAGGACTGTTTTTCCACTCATCCATATCACGGCGCCTCCAGCATAATAACGACATTTCTAAAAGCCAAGCTTTTGAAATTCCTATCTTGATTGGAAATTTGAATCTTGTATACCCTAAGGGTATAAGACTTTCAGATTTAACAAACTAGCACATAATCCCTCGTTCTCACAAAGATACTTGAGTATATGCTCTACTGCTGCTCTATTGGTTTGGTTATTATCTACTTTTCTAGCTCAACGCAAAGTAAATATTCATCCTAGTACAGAACATGACATACAAAAAAGGTTTCCATCCGTTGATACATATAGAACCTTTCTATGACTTCTATATCTCATATGTCTTCGAACATTGATTCTGAGATAGACAAACTCCATACCTGAGAGGCTACAACCTTATCTTGAAATCTAGTATGCCAATTCTTACTAGCATCTTCTCAATTTATGAAACTCAAGAAAGAGCTAGTGTCATAGCTTTACGATCGTGCAAAAGCTTAATGTCTAGGACATAGCTTACTTCTCTCAAGTTCTTCATTTGAGAAGTCAATCAAACCTCAATGGACAATAATACCCCTACATAAATTCTAATGAGTAGAATGTCGTCCATATATAAGACCAAAAATGCTGCAAAATTCTCCTCCAGCCTTCCATACAGGGCTCATCAATATCTTGATCAAAAAATTTGATAAAATCTGACGTTATAGGCCCTAAATGATTGCTTAAGTCCATAAATGGACTTCTTAAGCCTGCAGACTACACAAGGTTATCTTTAAGCAATACACCTATCTGGTAGCATCATATCGATGCACTTGTCAAGACTTCCATTAAGAAAAGTTGTCTAGACAATTGTTCTGCCATATCTTGTAATCAAACGATGGCTTAGAGTTGCTTGATGGATTCTAGCATAGCTAATATGACAAAGGTTTCTTCATAGTTGAACCCTTTCTTTCTGAGTGTACCTTTCCGCCACAAGCTTTTGCTTTGAAAGTTTCACCTTCCAATCCATCACTATTTTCTTCTTGTATACCCACCTACACCCCATGGGTTTAATTTCTTTGGGTGAGGGCACAAGATACCAAAATCTGATAAGAGCCTTGCCTCTAATTTCATATTTTATTGCCAGGTGTCATTTGTCTGCAATCACATCGGATGTCATATTTCTTGGGATCCACTCAAAGTCAGTTTGGTAAAACTCTTCAAAGAACTCATCAAGTGTCCTGGATTTCCTCCCACTATGACATGGCTCCATCTGTGAGCTAGAGTCACATTGCTGTATTTCCTTAGCATTGCTGTGGGACCTGGTGATATTAAGGATCCCGGTGGGACTTCCTCTAATGTGATCTGTGAGTCTAGTCACAGATGATTTATACAACCCTTCCCTAGGTATTCAATCCCTAGAAGTTGTAAGCTTAACCATCCTTGTACCTTTTGAATATAAAATAACGCATATCCAATTTAGGCTTCAACTATCATTCAGTTCATAAGCTTGATAATCCCATACATGGATATATTTCTACATCCATTAATCTATGGATATCCTATGAACTGATATAGACAGAACTAGATTTAATATGTGTACTGCTATTTAACAATATATTCTCAAAAAGATGTTGGCAACTTGATTCATCATGAATCTTACCAAAACTCAATAAAGAGCACTAGTTTCTCCTTACCAACGCACTATTCTAATAGGAATCTTGCTGTGCAAAGACGAAACATAATTTATTGTGTGACAACTAGTCGTTAAACTAGGACTTCACACAATTGTGCATACCTCATCCACTTTTACCCTTTGTACTTTAGAGGTGTGATCAATGACTTAAGATCCAATAGGTCCAGGGACCTATTCTAACCAATTCTCTAAAGTTTGTTTAGATTAACCTAAACACAAATGGCATAAAATAGATAGGAGAAAAAACCTATCTTTATGTACTTGACTGTATCTACTAAGTGTTATGCAGTAATATTATCATCAGAAATAGTCAAAGAATAAACTATTTGCATATTTTCCAAAAAAACTTGGATCCATTCAAAACAAAATGAACATCCAAACTAACTATTGCGAAACCTAAAACAAAGTTCATCGCAAAACAAGAAAACTTGCAAAGCATTATTCAAAGACTATCTATTTCTAAAATAAAATAACATCTCCTACTACCTCTGCCCATATGTTAATCCTTATGTCTCATTGCAATTTAGAATCTCCTTTAAATCATCTTCCTGGTGTCTTGAAACCTCTACAAAGAATTGCAATCAACATTAGTGGTACTTGAGTTTACTATTCACAAAGAAGTAAAATCTACCACTAAAAGGATTTCAACTAGAAAGAAAATAGAGGTACCTATCTCACCCTTGGATAGGTACATGAGGTTTGATCTTCTTCAAGTTCCTGACACAGAGCCGCACTTGAAGCAGTTTCCTCGAGGCTTATCACCATCATTCTATTACTCTTTATATCCATCTTACGTTTTTGTTGCTTACCCTTCTTTTTGATCTTCTTGCTGTGAGGGCAAGACAAAAAGACGAAGGGTAAGTAAGATCTACAAAGTCGTAAGATTTCAGAGTGGTCTCTGCTGCCTGAAGTTCCTCCATCACATTTTATAGGCCCAAATCTATCTTGCCCTCATAATAGCGGATCTTGAAATGAGCAAATGATTCAGGTAGAGTTTCTAGTATCATTTCCACTTGGCTCCGGTCATCAAACTTTGCACCAAGGACTCTAGCTGCATCCATATATTCTGCCATTCTGAGCACATGCTCTATGACGGATGTCCCTTCAGCCATCTTAGTGCTCATGATTGCTCTAACAGCAGCTTGCTATGCCAGCTTGCTATTTCAGCAAATATACCTTCCAAGTAGTCCATGATATCTTTAGCAGTTTTCATCCCTTCAATATAGACTTGGAGTACTTTTGACATGGAAGATATCATGTAGAACCTAGCCATATTATTGGCTCTCTTCCATTGTCTTTCAAAAGTCTGCTCCTCCAAAGTTGACTCAAGGGTAATGATAGGGCAGGGTTGAAATAAAACATGGACATATCCTCTGGTAGTGAGTATCATAACCAAATTTTTTTTCTAGTCATAATAATTCGAGCCAATCAATTTATTCTCAAGCAAAATACTGATAGGTGGAACAGAAAAACCAACTGACATATCTGGATATCTATAAACAGTTTAATCAGTCTAATGAGCAATTTGATATGTACGCAAATGAATGATTATTAAAGGAAAATAAACATTCATTCTTTTGATATCTACTTTATAAAAAAAATAGTAGTTAAACTATTAAACTACTTGAATGTCACAATGTCTTAATCTTACTCACAATATTCCATCGAAAGGATGATCATATTGCAATTTTGATTAAGTTAAGCTACGCTTATTTGAAATATCATTGCTGGTTAGACTCTACCCAATGATAGTCCAATCACTGTTTTAAGTTTAGCTTCATCAAAACAATGATAAGAACTCCGAAAGGATAATACCATCCTTTGTGTCAAGTGATTAATCATTTTTTCTTGAGCCTTTTCACTTAGAGTATTCTTAATTTGAGCCCATTGAAGGGTGGTTAACCCAGATCAATATTCTATGAAGTGGTCCGTGACAAAAACCCCACCGAAGGGATGGTTGTTCCCGCCAACACTTCAGTTGAAAACTCAGTGTAATATATTCTTGTTAAGTCTTATTAAAGAGATTACCCTCTGAAATGAACGACCCACACACAGGTGAGATCAGAATAGCGCCTACTATTAGCATAGACCAAAATGGAAAGCCTTAGGATTCTTTCCTTAAATCCTTCTCCCACTTGATATTTTGATATGTAAGGTTTTATAAACTATAACTATGCCTTTGTAATTTGATCCTCAGTTTTAATCCAAGCAAACTTAGCCCAATGACCTTTGCTTATTAAAATAACTTTAAATTACAATAGTTATACACCTTTTAATTATAACTATGTCTTGCAATTTGACTCTAGTTTTAATCCAAACAAGCTTGGTCCATAGACCTTTGTTATAAAACATCTTTAATTGCAATAGTTATAAGTGGATTCGAGTTTAGGTGAGGCCACTTTGGGTGATCTAGGCCAACTAAAGCACTTAGGTTCATACTAGGCATTTAACCCTATGTTAATTCATAATCTCTAGTTCTAATTGAACTAGTTCTGGATTATGATTTAATTAGTCTTACCTAAGTTGAATTAATTGGATTTAGCCTTTTTAAAATCCTTGTGGTTCGCCATGTTACTATATGAGATGCAATTATATAATATATTCACTAATATAAGAATATAAACATATATGACAAATATAGTAACTTCTAACCACTTTCCACTTTTAATGGCTTCCTGTTTAGGACTTTTCCACAATCACACATTTGACTCCGAATGTATGTGGAAATGTCTCTTGCCTCCACATGGACTTTAGAAGTTGTCTTTTGCACCCCATCAATTCTTCAAATTGCACATGGTACCCAAAACTTTGTCTTGATTTCAATTTGACCCCAATTGAACCACTTGGTGCAAAATTGGCTTGGAATTCGAACCATCACCCCACGGCTCCTAGGGTGATTGACCATGATGTAGAAACTCAAAAACAAGCCAAAAATTCTGGAAAAAAAGATCTAACCAGCCGCCAGCTTCAAACCTTTTTCCTCTTTGACTATTTTGACAATTTCAGGAATTGATTGCAATTTCTAGCATACCTATACTATTACAAAAATTCATATACCCCATATGGATTTTACATTCAGAAATCTAAATAATTACCTGACTATTACAATTGTTAGATAAACCACCAACAAGAATAACAAAAATTACATAATTGCTGAAAATTTGAACAACCACACGATTTCATGAAATCGAGCCATCAAAAAGTGGATTTCTTTATGCTGCAAAATAGAGGTTAGTTCATAATACAATACACATTAAAGCCACATAAAAATCATGTACAATCAGCCCCTAACCAGCCCTAGGCAGCCTGCCAACCAAAGGCTATTTCTAACACGTGATTTCTATCGAATCTATGTTTTAAAGCACGATTTTCGTGACCTGCTTTGATTTTCGTGACCTGCTTTGATACCACCTAAGGCCTCTAGACATTTAATTGTAGTTTATATAGAGTTTATAAACAATAAATGGCATCCAATAATCCACAAGCAGAAGAAAACACAAAATCATGCAAAAACAATATCGAAATCGCTATCTTGTACTAGAAATTAATTGTACTTGATTTTACCTCTGTGTTGGGGTCAAACCTCAACACACACACACACGTTTAGAGGACTATGGATTTGCTGAAAAATATCTCCCAAGGCAGTGTATCACCTCCACGCATGAGGAACCTTAAAGCCTTCTCCCTTATTCCACTTCTTTGATCAATAGTTTTGGAAAAAGTGGTTTTTCCTTCTTGCCTATTTTTCTCCTCTTGGCCGTGTATCTTGTCTGTGTATGGGTATGTGTATCTCTGCTATCCAACGTGTTATTTTGTGTAGGAATACTCATATGGCCGAAAATCCTAAGGGATATAGGAGAGGGAAAGTTTTTGTTGCATTAGGAGTCTTTCTTGATTATCTTATAAATTATCTTGAAGATAATTACATTATCTTCTTAATTTAAAATCAAGAAATTATCTTCTCCTAAAAACTCTCTCCCATATGCCCCACACCCTTATCCACATGCAGAGCTTGTGCTATCTGGACATTAGATGCTAGGACAAACATTTTTGTCTTAAAGATGTTTCTTGTCCTAATGTATTGGCCTTTCTAAATTGAGCTGCATGTTCCCAATTAGGAAACTATACTCAATTCACACAAAAATACTAAACAAGGAAATAGGCAGTTAATCATTAAGGAAAGTAGCTAGGAGAGGGGCTTTAAGACATAGTTGTTTTGGCTATAAAATGACCAAAATGCCCCTGTTAGCCACTAGCAGTATTTTGACCATTTTAACCATAACTCATTCCACTAAAAAGTTAGGGTTGCACTCCAATACAACTAATAAACTTCTAATAGAGGTTTCGTCTTTGACCTACTAAGTAAAATAACCGAAATGCCCCTCTATGTTTTCAACCGCAATCAAGACCAGGTTTTGCATTCGCACTATCATCCTATCTCGATTACATCTACACCTTGGACCTTTATCTTTCCTATAATCATCACCCAGATACTATTCCCTTGACTTGGGAGCGACCTACAAGTGTACTATCCAATATAGCCCAAGCAATATTACTAAGATCTTAAATTTTTGGTGATCATATAAATAACTCCAAGCGAGTTGCTCACTATCACTTAAGATAGGATAGAATCATGACTCATATTTATACCACCTAATGAATCTAATCCATATGTCCAAAACACTGAGTTGTTGACCCTATTATAAGATCTCACTCATAGTGAATCAAAACACATGTCCTAGGATACATTGATACATCTACATATACTCATGATATAGAGCATTGGTCACTTAGTAGCTTAAGATGCTTTTAGTTCTCAGACAATGATAGTAATATCACAAAGATAACATCTATTGTAGTCCCGTTCAATGCATACACATGCACAAATGAAAAAAGTCCGAAATGCCCCTCTAATGACCAATGGTAAGTCATCCTACCAAATATGAGACTATCTCATTATAACCTTACCATAGTGAATTGCCCAGTTTCACTATTCAATTATGAACCAATAGTTTTGATCTAAGCCTCATAGCATAGATTTTTCGTGCGGATCACCTCGCACCTATGCCATTCACTTGTATCAAGGAACCTCTTTTGCATACACATATATCAAATAAGTATGAGAGAATATAATATGTTCATAATGAATGCACTGATTTGTTAACTGATTAATAATTATTATACTGAGATGTCTTAGTGTTAGTGGTCTTTAGGGTATCTAATCCCAACAGTATTCATGTTGTAGCATATATAGCATATTATAAACATGAACTAACACGTAAACGAGGAGTGATAAAAGAGGTCACCCTTGTGTACATAATCATTAACATGCTCTAAAATTGATAAGCATGCTCTACTTTACATTAACAATAAATAACATGCTTTGGAAACACACTTTATTTCATGATTTGCAAACTCACTTGTGGATTAATTCTAGCATGCTTATGACTCTAAACTCATCTAGATTCTCTCAATGGCATTAATAATCCATAATTATCAAGCTATCAATCTTGGTTATATTATATAGTCATTAGCATGTAAGAAACCTCAACTTACTTACAACTAACTAAATTATATTTCAAGTTTAATAAAAGCTTAACTTTATCACATTAGTTGCCTATGCTAATGACCTCCAATTACTCTAATTTTAATGTATAATCGAATCTCTTCAAGTGTAGATGCGCTTAGCCTCAAACATATCCTAATTTGGAGCTATATACCTCGAGTGATGACCATTTTCGTGCAACTATGCCTACTGTCCAATACCATCGAAAATCCAGTTACTCTACGAATATGGCTTGGTCAAACGGCAAAAATGATTGAATTAGCTCTTGCTCCAAAAATAAAATTTAATAAACAGTAAGCTATCTAGTTGGGGTAAAAGTGTCGTTAATTTCTGAGAACGTTTACTATGTCAAGAGGGCTCTAGAAATCAAGGGTAGTAGGCTGTCCAAAATTTCACTTTTGCACTACTTTACTTTTAGCTATATGATCTTGCATCTAGAGTTCAACCAAGCATTTTAATGACTTAAAGCTAGCATATGCAACTCATCAAATTCACTTAGAACATTTATCAAATCACTTGATCTACATAATTAGCTATAGTTAGCAAAACATTCACTACAACTAAAACTATTTGTAACACTTATAAAATGCACAAAAGAGAACTTCTATGGCACCATACAAGCTAAAGATTAACTTTTCATGCATTTATACACTTGATCAAGCATCTACATCATGATCAACATAATAGCATCAACAATAAACAATATAATGCATACAAGGATGAATCCCTCACCAAATGCTAGGTAAAAGTTGAAAGAAATGGCTTGAAATTGCTCTAGAACTCTTGAATTCCTCTCTTTTCTTCACCAATTAGCCAACCCTAGAAATTTTCTTTTTCTTCTTCCTTTGGTGCCTTAGTCGACTTTGCCCTCTTTTTTTCATTTTTGATCTATTTTTATGTTAATATAAGATCTAGGCATTAGAATTGGGATTTGGGCTTGGGTTGTTTGCTTTGGGCTTTCAATTAAATGGTCCAAATCTAACAAAAATAGTCCAAACAAAGCTAGACTTCAATTGACCCAAAACACTAATTAGAAATCACTATTCATACTATACACGAATCATTTTATATTTCTCGTTCCCGATATACTATGCATGTCATTTCAATGAACGAATACTAGATATATGTCAAGTATTGAGGAAAAATATCAAATTTAAAAAATAAAATAGTCGAAAATTCACTTCAGGCTCGGAGCTATTTATCCTTATTGTTGAAAATAATGAAAGTTAGCAACTAAATGCAAAAGAATAATTCCAAATAAATATGATACTAAGATAATTATCTCATTTAAATTAGTTAGATACAGTTTGCATGTTTTCAAGAATTATGAAATTTAATGCTACTAAATAGAGATAGAAGTTAAAGTAAACACACATATTCACATAAAAACTTAAAATAACCACATAAGCATATGCAAATAAGTACTATTCTCTACATGCTAGGTCCGGGGTGTTACACAATTCTCTAAGCAGGTCACCTATTCACCACCTAAAAATGAGACTCTTCAACATAAGCAAGGGCACTCAATCTATGCAAGCCTACTTAGATACGATAAACATCTAGTTGATAACCTAGCCAATGCTTCTGAAACATTCAAAGAGTAAGATCTTATACTTTGTGTCCTCAGAGGTTTACCATATGAGTGTGACTAGTTCAAGGCCTCAATTAGGGTCAAGATTGATCATTTAACCCTTGTAGACATTAGCAGTATCCTTCTTACAAAAGAATTACATCTCAACCTTACAAACAAAGCCACTTTCTTTGACTCCTCTTCTTATGATATCCATACTGCTCTCTATAACCACATTATTCTCCAAACCTAACTCTAATTACAGAGGTAGAGGTAGAAACACCAATACAGAGGTCAAAGAGGCAATTCCAAAGGAGGAACTAATTCTAAAACTCAAAACTATTAGACCTCTCTACAATTCAATCTCTATAGTACCAAATTTGTGGAAAACCTAACTGAAGGATGTGGATTCTAAGGCTTCTAAACATTTAACTTCAGTTTATATGAAGTTTATAAACATTAAATGACAACCAATAATCCACAAGCGGAATAAACACATAATCATGCATTATACAATCACCAAAATCGATTTCTAATGCTAGTTTGTATAGTGTGCGATTATTACCTTTTGTGTTGGCTTAAATTCACAACACATACACCTTAACTCATTCCACTAAAGAGTTAGGGTTGCACTCTATGGAAACTAATATACTTTTGAGGGAGGTTTTGTCTATGACTTATAAAGTAAAATGACCGAAATACCCTTCTATGTTTCAATAGCAATCAAGGATAGGTCTCGCATCTATACTATCATCCTATCTTGATTACATCTACTCCTTGGACTTTTATCTTTCTTATAATCATCACCCAAATACTATTCTTTTATTCCTCAAAACGACCCACAAGTCCAGTATCCAATATATCCAAAGTTGTATTACTAGGCGCTTGGATTTGGATGACTATATAGATAACTCCAACTGAGTAGCTCACTATCACTTAAGATATCATAGAATCATGACTCATATGTCAACAAAGAACAACCAAACTCTTCAAAACTAATAACATATCATGAAAAACATTCTTAACCAACTTATAATTACTTAGTAAGTATTTCCACTCGAAGATAGAGTAAACTAAATGCGTAGACCATCACAAAAATAAACACTCAATTCTCATGTGTTTGAAGGGTATATGTTTCGCTCAAATTCATTTCGATGAAAATGATATACCATAGGCTTGCATATCTTCTCATTCTCCACCACTAAGATCACATGCATAACATGAATCATAAGGACTTTTCAAGGGTTGTAATGGGGTTTAGGACCAAGGTGGGACATATTTGGGAATGTCGTTCAAAAGCCATCGAAACTAGCAGAGCAAAAATGAATCAATTCAAGCTCAAATATATAAGACGTGTAAAAATCAATCACTCCATTCAACAGCTTCCACCTTTGTATATATCATGCATAAATAGCTCTTTCTTGGAATTTTTAGAAGGAATTATATTGATGTGGTTGATTCTTTAGCATAGGAAGTCAAAGAACTTGATGAAAAAAGGTGGATTGGAAGTTACCATCAGTAAGCATCTTGAGAAAGGGAATAAGGAGTTAGCCTTCAGTACTGATTTGTAGGACACTGTTGTTGTAAGACCCGGCCCAAAGACCACATGTGCATCATGTCATGTCATACATAATTAAATCATTTTATATGCATTTGACGTGTTTTATATGCTGTTAAATAGGTTTATGCATGTTTACCTCGAATTATGTGTATATCATCGTTTAACGTGCAACCAAATATTTTAAGAATCGTAGGAAATTAATTAACATTATGGAGCTAAGATTAGTAACTAGGTAATTAGAATTAACACTAGAATGGCAAACTAGTAATACGCAAGCAAGCTCAAGGACACTCTCGTCCTAAAGCAAAATAACAAAATATCCTAACACTATTTGGTCTCACCCAAGTCAAACACACACCAATATACACTCACCCATCAACACACACTACACCATCTACACACACTAAAATCCTACAACACACACTTACACACACTACACAATTTTTCCAAGAAGAAGAGAGAAAGAAGAAGAAGAAGAAATAGAGGAAGATAGAAGAAAGAAGCAAGCCATTTCTAAACTCTTCAACCATTTCCAATCAATTTTCTCCCATTTTTAACTATTGCAAAGGTGAGGGTTTAAACTTATTTCTAAAATGTTTTGAAGTTCATGAGCATGTATGTATATGTGTTTACTTAGTTTTGCATGCTCAGAAGCGAAGAAGTTAAGTTTGAACATTTCTGGAAATCCCGGGTAACCTACTGACCCTTCTATTCGGAGCACTTTTAAGGTAGCAAATGATCTTAAAAATGTATAAAATTTTGTGAGTCACTATAGTTTTCAGTTTTGAACATATCTTACAGAAATAGGCAAAGACTAATTTTGACTTTAAGACCTCCAAAATGGTCAAAATTCGTAATGTGTCTAAATCTGGACAACTTGGAAATATGAAGTTATGTTTCTGGCAACTCTCTGTCTAATTAGAACGAAATATTTTTGACCTAGAAAATAATGTTAAAAATTCATGAAACTTGTCAAATCACTATACTTTTCAGTTTTAAACATATCTTGTAGAAATAGGCTAAGGCTAATTTTGAGTTTAAGACCCCAAAAAATGGCAAATATCGAAATGTGTCTGAAACTGGACAGATTTGCATGGTCTCACGGTTTTGGTCATAACTCCTAAGTCTGAACTCAAAATTCAGTGAGGTTTGTTCCTAGATTTAAATCACTCATTAAGATTGAATTTGACATTTTATTCACTGAATTTGGAGGTTATTTGCTTGGCTAACCAAATGGGAAAAAATAGGCTATTGTAGTGAGGTTTTGCTTTGAAACTTGCTTTAAATCATGTTGTAATTGTACTTTGAGGTATTGAATGCTTGTACTTGTGGAAATTAGAAGTTGCATGGACTGTTTTGGTTGGTTGAGATTGCTTAATTTGGTTGATGCATAACTTAGGTTAATTACATGACGGATCCTTGCTTAATCGTATGTGTAAGCATAAAATTGAGGCCCTATTACTTATGCATGCTTGCTAAGTGACTATTCTATGGTTAAATGAATTCATTTGAGTTGTTAGTAGGCTGTCCAAAAATCTCTAAGTATGCATGAAATGGTTTAGGTGATTCTTGTGGTTCTTAGCAAACTAAACCTACACCCGAGCATCGTCCTTGTAAACCCTAATGGCTATGTAGGCTCCCAAGTCATAAACCACTCTTGTGTATCTTATAATTGATGTTGAGGAATGTTAATGGACTACCTGGAATTGTCCTTATAGCTTGAAGCATGATTCTCGATGATTGCATGTTGACAAGTTAATTATTCTTGCACCCGGTCTTGTGTAAATTATTGTAGCATGCTCGTATGTCCTTAACACTTGGTATGTGAACTAAAATGAGTTATACGACTTGTTTTATATGGTGTTACTTGGGTGCTCATTAAATGTTCATATGCTTCTAGGTGTTATACAAAGTGGATTTACATGTCAAAGCATCCCTCGTATGTTTACTTGTCGATATGTGATCATACGTATATCCAGAGGTAACCTACTTTGTTGAGCTCCTTATGTGATTTGTTAAAAGATATTCTATGGCTTATTTTTATCATGATTACTTGGCTCCCCATGAAAGTTTAATTGCTTTCAAATTGATACATGAAATGATTATATGTTCTTATAATGCCTTATGAATATATGCTCGTATGAATCGCTACACGGATACACACTTGTATAATAAAGTAACTTCCTTGTTGCCCTCCATGTTGTGCCTTATGATTATTAAATGCAAGATGTTTACATGTCTAATTAGTTATTTGATAAGTATACTCAATTAAGTTCGGATCATGTATATGTTTGAACATGCTTGACGGAGACAACCTCCTTGTTGTCCTCCAAATAGTGCCTGTGTATTCCACAAATAAATGAGGTGTGATTGGTGTGTTTAAATGGGTTGCCTCCAGAGTACCCTCTTCACGGGTTGCCTCCATAGTGCCCTCTTGATTGGTTTGTTTATGGGTTGCCTCCGGAGTACCCTCTTCACGGGTTGCCTCCGTAGTGCCCTCTTGATTGGTGTGTTATGTGTTGCCTCCAGAGTACCGTCTTCATGGGTTGGCTCCATAGTGCCCTCTTGGTTGTCATGTATATGGGTTGCCTCCGGAGTACCGTCCTCATGGGTTGCCTCCGAAGTATTCTCTTGATCAGTGTAATTGGTCGCCTTCGGAATACCACTCTTAATTGGTGTAATGAAGATGATTTGACAAGAAAGCTTGAGATTGGCCATCTCCAACAAAGTTCGTGATATTGTATCCTTTTACTACATGGTTTCTACTCTCGCTGGATCCCTCAAGGTCCTCGAAGAGTAGAGTTACTTGAATAAGATTTTGACTATTCCGTATTTGTTATACTTGATGCTTTGATTATGTGGATTATTTGCATAGCACGGTTTTATAAAGAAGATTTCGAATTGATAAAACCTTTGTGAAAACCTTCATTTCTCATCCTTACTGAGCTATACACAGAACTAGCTTACCCTTATTTCTAATACTTACAAGTGAGACCGAGGCTGAGCCAACTGTTCAGGTTAAAGGCAAAGAGGCTTTATGTGATAAGACTGACTTCTGCTTTTGTTGATCTCCATGCTTGTGTAGAAGACATAGCTTGTTAATATAAACTGATGATGTACTTTCGAATAGCCTTGTGTTATGTAATATTCTTTTGGACTATTACTACATACTAAGTTTGATTACCAATCTTTTGAGGCCTAGATGTCACTATTTGGCCACGTATGAAATGTTGATATATGTCAATATCCACCTCTTCATAATAAGTATCGTTAATTATATGGTAGCATAAATTAATGATTCCGACTTAAACGTCGATGAGGTCAAAAAAGATCGCGATGGCTACAAGAAAGAAGTTCGGGAATTTGGAATTACCTAAGATGACGTCGGGTTGATGCAATGCTAAAGTTAGCCAATTTGACCAAAGGAAACTTCCTAGAAGTTGACTTGGATGCTAGCCACCCATGTGGTCAATTGTAGCCACCCATGTGATAAATATGGGTGGCTAATACTTTGAACATGGTTGGTAAAGCCAACCAAGATTGAAATGTTTGATAGGAAAGTCTCCTATGGCGGGCTAGCTGAATTCTATAAATAGGCATGCATTAGTTCATCATTTTCATCCACAACACAATTCCAAACACAATCCTAAGTTAGTCTTTCTTTCTTGTATTCTTCTTGTAAGTCCAGAAGCCATTGAAGCTCTAATCTAGAGAGCGCACGGTGGGACAATTATCTTGTAAGTGTTATATTGAATTGTTATAAAGAGTAGTGTTGTCTTTCTACTTGATTGTTGTTAAGACGTTTCTGGGAAATTGGTTATATTCTTACATGGTATCAAGAGCTTAAGGGGCTCTTAACAACAATCTTGTCTAGTAAAGCTCAACAACTATGACTACTCAAGGTGCTAGTTCTTCTTCTACCAGTTCTAGTTCCGGTTTAGTACCGACAATTCGTATCCGTCCCCCTACCTTCACAGAAGGAAAACTTGATGGCACGAACTATCTTTTGTGGAAGTTCAAAATCACTACAGTTCTGGACTCCTACGAACTCCTTGATACAGTGTTAGGCACAGATGCAGAACCAGTTGCAGTCCATGCTGAAGATGACACAAAAAAGGTCACACCTCCAGATCCTCAGCTTGTCAAAGAATGGAGGAGACGAAATGCTGATGCACTTTGTGCAATTGTAACAAGTGTTCAGGATTCTGTCCTTACTCTAATTCAACACACAACCAAGGCAACTGAAGCTTGGAACATACTGAGAAATCAGTATGAAACAAGGAACCAGACTCGCATTCAAAACTTGGAGAATCAGTTAGCTGCTGAGAGATTAAGTGAAGATGAAGCAGCTGAGTCATTTATCAGTAGGATGAAAAACCTACGTGATCAAATGGCTGCAGTTGGTATTGCCAAATCAACCGAGGAACTAGCTCGAAGGTGCATTAGAGTGTTGCCTCCAAAATTTGACGGCCTTGTGACAGCACTCAATACACAAGTTCGCATTCCTTCTTTGACGTTTGAAGAATTCACTGCCATGTTGATGGAGGAGGAGATGAGGCTGAGGAGCAGAGAAAATCAACTTGACTCTGCCTTTACAGCCAAGGCGAGGAGTAACCAAGAAGAAAAGAAGAAAGCAAAGAAGAAAACGTTCTCTGGATCGTGCTACTACTGCAATAAGAAAGGTCATGCTGTCAAAGATTGCAGGAAACGAATCCATGACGAGAAGAACGGAACTTTAAAGCCAAATTGGAGAAATAAAGAATCTGCCAATACGGCTGAAACGGAAGTGCATCTGTTTACTGTAACAGATGTATCGGAGGAAACGTGTACTAGCGCACATGTACATCAAACAAGTGCATGGGTGTTAGATAGTGGAGCTTCCCGACACATGACCAGCAAGAAGGAGTTATATGACTCCATAAAACCTCTACAAGAACCAATGAATGTTGTCGTCGGGAATAATGCGAGGTGTCCTGTTGAGGGCACTGGAACCATCTCGCTCGTGTCTCAAGATGGAGGAAGCAAGAAGCTGTCCAACGTACTCTTTGTACCCCAGATCACCAGAAATTTGCTATCTGTAGCTGCTATTACAGATAATGATCTAGAAGTGCGGTTCAAGAAGACGGAAGCTTTGATTCTTGACAATGATCAAAATATCGTAAGTAAAGGTATTCGCAAAAATAATCTTTACAAAATCAGCTCTCTTTCTGCTGTCGTGGATGCCAAAACAAGTCAACTTTGGCATGAAAGGTTCGGGCACATTTCCTATCCTGTGTTAAAGGAAATGCAAAAGAAGAAGATGGTGGCCGACTTGCCTTCAATTGAAGAAATTGAAGGACCATGTGAAGCTTGTATGCTGGGCAAGCAACATAGACAGTCATTTCCCAAAGAGAGTCATAACCGATCAAAGGCTCCTCTAGAGTTGGTACATGCTGACCTCTGCGGAAAAATGACTACGACGGCATTGGGATGATCTTCCTACTTTATACTGTTAGTCGACGATTATAGTAGGAAGATGTGGGTGTACTTCCTTCGGGACAAGGCTGATGCTCTTAAAAAGTTTAAAGTGTGGCACAAACTTATGACAAATGAGAACACAACTCAGTTGAAGAAACTTCGTACCGATCGTGGGGGGGAATTCTGTTCTACAGAGTTCACCAACTACTGCAACAAGCTTGGGATTAAGCGCCAATTGACTGCTCCATACACACCACAACAAAATGGAGTTGTGGAACGAAGAAATCGAACAATTGTAGAAATGGCTCGATGCATGTTGAAAGGTGCTGGCCTACCTGACACATTCTGGGCTGAAGCAGTCAACACAGCGGTATACATCCTCAATCGGTGCTCAACCAGGGCACTCAACGATAAGACTCCTAATGAGGCTTATTATGGTACGAAACCTTCTGTGTCTCATTTAAGAAAATTTGGGTGTGAATGTTTTGTACACATTCCAAATGAAAATCGAAAGAAATTGGATGACAAGAGCAAGAAGGGCATTTTCTTGGGATATAGTGAAGAGTCTAAAGCATACAGACTCTATGATATAGAGGCCGAGAAGGTGATCATAAGCCGAGATGTGGTGTTTAATGAGCGACCACACTCAATGGAGGATAGCGGTCCTGCCATTTCGTCATCAACTGATGAAGTAATCCACCAAGTGCCTGAACAACGACCGTTGAACAATGAAGACGTCTCTAATGATGAAGAGACTGAAGACCAACCTGTTGTATCCATAAGGAAGCCACAACCGAAGTGGTTCCAACAGCTCTTTGATGGAAGAAATCCGGGAGTTACTAATGATAGTCCACGTCTTGATGGACTAAGACGATCAAAGAAAATAGAGGAGCAGAACAGATCAGGACAACAACTAGTAAACATGGTTTTGATGACCCAAATCATCGAGATGGTAAAAGAACCGGTAACTGTAGAAGAAGCCATGTCAGATCCAAATTGGAGAGCAGCTATGCAAGCTGAGTATGATAGTATCATGAAAAATGATACTTGGGAGATCATTGAAAAGCCACCGAATAGAAAAATTATCGGCACAAAATGGATCTGGAAAGTGAAGTACAAGGCAGATGGAAGTCTTGAAAAATACAAGGCACGCCTTGTAGCACAAGGATTTTCGCAAATCGAAGGTTTCGATGTATATGAAACCTTTGCTCCAACAGCAAAAATGTCAACAATCAGGCTAGTTGTTGCAGCTGCCGCTCATTATGAATGGATTGTACATCAAATGGATGTCAAGTCAGCTTTTCTTAATGGGCAACTTGAAGAAGAAGTCTACGTTGCACAACCCCCTGGCTTCCAAATACCAGGTGAAGAAGAAAAAGTCTGCAAATTGAAAAAGGCTTTATATGGGTTAAAGCAAGCACCACGAGCTTGGTACAAACGTATAGACTCTTTCTTCTTGCAACATGGTTTCTGTAGAAGCAAATCAGAGGCCAACTTGTATGTTCTAAGTGAACAAGGAAAGAAGGTAATTGTAGTCCTATATGTGGATGATCTTGTAATCACTGGTGACCATGAAGATAATATCCGGAAGACGCAAGAATGGTTGAGCCAAGAATTTGAAATGACAAATCTTGGTCTTCTCCATTATTGCTTGGGAATCGAGGTATGGCAAAAAACCTCATATTATCTTCATCTCGCAGCAACGATATGTTGGTGAGCTTCTGATTGCATTTGGTATGTCCGAGTGCAAATCAGTTGTCACCCCGATGGAAGTGAATACAAAGTTATCAATTGACGATCCTTCAGAACAAGTTGATAACAAGCTCTACAGAAGATTGGTGGGAAGTTTAATCTTCCTTTGTAACACAAGACCTGATATTAGTTATGCTGTGGGAGTTCTCAGTCGGTTTTCAAAGAAACCGAAACAAAGTCACTGGCAAGCAGGGATGCGGATCCTCAAATATCTCAAAGGAACGTTGGAGTATGGGATATCATACAAGTCTGGAGATACTTTATCTGGGTACTGTGACTCAGACTGGACTGGTGACATTGACTCAAGAAAATCTGTTATAGGTTACGTATTCACATTCGGTGGTGGAATCATCTCATGGGCTAGTAAGAAGCAACCCACCGTTGCACTTTCATCAACGGAGGCAGAATACAAGGCTGCTTGTGTAGCATCCTGTGAAGCTGTTTGGCTACGACGCATCATGATTGATATTGGCATTCCAATAGAGGAAGCAACAATGTTGAAATGTGACAGTCAGAGTTGTATAGCCATGTCAAAGAATCCGGTATTTCATGCTAGAACAAAACACATAGAGATTCAGTATCACTATGTGAGGGAACTGATCGAGGAAGGTGAAATCTACATGGAGTACTGCCCTAAAGAAAATAATTGTGCAGATATCTTCACTAAAGCGTTAGGGAGCGTCCAATTGAGCAAGCATCTTCAAACATTGGGTGTTGGCCTAATAGCTTAGTCAACATGAGGTGAACATTGAGGGGCGTGTTGATATATGTCAATATCCACATCTTCATAATAAGTATCGTTAATTATATGGTAGCATAAATTAATGATTCCGACTTAAACGTCGATGAGGTCAAAAGAGATCGCGATGGCTACAAGAAAGAAGTTCGGGAATTTGGAATTACCTAAGATGACGTCGGGTTGATGCAATGCTAAAGTTAGCCAATTTGACCAAAGGAAACTTCCTAGAAGTTGACTTGGATGCTAGCCACCCATGTGGTCAATTGTAGCCACCCATGTGATAAATATGGGTGGCTAATACTTTGAACATGGTTGGTAAAGCCAACCAAGATTGAAATGTTTGATAGGAAAGTCTCCTATGGCGGGCTAGCTGAATTCTATAAATAGGCATGCATTAGTTCATCATTTTCATCCACAACACAATTCCAAACACAATCCTAAGTTAGTCTTTCTTTCTTGTATTCTTCTTGTAAGTCCAGAAGCCATTGAAGCTCTAATCTAGAGAGCGCACGGTGGGACAATTATCTTGTAAGTGTTATATTGAATTGTTATAAAGAGTAGTGTTGTCTTTCTACTTGATTGTTGTTAAGACGTTTTTGGGAAATTGGTTATATTCTTACATGAAATACAAACAAGGATGCTAGGTCTTGTAATTATGAAACAGGTTGTTGTGGCCTTTTAGTGCCAAATGCCAAGAGCATTCTTTTGATGATACTTGTGGGATAAAAAAAATGCATGCTAGGTTGTTAATCGATGACCTTACAAGTATTAAGTTGGTTGACACATTGCGCTCCGACCTTAACCTCTGCGAGTCTTTGTCCCGGGGCATGACAGTTGTAGCATTGAATGTTTTTTCGCAGGAACCTATTCCAGATTTGAAGCCTTTTCCAAGAGGATAATGTAGAATAATTGGACCTTGATAATCATGATTGAAGAATGAATCATTGAGTTGAGCCAATGACAATAAACAAAGGCACTACTTAGGAGGCAACCCAATAGAAGTTTGTCTTACTGGTTAACGTTAAATAGATCCAGGTATTTAAACATCAAGGTTTGTTCTTTTGATTAATTTCGACACTTTAATTTGAATTGTTTTTAGTTATCTTTTTTCTTTTTTACGTTAAACTCAAACCCCCCAACCTTGTTCGCATAGCATAAAATTATGTTAGATACTCTTTGTGGGGAACGATCCTTGCTTGCATTACTACATTTATCTTTAGGAGTTTATGTTTTATTTTTGGTTGTATGTGACAACACACCAAATTTTGGTATCGTTGCTGGGGAGTTATTCTAATTTATTTTTGTGCTTCTAATCTTTATTTCATTATGAAATTTGAAAAAAAAAATAATTTTTTTATAATCGTTACAGTTTCAGCAATTTTTAAAATTTTGATAGAATTAGGTTTCGAAACTTTACTTTTTCAAAGGGAAATGACGTTTTGAGCAAGACTTGTTAGTCCATAAGACTTACAAGGCCCACTCTCTTGAGGCCAAATTCCATTGTTTATTAGGGTTTTCAGACATTTTTGTGTTTTTGCGTAGATTTTTAATTTTTCTTATTACTCTAGATTTCTTTTTCCTACTTTGTTTTTCGTGGTTTATCAGTGTTTCTTTGATTGTATGATTGTCACTTAATCGACTAATCAAGGTGATTTGTAGTACGATCCAGAAATAGAAAAAAATGCGCGCAGGTTAAGAAATGAAGCTCAGAGAAATTCTGACCCATAGTGAATCAAAACACATGGCCTAGTATCCACTTATAGATCCACATATGCTCATGATATAGAGCATTGGTCACTTAGTAGCTTAAGATGCTCATAATTCTCTGACAATGATAGTAATGTCACTGAGATAACATCTATTGTTGTCCCGTTCAATGCACCCATATGCATTAATGAGAGAAGTCCGAAAAGCTCCTCCAATGACCAAGGTAGGTTACCCTACCAAATAGGAGATTCTCTCATTATAACCTTACCATAGTGTAGTACCCAACTTCACTATTCAATTATGAAGCCATAGTTTTGATCTAAGCCTTATCACATAGACCTTCTGTGCGGACCACCACGTATCTATTCTATTCACTTGTATCAAGGAGCCTTTTTGCATACATATATATCAAATAAGAGAGAGAATATAACTTGCTCATAATGAATGCACTGATTTTATAACTGAATATATTCATTTACATGAGATGTCTTGGTGCTTGTGGTTTTAGGGCATACCATTCCCAACACTACCCATTCTACCTTAGAATGATGGCATAGGTTTGACTTTTACAATTACACTCCACCTTAGCTAGAGAAACAAGCTCTTATAGCTCAATTTGGCACTCAATCACCAGCTGATCCTTACTGGATTCTTTATTCAGGAGCTAACAATCATATTACTCATGCATGTAATGCCCCGATCCCTCACGGAATCAGGACCCCTATTAAATTCCTCTAATCATAACCCGACCCTAATCCCAGGCACAGAATTTGAGGAAAAACATATGGAGTTTTTCCTATTTCTAGGCCAATCCATAAACCTACACTCAGAAGAATCATCACACAAAAGCCACCTTATAATAATCTTAGGCCAATAAAGTCCAAAAGGTGGTACTAGTTGACTCTCTTAGCCAAAATAGTTGTATAAGCATCCTAAGTAGCAATCATAACTAAAACATTATCTATATTACATGCCACTATTCTAGGAGAGCCATTCACTTAATTACATCCTTACATACACCAAACATTCACAAGACACACATGCCTCAAAAGAATACATAAACATCTACATCCACAAAAGTAGCATCCACCTCATGCAAAACAATCAAGGAGACTCTTGAGCTTCCTCAACTATCTCAGGAGGTACCGATCACGCTTTGCCTGAAAAATGTAAGATGAAAAGGGTGAGCATACACTTATGCTCAGTGAGGGAGGGAATAAATAGGGAAGTTTTCGAAAACTATTTTCATGCAATGCATATAAGACATGCATTTAACAAAAGTTATAACACTTAGGAATGCAAGAAAATAGCATTATAAGTAGAAAGCTTGCAAGTAACATAATGCTAGACAATAAGTAAACGCATGATGGAAACTCAAGAATAAAGCTTTATACATGGTAAACATATAGACATTATAATATTAAATGCTAAATAAACATGTCTAAAAAGGATATTGCGAGTTCCATGGAACGCTCCGTCCATGTAGGTTCTCTTCTCTTCTCTTCTCTCTTCTTCTCTTTGCTTTCAATACCGGCAAACCCTATTCACCGATGGGCTCCTAGTGCACCCATAATCCTACTACCCAACGCTCACGAAACACTATGTCCATACGATGAGGGACTAGATCACAGAGGATGAGCAACCATCGGCAAACCCGTTGCTGCCTAGTGGCGGGTCACCACATCCATGCCTAACCCGATGGTTGCAACCATGAAAATGCTAGAATTCTTGTTAGCTTGTTAGTTACGTGAGAATTATGAAATAGCACATAACACGTAGCCACGTTATAACACTTATATCACGTGAATATAAAATGACACGTAATGAGGAGTGACAAAGTAGGCCACTACCTCAAGCAAATGCACATTAACATGCTTTAGGAAACACTAACATGCACTACTTTAACTAAGTTCGTGAGCCTGATTTGCAACATTATTTACTAGTTAAACATGGCATGTACTAAATTAGATGGTAATTGGCTACGCATATTCTACAAGCTAATCATTCATATAAAAGTTCAACCACTATAACATGCTTAACACATAGCAAGTAGAACTTCATATAGGCATATCCATTTTCCAATCCTTTAACTAAATCCTAAATTAATCCAATCAATTACTTATTCTACTAACCTCTAACTTTCTGATTTTTATGTATAAACAAAACTTATTGAGTATAGATGATTTTAGGTTCAAATGGTGCTAAAGTTTGAGTTAAATTCCATAAGTTATGACTTTTACCATGCAACTACACCCAACTAGATAGAACAAGCGATTTTCAAGACACATCTCGGAAATGTTCTTGTCAGAGGGCTTAAACGGTAAAATTAGCTCTTGGTCTAAAAACAAAGTTTGTTTTAAACTGAATCATCTAGCAACTATAAATTTTTTGTTAATTTTCAAGCTCGTTTACTATGTCAAAAATGTTCTATAAGTCAGGTGCAGTGAGCTATCTAGAACTTCACATTTTGCACTACTTCACTTTAACTACTTCCTTGCATTTTGAGTTAATTCAAGCACTATAATGATTCATAGATAGCATATGTAATTCATAAACTTCACTTAAGCATTTTAACAAGCATCTAAGCTTCAACTATTGATTTAGCTAGCAAAGTTTTATCTACAACTAAAATCAATCACAAAGTTAACAAATCATGCACTAGAGTACTCCTACATTATATTACACACTAAATAATTAACCAAACATGCATTTCAAGTTTCTTGAACACTTATCTACACATGACATACATATGTATATAGCAAGATAACCAAATAAAAAGACATATAGCATGATCCCTTACCTCATTAAGCCAAAAGATGCAAATAATTAGCTCAAAACCACCTTAAATCTCTTCAAGATGCTCAAAATTGCTCTCCAATAAGCCAAACCCTAAGTTTTCTCTTTTCCCCCTTTTTCTCTAGCCTTGCCCGACTTTTCACCTTCTTTTTCTTCTAATTTTTTGTCTTCAAATGCTTATAATAAAAACTAGAATAATATAATGGGCTTAGGTGGGCGTGGGCTTGGGCTTGGGCTTGGGTTTGGGCTTGGGTTTGGGCATAGATTAGATAATTTAGGTATATATGTGAGGCCCAAAGCAAGCTAAGAACTCTAAAGGCCCAATAAAAATTATCTACAATGGTTACTATTCATTTGCGTTATACTATTCACTCAAGACCTTCCCGAAACGCAATAAATGAAATTCTCTCGATGAACGTGGCCTAGAAATAGTTTAAATAAGATAACCATGTATGCAAAATAATTAAATAAAATAGTTGAAAATTATCTCCGGGCTCGGAGCTACTTATTCAATAATTGAAATTAGTGAAAAACTAACAATTAAATGCAAAGGTATAATTTTAAATAAATATAACACTAAAATAATTAGCTCAAATTAATTAATTAAACACATTTTGCACATTTTCAAAAATAAGAGAAATTATACTACTAGTTAATAAAAGTCATCTAATCATGCACTTTCATTTAAAATAAACACATAATCATATGCAATTAAATATTAATCACTACATGCAAGGTCCGGGTTGTTACTGTAACAGTAGGCAATGGTCAAGTCTTTCCTGTGCAAGGTATTGGCTTTGGCACTATTTATACTCCTATCTCTTATTTTCATCTCTCAAATATTTTTTGTGTACCCTATACCACTTTTAACCTGCCATCTGTTTACATACTTATCAAAGAAAATAATTGTGCTATTGTCTTTACTTCTATGGAAGTGGCAATCTGGGACAATAGTACCTGTATGATCAAGTTCAAAGGCCTATGTAACCAAGGTCTTTATCCGCTACATTCTACTTCTGTTCCACATATTTCAAAGCAGGCTCTCAATTGTCGATGTAAAGAGTATGCTCTTCTTCTAATAGGCTGTGGCACCTAAGGTTGCGCCATCCCTACACTACTGCTTCTACCGCCATTTTCTCTTTTTTAAATGTCAAAATAAAGTACTCAACCAAGGATTATGTTGACTGCTCAATCGCTAAGTCACACAAGCTTCCTTTTTCTCTTTCTAGCACTATTATTGCTACTCCATTTCAATTAATACATTCTGATGTATAGGTCTATCCCCTATTTCCTCTGGTTCAAACTATAGATACTACATTATCTTTTTGGATGACTTTACTAGATATTGTTGGCTTTATCCTTTAAAGAATAAATCAAATGCATTATCTTCTTATAAAAGCTTTAATGCCATGATTCAAACTCAGTTTAAAGCCACAATTCAATTATTTAAGACTGACAAGAGGAGAGGGGGGGGGAATACAAGAGCACTCAATTTAGTCTATTTCTACAACACTTAGGCATACTATACCAAACCACTAGTCCTTATACTCCAGAACAGAATGGCAAGGAAGAAAAAAACATCTTCACACCAAGGGCCAATGCAAAATCACAATCATCTACCCTCCCATTTCTAGCTAGAGGCTTTATCTACAACTAATCACCTCATTAAAAGACTCCGCACCCCCATCATACATAATTAGTCCCCTTACCAATGCCTATTTTCTAGCCATCCAACTACCCAGACCATAAAAGTCTTTGGTATTATTGCATATGATCCAATCATAGCCATTAACTTATTACCTTGTTTTTGTCTTGCTCAATGCCCTGCCTCGGTCCAATAGCTTTGACCACCAAAAGCCACCAATCAATCTTTTTTTTTTGTTCTCATTTCACTCATTTCTTTTCTCCTCGGGTTGATTTGGTATGCCTAGCCGACTCATAAGTATAACAAAGCTTTAGGACAAAACTAATATTTAAGATAAAACTATCACTCTAAGTATTATTTTAAAAGCTCAAATTATTATTGGCTTAATTTCTAATATAGGTTAATCTTAATTAAAACCATTCAGCAAAAGTCCAAATATACTCTTAAGTCGCAATAGTCTTGTTAGATTAAATTCATAATAAATTCATTATTATAACTATATTGTTTCCTTAATAACTTCCAGCTGGTATGATAATCTCCCAATAAATTATATTGGTCCCAAAAGTAGATTCAATTTACCTATTACTGAATCATTCGCAGACTTTGGTATACTTCAAAACTACCTAGTCAACCTTTTCAAATATTTCCTGAATTTTCCCCTTTTACAACCTGATAAACCAAATACTTAAAGAAGCTAGCACACTTAATTTTGTCCAATCCTCTCCTTAGTAGCAATATAAGCCATCTTCCAATAATCAACTGATACGGCTAGTTAATTAATTATATCTTTAGTTTATCATCCCACTACCAACTCTAATACTCCAATTCTTTTATTTATAACTTTGGTTGTTATATGATTCGGCTATATCTCCAAACTCATAAATTTACTTAATGCACTATAAGTGCTCCACTTACTCATGCAAAAGATAACTAAATTAGGTTTAATTCTTATCACCGACTCCTAAAGTAGCTAACTATACTAATCATCCATAATCTTTTAAAGCCAATAGTCATCTCCAAGTATAATGGGTCGACTGATACCCTAATTCCTTCGATCTTCCAAACTACTCCATATCACTTTATATATTCTAGTAATGCTCAATTAATACTATAGAAGTCACTTAATAGTAGGTAAGATCTGTTGATTATATAGTTTACTAATTTTCTTGTAAATTGAAACGAATGCTTAGCTTGATATGCCAATTGTAACACATCTTCTTAGTTTAACTTATTACTTAGCAAAAAAATACCAAGCACTTAAGTGAAGCAAGCCAAACACATAAGTGACACTTATTTTATATATTACCATTCGAGACTTAGGTATGGGTCCTTACATCCTTCCCTCCTTACAAAAATTGTGTCCTTGCAATTTATTGATTCCACAAATAACTTATGGTACTAGCTCGTCATCAACTAATGCTTCAATAGGCTAAGTTAAAATTGGGAATGTATTATCTATCATAGCAGCATCATCAAGTAATTCTTGCTGCTCCACTGCGTACACCTTAGCCTGTACATGTTGATTTGCCACAAGCTTCTTTTAATCCCTCTGCCACTAAGGGCAGTCCCTCATCCGATGCTCGTCACTTCCACAACCAATGCACCTTCCAGTCTTTCTCTAGCATTACACTTCGGTGTGTCCTTTTCTACCACAAAAGGAACATGTATTGGTTTGAGTCTTAGCGTCTGGTGGTCCTCAGGCTGAGGAAACTACAAACCCACTTGGCTGAGGCTGGGTAACCACCGATCCCGCTTGACTTCGTCCCCGGCTAGGATAACCTGAACCTCGGTTTGTCCCCTACTGTATCGGGGGTTGCTGAAAGGGTTTCTTGTTGGGTTGACTTAGTCTACCCCTAGTTTTCATCTTCATTTTCTCTACATGCGTGGCAGCCTCAATGGCATCTCCATATGTTTCAAACTTTAGTGGGGCCAGGCTATCCTGTATTTCAGCCCTTAATCCTTTTATGAACTTCCGAATTACCCGGCTTGGTGGTTGCATTAGCTCAGGCACATATTGAGATAGTTTGTCAAGACGTGCCCCATACTAGACAACGATCATGCCCCCCCCCCCCCCCTGTCTTAGTGTCATAAATTATTCCTGGATTAAACACAGCTATTCCTGGATTATTCTAACCAAGTTCCTCTACTGGTTCAACATTCATATCGGTTCTCCGTGTACTTGGTCCAACCATTTCTTTTCTAAACACACGCAAGCACTCTCGTTTGTTTAATACATATTCAAGATATAGCACATAGACATGCAATTCACATAAGCACATAAGTTTTAGGTAAGGACGTTTAGGTCAAGACCTCTAATCCACAGCCCAGTTTCTAAACCCGACTTTTAAGGCAATACTATGCTTTGATACCAACTGTAATGACCCCAAAACCCAACCATTCCCAAGATTAGATAAAGAGTCTATAATTACAAATCTAAACATATTAAAGGCAAGTTTTGTACTATATATTAAATAACTTCTATGATTACATTCAGGGTTACAATCATTTTCTAGCCCAGACTCAGCTTATGTCAAAATGAGCCTTACTATTTCAAGCCTATTCCTCATAAGCACGGCTATAGTACATTACATAGCCCATCGTACAAGGACCGAACCCGATGTCTACTGGAACGGCGTTAACTATAACATCATATACTAAATGGTGAGGTACACTTAGATCCAAGAAATCTTCAATGTGTGAGTCCTGCTGGTGTATGTTAACATCAATAAGCCTCGACATTATAAGATTTGGGTTGCCCAAGAAGCAGAATAGGCACATATTATCACTAACCAGTTTTAATATCTTCTTGTGTTTCACCTGAAATGGGAGGAAAGGGTCGTGAGTTCAAAAGAACTCAGTGCGGGAAAGTCAACCAAGGAGGTTTTGAAAACATTTTTAAGCCTTTGAAAACCATGATGCAAATGCAAGTCAAGTATATCAATATATATAGATAACATTTACAAATCACGTTGTAAAGGATATAGCTTGTCTTCACAAGGTGGTCGGTCGGATCAAGATCACAACTTCTTATCTCTCCCAAGAGGGTACTCCGGATTGTACTTGAATTCTACGACCCAGCTCCTTGAAGGTAGAGATCACCAAGTGGGAGAGAAAATAGGACCACGATAGTCACGGGAGTACCAGCAAGCCCTATACCGCTCGACGTTCGTGACAGCTATCGTGCCTGAGATTGTGACCCCCAAGTAGCACATAACCATGCACAAGTAGTCATATAACACACATCAGATAGAATGAGGATCAACAAAAGAGGTTGTCCCGAACAAGCACATTCATTAATTATACATAATCATTTTCTGGCAGCTCAAAATAAAATAGCGGTTCGTAGAAATAGATTTTCTAATTATACTCATTGTTGTCACTAAAATGTTTAGTCATTTCTATAACTAGCTTGTAGTTAAGTAAGTAGCTTCGATAACACAGTGAATATCCTTTAGTTAACCCTAATTACATGACATGTATTTAGGGTTTTCAGTCCTAGCTTATAAGCAGCATAATAGATTAGGTAAAATTAGTTGTTTAGGTTAAAAACTCAGTACGGACTGGTAATTGATATAATTATTAGTTAAGTAACTATATTACTTAATAAATATAACATATAAACCTTTATTATTAGACTTTCTAAATGTAGTTATCCTTTAGGAATTAAGAAATTTGGCTAAGTGCCAAACTTAACTTTTGAAGACTAGTAGAAGATAATTTTGAACTACTTAAGTTATATAGCTTCCACATAACTTTTTAAACTCAGTAGAAGTGACTTCTCAATTTAACTTAATTCAATGTAAGACCTTTACATTTTAAACAACCTATTAACATGCTTATATTCTTTTGAAGTGGATTCATATCATCTTTTAGTTACTACCCATATTAATTAAACTCAGTGAAATATAGAATAATCCTTATGGCCTACATGTTCCTTTTAACTCAAGTGGTTGTAAGCTCCTATATATATATATATACTATATTCATAATCAATCAGTAATGCATTTAAAAAACAAACCCGCACCTGTTTGTTGTTGCTTGTACGCGAAAAGGAACGAAAACAAAGCTAAATGTTAAAAGCTAAATGAAAATCTATTGTCTTTCTTTTGGTTTTTGTGTGTTAGAGTCGACAGTTTAGCTGCCTATTTGTAGTGCTTTGGCTTACATTATTGAAGTGTGGTGCCAGTGATGACCAACGCTAATGGACTCCTATCCATGCTTCAGTTGCTTGTTAGCTCGACAGCAAAGGTGAACTACTTGTAGGCAATGATTGGCAGCTATGGTGATTAAGTTGTTGCGTGTTTATTGATGACATTTTAGCTTCATGCAAGCTCACAGCAAAGCAAAGTAATTAATAATCCAGCCAGTTTCATCATAATGTTATTTGTTGTGCTACACCACATGAAAACACGATAGGATATACGCCACAGGTGGCTAGTCCACACGCGAGTTAGGCATTGATCGAGCAAGGCTATATCTTTCGCTGAATGATTGCTTGCCTAAGTGTAGTTATCTTATTCTCAAATTGATAGTTTTCACATCTACCAACTTAGGTAATGATTAGAGCTAATGCACCTGGTATGCGGTGGTAGTTGTTTTATCCAACAGGCTGCTCACTTAGCTTCTCTCTTTGTTTTTTTATATTATTGCCTATGATCCAATCAAAGCCATTAACTTATTACCTTGTTTTTGTCTTGGTCAATGCCCTGCTTCGGTCCAATAGCTTTGACCACCAAAAGCCACCAATCAATCTTTCTTTTTTGTTCTCATTTCTTTTTTCCTCGGGTTGATTTGGCATGCCTAGCCGACTCATAGGTATAGCAAAGCTTTTGGACAAAACTAATATTTAAGATAAAACTATCATTCTAAGTATTATTTTAAAAGTTAAGATTATTATTGGCTTAATTTCTAATATAGGTTAATCTTAATTAAAACCATTCAGCAAAAGTCCAAATATACTCTTAAGTCGCAATAGTCTTGTTAGATTAAATTCATAATAAATTCATTATTATAATTATACTGTTTTCTTAATAACTTCCAACTGGTATGATAATCTCCCAATAAATTATATTGGTCCCAAAAGTAGATTCAATTTACCTATTACTGAATCATTCCCAGACTTTGGTATACTTCGAAACTACCTAGTCAATCTTTTCAAATATTTCCTGAATTTTCTCCTTTTACAACTTGATAAACCAAATACTTAAAGAAGCTAGCACACTTAATTTTGTCCAATCCTCTCCTTAGTAGCAGTATAAGCCATCTTCCAATAATCAACTGATACGGCTAGTTAATTAATTATATCTTTAGTTTATCATCCCATTACTTTAGTTTATCATCCCACTACCAACTCTAATACTCCAAATCTTTTATTTATAACTTTGGTTGTTATATGATTCGGCTATATCTTCAAACTCATAAATTAAATTAATGCACTATAAGTGCTCCACTTACTCACGCAAAAGATAACTAAATTAGGTTATTTCTTATCACCGACTCCTAAAGTAGCTAACTATACTAATCATCCATAATCTTTTAAAGCCAATAGTTAGTCTAGGATGAAGACATAATGTTCAACCATTAATTTACCTCTTATTATGAATCATATTAAGTAACGAGCTAGTGTTGTGGTAGATGGAAAGATTATATTGAAATTAATGACATGCAACTGCAATGACTCTTTTTAGTTTCTTACTTAATCATGCTATTATATGGTCAATATAACGAGAGATTTAATATATACCAATTGGGCATATTACGATATTATTAAACCATAATGAAATGTCACATGGACCAAGTGGAAGAATGTTAGAATCAATGTGGTTCATGTGTAAATAAATGGTCTTCTAAATTTAATTAGATAATTATTTATCTAATTAATTATGATTTTCATAATTAAGTTAAATACTTAATTCTTATTAGCTAATGAGGAAGTATCTCTTATGATTGGTTGTCTTAATAAGAGTCAACATCAAACAAACTATAATGGATCAAGGCACACGCTTCTTTCATTAAAGCGTGAAAATCATCAAGTTCTTCAGTTCTTGGGTAGTACAGTTTTATGTATAATTGTTTTACATAAATTAAATTAAAGTTTGTTTTACAGTTCCATGTTTTTTCTTTCACAAATAGCATATAGATAACAACTGAGAAATTGATTAAATAGTTGTTATACTTCTACTTGTTGACTTACTATCTCAACAATGTATAATAAAAAATGCAATGGAAGAGCACAAGTCCTTTTAATCTTCTTTGCTTGGTTGAGACTCCTAGAGCAAGTAGAGAGGTTGCTTAGCTTTACACATCCAAAAATCTCTCAAGGTCTTCTCTGCTATTCCAATTCTAGCTAATTAGTTTCTTTGCTCAACTAACCTTCTTCATAATGGAGAGAAAAACATGAGTCTGGCTTAAGCAGAGAGAAAATGGAATATAAGAAAGAACTAGTTAGGATAAAGTATAGTCCTTAGGGAAAGACGATAGCATGACATGGAGTCCTAATCTCCTTCAGAGATTATCTAAGTCATCTTATCCTTATCTTTATCCTAACAAGACCAAACACTTCTTTTTTCCTCCCTAATCCAACATGCCTAAATCCAATGGCCCAAGATAACAATTAACCATAATAATAAAGTGGCTAAGAAAGGGACCCAAAAATATATTTGCCCCAACTCCTAAAATGACCAAAATGCCTTACTAATTTTGTAGTTGCATAAGACCATTTTAACCTTAACTTACTTCACTAAAGAGTTATAGTTGAACTCTAGAATAAATACTAAAGTCCTAGAGGCTCATTACACCGAGTGTGATTATTGTCTTTGGCTTACTAATAGAATGACCAAAATGCCCCTCTACTTAACACTCACAATCGAAATAAGATTTTTTACCTTGTAATATCAACCTTTTGCATCTTCTATTCAACCTCTAATTCATGAAATAACTACCCTATGGACATTATACTTGATCTCAAGAGTGACCCATAAGTATAATATTTGATATAGCTCCAATTAACTATACCACTAAGCGCTTAATTTTGGATGATCAATCAAATAACCCTAGGGGGTGGTTATTCCATCAAATCATGGCATAGACTTTATATTGCATGTGTATGCCTCACTTGAACAAGTTCAGATACACTAGACACAAAATTGCTGTCCCATGACTAGGATATCACCTATAGGGACTTAAAGTACATGAACTTATCAGTTCATCCCCATATGCTCAAGATTAAGAGCTGTTGTCCCCTAATTAAATCTAAGAGGGAGGGTGAATTAGGTTATATAGGCAATACTACTACTTTTTCCGATTAGGCAATATACTAGCAATGATCAATCAAAAGCAATCTTAAACAAATATGCACTCTAGCAATATAAAGTGTAAGTGAGGCAAAATATCAAACATTTAGTATGCAGAAATTAATGCTAAGAAAGAGTTGAGAGAAAGAGAATGCAAATCACGATTTAGTGTAGTTCGGCCCCCGACTAAGTCTACGACTTAAGCTCCCCGCTTAGGATTTCAACAATCTTCATTATTGTGACTCTTCAAATGTTGGTGAGTCCACAAACCAACTACAATCGTAGTTCAAGCTTTTACAATAGAAAATTCCTTTTCAATAAAATGTTTTAACCCTAACACCTTTGACAAGAAAGTCCTTCCTTTCAAAGTGTTTAACTCTCTCTTTTGATAAATGTTTGAGAAAACAATAAAAGCCCTCTTTTAGGGTAGATAAATACAATGAATGTTTTCTCTCAATATTGTTCACAAATTCTTGTTCTAGTATAGTACAATGATGATTCAAAGATGAATATAGTGTTAGAAATTAAGAGTAATTGCTTTGAATCAAAATGCTTTGGAAGATAGCTGTTAAGAGAGATTAATAGAAGCTGAGAGGTGTGCATTTAATGCATTTTGCAACGTTCACAAACGGCTCTATTTTTAAAATAGCGTTTTGGCTCCACCGGTCAACCGGTGAAGGGGACCTCGTCCAGTGGAGGGGCTCTGGGCAGAAGACCCCTTTGGCACTAGTTGATCGGTTTTTCCTAGGGTCGTCCGGTTTGCTCAAAATTACAAGGGCTCGGGTTTTTTTATGTTTCTTTTATAGAATCATTTGTAAGGCCTTTTTGAAAGATAGATAAATATTTCAAAAATACTTTTAGGAATCATCATTGAGCATATACCATTTGCAAGACCCAAACCCCGATTAAGTCCCAACCGGTACCCCTTATGACTTCCGTCTCCATCGTTATAGCTTCATCTTCATTCTTCGAATCTTTATCGTTCTTTGAGTTGATGGATGATCTTCTTTCTTCTTTAGCTTGATGAACTTGGATTCAGAGTCAAACTTGATTCTTCTCACTTATGCACATTTAAACAAACTCATTAAACATAATCATGGTTTGTTATCATCAAAACCAAGATTAGAAGCCCTTTGGGCTAACAAGAGCACTATCACTTAATAGCAATGGATCCCATGATCTCTCAAAGCGTTTAGTATAGTTTTGGAGATCACACCTGTAGTGGTCTTATTTAATGCATGAAACATGACTTGTGAGATAAGTTTGCAAAGCCATCCAATAACCAAGATAGGTCACCCTATATATTCAGGGCTTTCTCATTATGTCTTTATTATTATAAAGTGCCCAACTTCATCATCTAGTTATGAACCAAAGTTATGATTCAAGTAGCTATGATTTAGACCTACCATTGCGTACTTAAGTCACTTACTTGAATCAAGGAACCTTATACATATTCACATACAATATAAATAATGGTCATAATAAACAGAGTTTCATCAAATAACTGAATATATCCATTGTATGAGATCTATTAGTGCTAGTGATGTTTAAGGCATATATAAATCCCAACGAAAAGAAGAAAGAAAGAGGAAAAGAAAAAGATGAAGAAAAGAAAATGAGAAAAAAGAAGAAGAATGAGTGTGTTTATGTAAATTTTATTTAAAATTATCTTTTCCTTCTCGAATCCAAATGAGAAAATTTTAGAAAGAAATTATTTGTAGGTTTATGCAAATTTATTTAAAATTATCGTTTCCTTCTCAAATCCAAGTGAGAAAATTTTAGAAAGAGTTTATTTCCCTTTCACTAATTCTTTTGTTCAATCTAAGCATAGGCAGTTACTTTTCTTTGTTTTATTTCATGGTTCTTAATTTCTTGTAACTTCTCTTCCTAACGTACATAGAGCACGACATGGTAAGCACATGTTATGGTACTGACTGCATTTGGCCCAAGTTGTACATGATGTACCCATCTTAAACCTATTACAACTTCTCAATTTTTAAGTAAAGCCCACCAATGTTAAACTTCTAAAGACCAGATCAATAAGAAAAATACACATGGAGCATAGTCTCACAAAAGTTTATTTGAAACAATATTTAAATGTTGAGAACACTTGTAGCTATTGGTTGGTCTTAATTACATGCCTAGAGCATCTTTTATCTGTAATGTGATGAAAGATAATCATCATATGTGCTATATTTGATAACTAAGAATTTTAAGTCCCTATTTTATTTTTTTATTAGACATTGATGTTCAAAGTTTGTTATATATAATCCACAAAATTTTTGTTATATATGTAAAACTCATGTTTGGTCTAAATCTAATTTTCCAGAACTCATAGGGTCTTGGAGAGAGTTGTGGAATCTCAAGGGGCCCAAGTATAACATTATATAAAATGTATACTACAGTATTTATTAGTCTTCCGAAGAACGAGGGAATTCGAGAAGAGAGAAGGTGAGAGAACACCAACGCCTTCTCCCTTCCTCTAACACAACACACGTCAGAATCACAAACAAAGAGATCGTCTCCCCCACCGCCTCTCTTCTCCAAAAAAAAAAAGACACACACACAAACACACTCTCTCTCTCTCTCTCTATCTCTGTCTCTCTCTCTTTCTACGGTGCAAAATCTTTCGTTCTCACTCTAAATATACTCTCAATATATAATCATCTTGTGGTGGGAAATACATTTTTGTAAGTAGTGAATCATTTTACTACTACTGCATGTCTTTTTCTTTTTACAAAATAGTAATCTCCTAATCATTTTTTTATTTTCTCATTTATATGCTCTTTTTTAATTTTAATTTTTTTTTAAAAAATGAATGTATAATGTGGGTGGTGTTTATTATTATTTATTTTATTTTCTAGGGTTTTGAGAAATTGACAACAATTTTTTTATGAAAGAATGCCTCTATATAAAAGAAAGCCATTCCCTTCAGTGGAAAAGCCCAAAGATTTGAAGCCTCAAGACCTCGTTTTCCAAATCCGCTTCACTAGAGAAATTTTCAGAGACTACAGGTAAATATATTATATTACTTTTAGAAAATACAACAAAATAATATTGCCATTTTTCTTTTTTCTTTTTCTTTTTTTTTTTTAATTCTTATTGGTAATTATTATAAATTTTAATATATATATATATATATATACTTTTTGTGCAGTGAATACTTGAAAAGGTTAAATCTATACCGGAAAAGGGTGTGGACATGCAAAGTTACTGGGAAGATTAACTTGACTTACGAGGAGGCTTTGGTATCTGAGAAAAAAGCAGCCGAAAAAGTTCAACAATTCCCCAAAGAGCTTGTGGCGCCTGTGCTCCGTGATGTCCAATTCAGTAATTGCACTTTTCTTTTATTAAATAATGTTGCATTTTGTTGTTTCTGTTCTAATTTTACATCATTTACTACAATGAGCTTATAGTAAAAACATGATTGTTGGTTATGGATTATGCTTCATTGTTTATGGGTCGTTTAAATTAGAGAGATCAAAGTGACATTGCATAGCTAAAAAGGTTTCACAGATTTGTCTAGCACATGTCTGTGCGCTATCATATGTTTTTTCTATGGCCTCTGTGCCTCGGGGAAAATGTCTCCCTTGAGTAAACGTAAAGCACCTGGTATTGATGCCTCTGCCTCATGAAACACTTGTAATCTTCCTTTCCCCCGTATTTGCCTTGAACGCTGAAGATAGCTATTTGACAGTGGTAAAACATTTTTATTGGTTATTGGATATATATCAGTTAAATATTCTTGTCTTGGAACTTTATATTCTGGACATAGCTCGATATAATCTTTTCATGGCTATTTTTTCCTTGGTAGGCACGGCCTCATTGAAAGATCTTGTCACTGCCATTGTTGCAAAGCTGCAGGGACCCTTGTCTGAGGGTTGTGAATTGTATGGTAGGAAGAATAGCCGTGTATATCCATGCAAGATTGTCAATATTCTTGAGGATGATGATGGAACACGATACGAGGTTGCATGGCTTGATAAAGATAAGAAAATTACTGGAAATACATTTGTAAAAGGAGAAGAGTTGATAAGGAACAAGCTACCTTTTAGTCGAGAGGTTCTAAAGTCTTTTATTAGAGAATCTACTTATCGAAATGGTCCGTGGGTGATACATGAAAAGTTGGCAAAACAGCACGGAATCTCAACTGATCCTCCGAAGGAGCTGAAAAATGAAATCTCTGTAGAGAATGGATTTGTAGTTAGCAATAGAAAAAGGAAGAAAACTGAAGATAGAAAAAACACCACGGTAACTGTTTAGGTCCTGCTTGCATTTTGCATTTCTTGTTCTTCTGGAATATTCTGTGTAGTTGGCATTTTCAATTCTTTTTATTCTATTCAGGAGGCAAATGGAAACTTTGCAGCAGTGAAGTCTGGGGCCTCAATATCTGGGGATATTGTTGATATAGGTTGGTATTTGGGTGCTTGTTCATTGTAGTTTTCACTATTATCAAGTTTTAATTTGATTAACCTGTTTCTTCTTGGCTCTTTGAGTCAAGGGGTGGGGATGGCCTTTCCCACCTCAACGCTTCTCATATCTGGTGCGCTTTATTTTGTAGCAGAATCTTTAACATGTATTGGAATTTGCAGAAAGTCAAGAATGCAAGGCAGGGGAGATCAAATATCCTATTGATGATCTATTGTTGCAACCTGCTGATGATGATCAAAGTTTGACTGAACACCCTTCTCCTTGTAGGGATTTCAATGTACCTATAGATTGTGTAGGGGATCTTTTGATGGTATGGGATTTTTGTACATCTTTTGGAAGGTTGTTACACTTATTGCCATTCTCTCTCGAAGATTTTGAAAATGCTCTTTGCCACAAGGACAGCAACCTGGTTCTCATTGCAGAATCTCATTCAGCCCTTCTTCGGTTGCTTATAAAGGATAATGGAGAGTATTCCATGTCTATTCAGAAGAAAAAACGAAAGCCAAAGGTTATATTCAATAAATGCCTAAACTTATTACTTAATTGATTAGCATGTCTTGTTGCAACAATTATCCTTTTCTTTTTCACAAAAGGAATGCATTAGTTTTCTTTGAATCTTTGCTGAGGTAAATTCACATTGTTGACCGGTTCTATTGTTAATACTCTTCTCTTTTTCTTCCCTAGATTACGTTGATTACTTGGGCAGAGTATCTGTGTGACTTCTTAGAGATGTGTGGTATTGCTGAATTCTCAACTCACAGCTCAACAATCAAGAGGGGTCACTATGGCCTTTTGGATATTCATGTTAAACTAAGAATCTTTGGGCAACTGGTTGCACAAACACTTGAAACAGATATATTTAGGGAGAAGATGGATGAATCTATTGATGAACGGCAGGCACTTGCAGCGGCAAAGAGAGACGAAGCAATTGAGGAAGCTAAAAAGAGGAGAGAAGAAAAACGCTTGAAGACAGACCCTGAGAACAAGGAGTCAACTGAAGGGTGTGGTGGGGAATCAGATGGAAGTAGCCCAGTAGGCCCTCTGAATGAAAATCACACTAGACAGAATGGAGATGTTTCAAAAAAATGGAATGGGAAAGATCCCGTACACCGGAAGAAACATTTGCTGGAGCACAGGTATTACCATTCACAGTTATTAATCTTTTCCTATTGAAAAGATCTGGATGGAGATTTGTTTGAACATCTGTTTTTCTTTTCTGTCTTGTTCTTGCAATTTTTATTTCTATCATCTTCCTTATTTCACACTGTTCAATAGTGAAACTGAGCAAGCAGACAGCGCGCTGAAAAAGAATCCTAAGAAGCAGAGGACAGACGGGGATATGTCTGGAGAAAATGTTAATGACTCAACAAAGAGAGCAGTTCATAAGATGATGAAGAATGAGATAAAGGAAATGATAGAGAAGAAAAGCAAAGAACAGAGGGTAACAGCTCTCTCTCTCTCTCTCTATCTATCTATCTATTTATCTTTCTATCAATCCCTCCCTATCTGTCATGAACGACCTGCAAGGTGGATTATCTCTGCACATGTGTGTGAGTCAGCAATAGATGCACCTTTTATTAACATTGTAACGTTTATTTGTTTAATTGAGTATGCTGCTTATGCCCTGTAGAAAGAATATCTTGAAAGGGAAATAGAGAAGCGATGTATACGCACCCACCCATTGGGGAAAGACAGAGACCATAATAGGTATTGGTTTTTTCAACGTGATGGAAGAATATTTGTTGAGAGTTCTGACTCGATGCTGTGGGGTTATTACTGTACCAAAGAAGAGGTATCTTGCTGCATCACCATGATACTACTTTTCCATGTGTTTGACTGCCATGTAGCAACTCTCCCTAATTTATATGTCTGTCCTGACTTAATCTCTGTTGCATGTAACAGCTTGATGTTTTGTTGGGGTCACTAAATCCGAAGGGTGTTAGAGAGAGGGCTTTGAAAAAGCAAATTGAGAAATTTTATAACAAGATATGGTAAGTTATGCAATTTGGAGGTTATATATTATGAAATTAGTTTTAAAACTATGCCTGAACCACATAGCATTTATATGCATATCTTATCTAAGGAAGCCTATCTGCTGCTTTCTAATATATATGTTGACGATTTCTATTTTGGTTTAACTGAAGTTTCAGCTCTTCATCCTTTTATACACATCTCGTGATATTTTTATATGCATAGATGTTGGTCAAAAGCTTGAACCCGTCCTGTGGTTAGGTTTTTGCGTATGCTGTCACCTGTTTGTTGAAGACTAATTCCTGATCTTGAGAAGATCTCCCGCGAGGGACATGCAAATCTTTAATAAGAGCAGGGTTGGTCATGGGTATCTCTCTTGTTCCCTGGTGACAAGAACCATGTGTTTTCCTTGGTTAATGATTTTTATACAAATGGACTTGTCCACCTGGGACTGGGAGATTCTTACAGTTATTAGCTTGCTAAATGTTCTTGCCCCGTCCTTTTCAAAGACTTCTTCGAAGTTGTGAGACTGTGATCTTATATAACACCCCACTTTTTTTTAATTGGCGCTTCTGTGCAATGTAGCTATTGTAACCCATTCTGAATATTCTTTGCTCTGATTTTGTTCTTTTTCCTTTGGATCATCTTTTGACGTTGTTATTTATATCTGAAACTGGTTTAAGCTTCAAGGTTCCCATAGGAAAGCTTAAGTAGTTATTATCTTAATGCTGTTTTGTTATGCCTTTTGATAAAAAAGAAAATCAGCTCAAGTTTGAATCTATGATGTTGTTTACCCTTGAATGCATTTCGCAGCTTGGAACTTCAAAAGAGGGCCAAGGACGCAGCTCAGAGAATTGCGATGGAAGAGGCTGTGCTTCGTAGATCAACTCGGATTCGTGCCCCCCCAAGAGACAATCCTGCTGTTGCATTCCTCAAGTACACTAACAAGTGGAAGGAAGACTAGAAAGACATGGTCTTAGTACAGCTGCGACTAACAGTCATACACCTTTTTGATGTAGATTAGAGGAATTTTTCAAGCTTAGGTAAGAAGCTTACCCATTCTTTCTTTTATCAGACCAATTTTTGGGGATGGTGGGCGATGTTGGGATAGAATTTTTTGTTCTCTGCCCTGTGACAATGGCCCACTTATATCGGCACCTTTTAAATTTTGTAAATGGCATCTTTAACTAAATTATATGGACCCTGGGTGAAAAAGATTGTGTTATCTTTTTCTTCATTTTCCAGCTTATGGATGAGGCCTCCAAATAAATCTGTTCTTCCCCCCTCCCCATAATTAACTGTATATGCCTTCAATGGAGGATAACAGAACTTGGATGTTTTTCATGTCTCTCCTTCAAACACTACTACTAAACGTAGAGTATGGAGCGTTAAAATGGTTTGCTTGTGGAATGTAGTCCGTTAGACATCTTCAGTTGAGCAAGGAAACATCGTTGCATTCGTTAGTGTCTGATGGAATGTAGTCTTTTTTATACATGAATAATTTCTGTCAAAAGTTAAGGATTGTATATGTAACACCAAGACTAACGGGGCCATAGTGCAAAGATGAAATGAGACAAGCGCAGGTCAGCTGCAAAAGAAGCCTGCAACTGATGGGCAGAAAGGGGTTCTTGCTATTGAATAGTATACTTTGTTTTCTTCCTTTCTATTTTGGGTTCAAATGGAGGCAAAGTTGGTGAAGAAATCAGAGAATGCATTGCCTACTAAGCTGCCCGGCGGTCATTTTAGAATATGTTTTACGCCATTTATCTTTCTCCAAATAAGAATGCAGATTAAATCTCTTAAATATGGTTCCTAATCGTGGTTCCTATGCTAATAGGCGCACATATTTGATTTTTTGAAGAGATTATTCATTTGGAATCTGGTACGTCTGAAGAATCCTTTTGTAATCATCAACTAAGTACTTGAATGGACTGCTTGGAAGTGTTACTGATTAATTTGAGAATCACCTAAGAATCGATCTCACGATTTCGCCTATCCACTTTCAAATCCTTACCTCCTCTTCGCAGACCCTCCCATGGAGTTACTAATTTGGCGTTACTTAATAGATACTATTCAGATTAATAGCGAAGCTCGTGATGCAAAGGCCACCTTCATGTTTTTAGAGAAACCTTTTGCGATAGTTAGTTGACTTTGATTACTACTTTTTAAATTATTCTCTCAGTCTTGTTTTAGTTATCAAATTATTTTTTTGTTCTATTTTGGTTATTGAACTATCAATCGGAATCATTTTGATCATTTTGTTAATTATTCATTAAAATAAACTAATTATTAGGGTAAAATCATAAAATCAGTTATACAAATTTTATTTTTTCCCCTCAAATTAAACTTATTTGCAAATTGACCCTAATGCATTAAAATTTCATGAAAAAAGATTCTAACAAGGCTTAAACTCTGGACCTTTAGCTTAAAAATCAACACATTAACTATTAAATTGTTTTCATTTTGTTTTACCTTCCCGATCAACCACCCTCTCCTCCATTACCATTAGAGGTGGCATTTAGGCCAGGCTGGGCCAACACATGCCTAATTCAGCTTAACACATGAAAATTCGGGCTCAATTCAGCTGGAATGAAAGTAGGTTCGACTCGGTTCAATCTACCACATATAAGTAGGCTGAGCTGGGTCATATATTTTTGGACCTAGCCCATTTGTGTCCAAATTCATTTGTGCCCAAGTCCAACCCAGCTCAACCCATAAGCTTAGCCTAGCCCATCTCAAACCCAGCATATGCCCAGCTCGAGCCTAACTTAGGCCCAATTTGAGCCCAGATAAAGCCTATCTTGATATTATAATTTGTACATATAATTTTTCTTATAAATAGTTAGTGTATTCAACTTTATTTTACTACCTATTGTCTCTTTATTTTGTTACAAGAGAATACACAATATCTATGGCTATGGGAGAAGAAAATCTTTCACAACGATTACGTTCAAATGTTTGGAATCATTTTGCTTACTTTGAAAAACATGGGTATGTAATTTGTAACTATTGTGAATATAAATATATATTTTTTCATCATCAATTTAGAACTGGAACGCTTGTAAGACATCTTGTATCTCAACACTCAAATGTTTCAAACTATTTTAGTCCTTAACTACCGCCACCCCCACCACCAACAGCCCCACACCCATACAAGGACCATAATAAAATTGATAACTTTTCCACCAACTTTCTTCAAGCATTTATGTAATGTTCTTTTTTTATTTTTATTAGTAACGTATCCGTGTCTCGTGAATTTGTGGTTTGTTAAATAATGTTTTATCATTTATATTAATATTATCAATAACTTATGTCTTGTTAAATTAACTTTTTCGTAAAAAAAGGTTAAGCTTAAGCTGTTTTTCGTTATCAATCTAACTATCAAAATTCAGAACACACTAATAAAAAATAAATAAATAAAATATAGGTTGGCCAGCCCAGCCTAGCTCGCAACTCGTGGTAGTGGGCTCGTAGGCCGAACTAGGTTCTATATTTTAAGAATTGAGCCCAGCCCAACTCAGCCCACTAAACATATGTGCCGAATCAAACTTATTTTTCTTAACCCACGATTCGGTCAGGCCGTGCCGAGCTGTACCGGGCTAGCTCATTTGCCAGCTCTAACTACCATGGTCGTTGTCACGGTGGCAGTGGCTTCAGCCAGCGGCTAGTTACCTGTGGTAGCTACTGCTCCACGAGGAGGAGCATCACTATTCTTCCATGAGGAGGAGGAGCTCTTCTCCCTCGCAGATGAGCCATTGCCCCTCATAGAGGAGGAGCTACTACAAGGGGCAGTGGTTCCTCCCCGAGGAGGAACAATAGCTAAGGCCGCTGCCATGGTGGCAATGGCCATGGTTGATGGAAGGGGTGGCGACAGATTGAGAAAGGGGAAAAAAACGAAAAACAAAAGTTTGAAGATTAGTTTATGAACATAAGGTGTATTGTAGCTTAGTGGTTAAGTTGTTCATTTTTAAACTAGTGGTCTAGAGTTTAAGTCTTGTTAGAATCATTTTTATGAAATTTTAGTGTTTTGGAGTCAATTTGCAAATAAGTTGAATTTGAGGGAAAAAAATTTAATTTATATCATTAATTTTACAATTTTACCCTTAATAGTTAGTCTATTTTAACAGAATAATTGACAGAATTGCCAAAATGATGCCCAATTAATAGTTCAATGGCCAAAATAGAATAAAAAATAGTTTGATGGGCAAAACAAGACTAGAAGATAGTGTTCACACAAAAGCTTGCCATACAGTGTATGACCTTTGTCTTGGGCCGGGGAAGCCAACAATCACCCTTAGAGATTTGCTATCGCGGGGAGCGGTATTGGTGGTTGATAGCCCAGCCTGCCCAGGTTCCGCGCTGCCATAATAAGGAAATAATGTTGCACTTTGGCTAACAACTATAGCTTTTGACGCAATGGCAAGCGCTTGATCCTGAAAACTGGTATCAGAGTGAGGTCATAGGTTTGAATTCCCCAGGTGTTGTTGGGAGGGAGATTGTTGGGCTAGGGAGGCTAGCGATTACCCTTAGGGATTCATTATCGCGGCGAGCGGTATCGGTGCTTGACAGCCCAGCCTGCCTGGGTTATGCACTGCCATAATAAGAAAATAAAGTTGCACCTTATCTAACAGCTATAGCTTTTGGATCAGTGGCAAGCGCTTGATCCTGAAAACAAAATATTAATCCTAAGGTTTCATACCAAGGGAATTTACAAGGTTTTGATGACAACAAACATATGAAGGTGTATTATATGTTATATGCATAATTTGAGGAGGAGCTAAAGATTTCATGTGTTACATTGTTCATAATCTTTACTCACTTGTCATATAGTATATTGAATGCATATGTGAGGGGGAGTCATGCGTTGAAGACTCCATATTCATGCTATATATGCTTAACTTGTATATTATTGTTGTTATAGCATAGAATGATTTATCATCACCAAAAAGGGGAAGATTGTTGACTTTATGCCAAAAGATTTGATTTTGATCATAACAAATCAAGAAAAATTGAATTTGTAAGTGTATTTGTCCTAATGTAAACACATGTTTAAAATACACACTTGTTGGCTTATGTGGATTAAATATATATCTCATTATAAGCCCAATTGTTATTTAATGTTTTGGCTTGTGTGAATTATATTGTCCTTATGATATCGGAAGCCAAAATATACTGTGGATGCTTGGTGTTAAAAGATGAAGAGAATCTTGCATAAAGAGATAAATGGTTGTGATTAAAGAATTGATGCAAGATTGAAGAAAATGCAAATTATGTTGGTCATTATTGTATACCCAAGCAAGATCACCACAAGTATGAAGAAATGAAGTCTTGAAGAGCTAAAGAAGTGAAGATCATAGTTCAAGAATCAAGACTTGAAGTTATGAAGATAAAGTGGTGTTATAAGGATGGAGACGTGGCGACATAAGGGGTAGCGACTTAAAAATATCGTTTGCCTTAGGTATGCATTTTTATGGTTCAAGCTTTTGGTAATCTTTCAAAAATATTCTTATATATTTACTCAAGAGTTTTGAAAAGATTTTCAAAAGATTAAATAGGTTGGAACATCTTTTGAATAAGTGCTCTTAAAAGGTCCAAAAGATTTATCTTCAAAAGATTGAATTTTCGGTTGAAAATGTGTTTTAAACTCTTGATTATAAAAATTGGTTTTAATCTTTCTACAAGAGTTTGAAAAATATTTTGAAGTATCAAAAAGGTTGGAAACTCTTTAAAAGAAGTGTCTTTTAAGTGCCTAAATGTTTCCCCTTCGAAAAAATTGAATTTCGGGCTCAATTTCGCAAAGCTGAAAAATGGCACTATTTGGAGCTATTGAAACCGGACGATCCTATGGCAACCGGTCGACCGGTGCTCAAAGGGTCGTCTGCCCGAGACCTCTCCACCAGATGAGGGTCTCTCCAACGGTCAACCGGTGGAGCAGGGGTCGACCGGTCAGGTCAAAATGCTGTTTTGAAAAATAGTCGTTAAAGAGCCGTTGCAACATTTTTTTTAAATACCAAACCAATCATTTCATCAAAAAACTCTTCCAACAACTCCTAAACATCATATATTGATTATAAGCTTCAAATTTCATATATTTAAATCAATATATACCAAGCTTGAGCTATAACTTGCAAATCTATTGAGCATTCAAAGATTTCAATTGTATTATCTACTCATTGAGGAATTTTGATTGTTCTTCATTGTACTATCATTCAAATACTCAAATCTTTGTATTGTATACACTCTTTGGCTCTATATTAGGATTGAGAGAATCCTTGTAAAGTGAAGAGTGTGGAAAAATCTTTTGTGGACTCAAAGGAAGAAGTATGATACTCCGAACCCGACACGTATTTAATAACATTTGATTGCATTTAATTACGCGTTATCTTAAATGCTAGCTGTGAGGAGCTGAGCGTTCATTACATGTGCATTCATTTATTTTAATCATTATTTGAAAAATAATATGTGCATTTACATGACTTAGTTAGTGTTTTAAAATTTAAAATTGCATTTAAAGTTCAATTAAATTGCATCTTGTTGACTTTTTACCTTCATTGACCAACTAGGAAAAGGTGAGAATTTTTGAAATGTTTAATGAAGGGCAAACTTGGGATTAGAAAAAAAAAATGCAAGGTTAAGTTGGTCAAATTTTGGGTTAACTTTAGGATTAAATCTGAACCAATTGGGTAAGATTTAGGTAGCAAATTATATATGGTTGGACAGCTCTAGGAGTCTAGTTTCCAGGGCTTCAAACCGTTCGTGAATTGGAGTTTTTTAGAAGAAGTTATAGCCATTTTCGTAAAGTGTCACAGAGTTGTTTTACCTACGCAGGTTTGACCGAACCTTTGGCCTTCTATTAAAGTTATTTTCATCCAACCAAAGCCAAAATGTTTTTCTCATCTTCTCCACCAGCCAAGAGCCATTTCCTCACTTGAATAGTAAACCCCTTCACATTTTAGCTAATATCTTAAGTTTAGAGTGGAACCAATGTGCAATTCCAACGTTTTTGAGTTCGTGGCGACTTCTAGCATCTTTCTATCGGAGATTTTAGCTTTATTTTTGTAGAAAAATGTGAGGGCATGAGATAGTTGGATGGTTAATGATTGACATAGTTTAATTAAATTGAAGTTAAGTTGTTATAAAGTTAGTGTTTGGAAGTCTTTTAATGGTTTTTTACCTTTAGTAAGCTTTGTGCATAATTGTGTAATTTAACATCAACTACTTAATTCCTTAATTAAGATTTTAGTGGTTATTTTGGGTCTATTTGACTAGTTTAAGTACACTTATGTACTCTTATGTGTTGTGTGAATTGAATATGCTTTATAGTTGTTTTAATTGGTAATGTTTATATGCCTATAGAATTGTGGGTTTAATTAGAGAATGTTTAACGTGTTGCTTAAAGTAGTGAATGTAATGCATGCTAAATAAAGAAATGTATTTGATAGTTATGATAGTTCAATGAAATCAAATGGAAATGAATAAGTTAATGGAATTATAAACTAGCTTTAGTTGAGAATGAATGTATAACTTCTTATATAGATAGTTGATTGTATTATGTAGTGGAATAGAAGGAGTTGGTGCATTCGGAGAATATGGAAGGGGTTCTTAACCAAATTCTTACAGGTTTGGCTTTCCAAGGTGAGGGAGTTTCGTGTTTTATGCATTTTAAGGTCTAGGGTTCTACTTTAAATTTTGTAAATGTTATGTATTGCTTTATAATTGCCTATAAATGCTTCTAATACATTCTAATATGATTAAAGACCAATCTTTTGTGAGCTTTTAGTAAAGTTTTGTGAGAAATATGTCATTGACCCCTTTATGCTCATATAGTTAATTTCATGCTAACGCTTATATCTTAATTTTTTTTGAGGGCAACCTACTTTGTTGTCCCTCCTATGTGTCATTGCTTTATATTATTGTTATATTGGCATTACATAGTGGTTGCGCAACCATAGTTTCAGGGGAAGATGTATTGGATATCGGTTGGGCGGCAGTGGGCTTGTCAGTGGATATTCGATCTCCGTGTTCTAGTCCCTCACTCGCTTGGTCCGGAGATTGCCAAGGGGCGTTGGGTCATAGGATTCTCGGGGTACATCTAGAGTACACCCATTGGAGTGTTTAGGGTTTATGCCGGCACATTGATCGAGGTTTGTGGATCGAGGTTCATGGTTCGTGATTAAAGATCAAGTGAATTATGAAGTGTTTGGGGTTAAAGTGAATCGTATCCTTTTCAATGTGTGGTATCTTATTGCTTATTTGTCATGTTAATTGTTTAATAGTTTTACTTGTACATAGCTGTTGCATTGCACGAATCCCATATGAAATGTTTCCCATATATTGTTTCATCTCCCTCACTGGGTATACATGATTGTATACTCACTCCTCATTAACCACCTTTCAGGTATTGCTGTGTTAGAAGAAATGTTCGTGCTTGTGGTTCTTGATCTTTGCTTTGGAGTCGATGTGTTATGTGGCGTGGGTTGTAAAGGATGTTACTTTTGAGTTGTATGTATTCTATGAATAAAACAATGTAATTTAAGTTTAATTAGATCATTAGAGTAGTATGATAACCTTGTTTATGTAATAGGTTAGTATTATTTCAATTCAAGCATGAGTATACTTGTCTAAAGGAAAAGAGTTAGGATAGCCTTTGATTTTGAAAATGTATAACTGCTTGTGTTTGTTTGTTGAGAACCAAGGCTCGGATGGCCTTGAGGAGTTGTTGATTGTGTTGGACACGGTACTGGTCCATTTATATTATATTTGCAGGTTTTGGTTTGTCCTATAAACAGGGGAGACTCCGTCCGTTTTCTCTAAATTTTGGTACCCGGGTTTGGATTTGGGTTGAGTATAGCATGTTTAATATAATTCCCGATCTCGTGAGGGGTCGGGGCGTTACAAGAGGGATAGTAGATTGGAGCTTTACCTACATTTGAAAAAGTTTGTGTTTTGGACTCAAGAGAGAATTGTTATAAGTTAGTTTATGCTTCACCAACATTTGAAGAAGCATTGATTTAGTGGATTTTAGGAAATCCTAAGGAGGAAGACCTTAAGTGGTGAACAAGGCCTTCGGGAGTGCGAACCACTTGAAAATATCAAGTTTGATTTCTCTCTCCCTACTCTATTTACATTCATTGTCATATATATATTGTTTAGAGTAGCTATCTTGCTCTTGTGTGTGATTATTATTCATCATATTAATTCCTACCTAGTTATTCACACAAGGTGTTTGATAAATTATCTCAAATAGTTTTTTTGTGGGTTGTAGTAATTTTTTTTTTAAATAGCAATACTTTGCTAAAATCTTAATTCACACCCCTTCCCCCCCCCCCCCCCCCCTTCTTAAGAGTATTTGCCACTACCAAGTGGTACCAGAGCTAGGGTTCTACGTATAGCTTAACCGTTAGTAGAATATACAATGGCAAATAATAATGTATTCTCAATTTTTGAAGGATATTCTATTGATAGACTTCCATGTTTTACAAGTTCAAATTATGTTGTTTGGAGGAATAAAATGGAAACATATATTCAACCCGTTGATTATATATTGTGGGAAATTATTGAAAATGGGCCATATAATATTGTATTACAAATGAATAATGAACTGACCGATCAAGATATTGTCAAGCTCACGAAAAATGCCCAAGCTACGAATATTTTTTATTGTGCATTTGATGACATTGAATTTAGGAGAATTAGCAAATGTACCTCGGCTCATGAGATATGAAAACTTCTTGAGGAGACATATCAAGAAGAAGAAATAAAAGACGAGGAAGAAGAAGAACAAGAAGAAAATGCTGTATGTTTCATTGCAAAGGATGAAGAGGTATGTTCAACTTCTACATCTAGTTATTCTTCATCTAATGAGCATGATATTACATTTGATGAATTGGAAGAAGTCATCTCTAAAACTCAAAATTAATTAATGTGTGCACTTTCTAGAAATAACAATTTTCTTAAGGAATTAAAATGTGCCATATTTGAGAGAAATAAGTTTGAAAATGAAAATGCTCTACTTGTTGGGGCACAATATGAGTTTGATACTTCCTTGAATGATGTGCTAGAAAATGAAGTATCTTTTTTGAAGAAAGAAAGTAATGAATTTTATATGAAGCTAGCACACTCTAGCAAAAAGGAAGATAAGATAGATGTTATACATGATTCACAATACATGGCATGTAATCAAAGTGTTATAAAATGCAAACCATGTAGTAGTCAAAAGATTTTGAAAATTAAAACTCATTCTTTTAAAACTCCAAGAACAAACATTGCATCTACATTTAGAGTACATCAATATCCTTGTACATATTGTGGTAGAAAATGACATATTGCATCACATTGTCATTATAGAAAATTGCTTGATAGAGGATCAAAAGTTCCATGGTGGCTAAAACACAAATGGATTGGTAAAGCCACAACCAATGAGATTAATCTCCAAGGACCCAATTAAAGATGGGTACTAGATCTTGCTTTGTTGTAGGAATGTCAAGCAACACCAAAGAAGATGGTGATGCAACTTATGAAAAAAGTCAAGATCATTGAGATAAGGAGGCATGGGTAACATTGAAATTATTTATTTTCATATGTGTTTCTTGAGAATGTTTTAAAATTCAACTTGCTTATTCAAGTACGTGATATTTTACATAGGTGAATGAAAATGAAAATAATGATGCATTCCTTGATAATAAAGTGAAAAATGCCTATGCCAATAATTTTGATGAAACTCATACTTGAAATAGCATATGCTTTTCATGTCATATAATTTTAAAGATACATATATTGTATGAAGAACATGAACTTGGTGGTTTGATTTCTAGAAAAGAAATTTTGAAAAAAGAGTTGGAATATGCTAAATGTGATCTATTCTTATCAAGTTAGACAAATAAGGATAGGATAAACCTTTGAAAAGATTTGTGTTTATAAGAAGAAGAAAATCATTTACTTGTTTGGAACCTAGGAAATCTTATTAGTTTATGGAATGGTCTTAGATAGAATCCAAATTGTCTTAGAATCCCGTCAATTGATTAGTTGTGTCATTCTTGCTATTTGGTCATGAGATACACTTAATAGGATGAATACGTATTAGTACAATGTGAGATATATTAATGCAAATAAATTCAAGGTACTCACAAACAATGTCTACAAGATAATATTGGAGAAAACTAAGAACGGTTCTCATTTGAGAGAGATAAAATGAACATTGAGGCTAAATGACAAAATAGGACATAGGATTGAGATTGAGGACGATTTTGATGACTCAAAACATGGAATACATCCATCTCTTATGCAAGAAACTAATGACTAAGAATCCTTAACACTTATGTCATACTTCAAAAGATTACTTGTGTTTATTTGTCTTTTATAAAGTTGATTTCGAATGAGTGAATGACAATACTCTATATCTCATCACTATATGTGCTCATATAGAAAGTTGTAATGTTTTAGTGATTGTTTCATATGACTTCATATGAATTGTTGTTTTGAGAAGAAAAAATGAATGCCTTGCAATAGATAATACTTGAGTTTGATTCTATGCTTGCTTTAAATGAAAATATTTAATTAATGGAAGAAAGAAATAGGTTGAAAAAATAAGTGAATATGTGCTTGATGCAATGACATAAAGATCAATTTTTACATGACTCATTGAAATATTGAAAATGTTTGATGATTGCAATATTTGGAATATTTGGCTTCTCTTTATCATACACACACATATAATTTGTCATGAATCTTGAAAATGCTCAATCTTTTAAATGACAATGACAATATTTGATTATGATACAAAAAGGGCATGCTTGCTTGAGTTTAATTTTGATGTCATCTTGAAAAGATATTGTTGCAAGCATAGATATTTGATAAAAATGCTTTTCATGATTAGTAAATATCAAGTTAATTCAAATAAGGTCAACACACTATAAGTTTTTCTAAATTACTTCAAGGACTTTGTTGAACAATTTTGATGTTTATGCAACCAATCCATCACTTTGTAAGAATTTAAGAGCTTGCATATGATATTTGAAATGAGCATAAAGAGATAATTAAAGTTCCTTCTTGGACTTTCAATCAAGCAAATCAAGAAAGTCTATTCATCAACCAAGCTCTACAAAGATAATAAAAGATACATTGGTTGACAAGAAGAAATATAGAGGTATGCTTGATAATTTATTAAACTCAATTGCCTCTAATATGATGATAACAATGCTCTTGTGTGGTTCATTGTGATTTTACTCAAAATTTCATTAGAGCTTTGTAAAAAGAAACTTGAATTGCCTTTCCATCACTTTACTAAAATGTTTATTATAACTTCTTGATGGATTGTGCTCTTGATCATATTTGACTTCATGACCATATGAAATGCATGAGAATTTCAATGATTCTAATCCCTTTGCACCTAGAAAGAATGATGATAGTGTAGGTACACAAGAAGATGAAATTTAAAGTAAGCCTACCATATCAAAATCTCAAAAACATGGGTCTCCTAGTGCTTTAAAGGATTTATCAAATTAAGGAGTATAACAAATTAGAAAAGAGGTAGAACAATCAATATCAAATCAAGATGAACAACCAATGGCCAAAGCATTGATCAAAATCTATCAAGATGTTAGAAGTTTGGACTTGATTATGGTAAAGAAATCAGGAATAAATGGATACATCAACCATGCTCAACAAAGGTCAATAAGGTAAATAGGTTGATGAAAGTAAACATAGAGGTATAATCAATAATTTATTATATCTAATTACCTCTAAACCCGATTTGATGGTTGCTATGTGCTTATATATGCTTATGTGATTGTTTCAATCATGTCTTAAAAAACTCTCATTAAATTTTTGAAACAAGAAAATGATAAATGTCTCTCCATCATAGATCTAAATGGTTATCATGGTTCTTAAATGGATTGCATACTTGAACTATTTGACTTTATCTCTTCTTACAATGCATATGAACTTTTATGGATAATCATTATAATGCATTGGATATTTGGTTCCAGCATATGTTGTATACCTATGTGAGGATAACGTATACATGCTTGAGATAAATCTATTGAGAAGAAGAGTCTTTACGAAAGCCTTGATTGTATGAAAATATGACATGTGCTTGTATTGAGATGTGTACCTTGAAGAGAAAAATATTGTTGAACATACATACCATTACCATCTTTAGATTATTTTTCATGGATTCTTCTCTTGAACCAAAACTCGTGGTCCTCCATAAATTGGCTTTCATCATATCTTTTTAGGTATTCCTACTACTTGCTCCTTAGCATGCGTATTACTTGATCATGAGGATCATCATAAAGGAGAAATATATGATATCAACATAAATGAAATGTCGAAAGAATTTGAGAAATTGAATATCATGTCAAATGAGGAATATGAGAAAACTATAAAAGCGTTGGATTTTATGATGAATACCTTGAATACCATTTGTTTCTTATAGTGCTAAATTTCTTATATGCTTTGGTTGAGTACCAAAAGGGGAGAAACAATAATGAAATGATAACAATGCATCAAAGGATAAGAACTTTGAGAAAGCAAATGCTTGCTTCAAGAAAGATAAACTCATGCTCCTAAATGCTTTCATGTTATCTATGTGAGTTTAACCAATACGATGCTTGAGTCTTGAGCAAGATCCCATTGAAATGTTATCTTACAAGCATGTATATTACACATTATACCTTCTTATTGTGATTACTTGTTTTTGTTAATGACAAAGGGGGAGAAAAATATGATGTGTACAGTCATGTGTTGCATGCTTTTAAGTGATTACAATTGTTTCCTAATCCCTTGGCATATTGATAGGGGAGAATTGTTCAATTTATTGAAGCATACACATCAATGTTTGTCATCATCAAAAAATGGGCGAATGCTAATCCTAAGGTTTCATACCAAGGGAATTTACAAGGTTTTGATGACAATAAACATATGAAGGTGTATTATATGTTATATGCATAATTTGAGGGGAAGCTAAAGATTTCATGTGTTACATTGTTCACAATCTTTACTCACTTGGCATATAGTATATTGAATGCATATGTGAGGGGGAGTTATGCTTTGAAGACTCCATATTCATGCTATATATGCTTAACTTGTATATTATTGTTGTTATTGTAACGCCCTGACCCCTCACGAGATCAACAATTCTATTAAACATACTATACTCAACCCAAATCCAAACCCGGGCACCAAAATTTAGGAAAAAACGGACAGAGTTTTCTTTATACCGTGGACTATTTTGATATCTGTAAACAGCAAATAAAATCACCATCACAAAACCACCACAATCACTAATTGTAACACCGCTACTACCCAACTTTAAGGCCATCCGAGCCTTAAGCAAAACAAGACATTATAACCACATACAAGCATGCAATTAATTATCCTCGAATCTCATCTTTTATCTGCTTATCATACTACTCTATATTATCAATTTGACTTTTTTATAAACTAAAGCCAAATAACTACTAACTTTCATTAACACACAAGCAAGCAGTATAAAGGAAAGTAAAGATAACCTATTACAATCCACTACCATTCAAGCTATACATTAACCTAGCTATTATAATTCTTCAACAACTCCAACTATATACAAGCCCATAGGCACAAAATAGAACATAACATAATAAAAGCAAGATCTTCACATAATCTACAAACAACATCCCAACCTCAAGCAATAGCACACAACAATCAAGGCAACTCCTCCTCCAACTGTACCTCCTGAAACATGTTAGCAAGGTATGAGCAACCACAATTGCCCAATGAGGGATATAGTCTACTGGGGTGTGCAATGCAGCAGTTAATACAAATAAAGCATTTAACAACCAAAGAACAATTGAAACAACAAGTTACCACACATTAAAAGAATACGATTCACTTTAATCCCAACACTCCAGAATTCACTTGACCTTCAATCACGAGCCACGAACCTCGATCAAAGTGCCGGCATAAACCCCAAACACTTCAATAGGTATACTCCGGATATACCCTGAGAATCCTATGACCCAATACCCCTTCGAAATCTCTGGACCAAGCGAGTGAGAGACTAGAGCACAGAGATCGAATATCCACTGGCAAACCCGCTGCCGCCCAGCGATATCCAATACATCCGCCCCTGACACTATGATTGCGCAACCACTATGTAATGCACTCAAATCCAATGTCAATATAACAATAATATAAAGCAATAACACATAGGAGGGACAACAAAGTAGGTTGTCATAAAAAACAATTAAGATATAAGCGTTAGCATGAAATTAACTATATGAGCATAAAGGGGTCAATGACATATTTCTCACAAAACTTTACTAAAAGCTCACAAAATATTGTTCTCTAATCATATTAGAATGTATTAGAAGCATTTATAGGCAATTATAAAGCAATACATAACATTTACAAAATTTAAAGTAGAACCCTAGACCTTAAAATGCATAAAACATGAAACTCCATCACCTTGGAAAGCCAAACTTGTAAGAATTTTGTTAAGAACCCCATCCATATTCTCTGAATGCACCAACTTCTTCTATTCCACTACATAATACAATCAATGATCTATATAAGAAGTTATACATTCATTCTCAACTAAAGCTAGTTTATAATTCCATTAACTTATTTATTTCCATTTGATCCCATTGAACTATCATAATTATCAAATACATTTCTTTATTTAGCACGCATTACATCCACTACTTTAAGCAACACGTTAAACATTCTCTTATTAAACCCACAATTCATAGGCATATAAACATTACCAATTAAAACAACTATAAAGCATATTCAATTCACACAACACATAAGAGTACACAAGTGTACTTAAACTAGTCAAATAGACCCAAAATAACCACTAAAATCTTAATTAAGCAATTAAGCAGTTGATGTTAAATTACACAATTATGCACAAAGCTTACTAAAGGTAAAAAACTATTAAAAGACTTCCAAACACTAACTTTATAACAGCTTAACTTCAATTTAATTAAACTATGTCAATCATTAACCATCCAACTATCTCATGCACAAAGCATTAGGATACTCTTTAATTACCACATTTCTTAACTAAGTAACTAAAATTTTACTAACTTTACATTTCATGTAATCATGGCATTAATTCTTTTAGAGCTCTGCTTAACTAAGATATCATATATTTTAACTATTAGATCATACTAAACCATACAAAGCTCCAGCAAACATGAAGTAAAAGACTAGTACCAAAAGAAGGCCTATTTGCCGAAAATGCACTTACACATACAACACTTGAAATTTCTCTTGCATTCTTGTTCATAAGTTACATAAAGCATATTAAAAGCATAATTGCACATTCTATACTTCATACAAGCTTCTCACAAACACTTGGTATACAACTTTAACTTCAAGTTAGCTTAACATCGTATCTTCTTTAAATCTACCATTAAACTTGCAAATCATTATAAAAGAAAACTATTCTACCATTAATAACTCTAAAACGTTAGCTAGCAACATTACAACATATAACAAGTAGAACTTCACGAAAACATGCCCACTTATAAATCTTCAAACAGAACCCTAAATTTCTTAAATTTATTACCTATTCTATTGACCTATAAAATTTCTAGTTTTTATGTATAAACATAGCCTTTAACAGTGCTCAATTCTGAGTTAAAATCCAAAAGTTATAACCCTTACCGCACAACTACGCATAGCTGGGCAGAACCAGCAATTTTTGAGCTACATTTCGGAAATGATGTGATCAGAGGCCTAAAATGTTAGAATTAGCCTTAGTCCTAGAAATCAACATTTGCTCTAAACTTCCTAATCTAGCTGCTTTACAATTTTTGTTAATTTATGATCTTGTTTACTATGTCAAAAAGCCTCCGAAAAACAAGGGCAGTGCATTGTCTGAAATTCACATTTTGCATACTTGAATTCTCTTGATGTTTTCTTGCATTTGAGCTATCTATGAGCATTAATCTAGCATGTAACGCATCCTTATACTTCACTTAGAACATTAAACAAACACCTTGTCTACATTTATATTCATATCTAGCAAAGCATCAACTACAACTAAAATCGACTCTACACAAGCTATAAAACAATAAATATGTCATCTAGCATCTAAATAACAAGTATTAAGCATAGATTTAGCAATATATAACATAAATTATGACTTTTGAAAAATGAGTTAGAGAATGCCCTCACATTTTTCTGCAAACATAAAGCTAAAATCTCCGATAAAAAGATGCTAGAAGTCGCCACGAACTCAAAAATGTTGGAATTGCGCCTTGGTTCCACTCCAAACTTAAGATATTAGCTAAAATGTGAAATAGTTTACTATTCATGTAAGGAAATGGTTCTTGGCTGGTGGTGAAGATGAGAAAAACGTTTTTGGCTTTGGTTGGATGAAAATAACTTAAATAGAAGGTCAAAAGGTCAAAGGTTCAGTCAAACCCGTGTAGGTAAAACAACTCTGCGATACCTTACGAAAACGGCTATAACTTCTTCTAGAAAATTTTAATTCACAAACGGTTTGAAGCCTTAGAAACTAGACTCGTATAGCTTTCCGACCATATATAATTTGTCACCTAAATATTCCTCAATTAGTTCTGTTTTAATCCAAAATTTGACCCAAAATTTGACTAACTTAACCTTGCATTTTTGTTTCTAATCCCAAGTTTGCCCTTCATTAAACATTTCAAAAATTTTCACCTTGTCCTAGTTGGTCAATGAAGGTGAAAAGTCAACAATATGCAATTTAAATGAACTTTAAATATAATTTTAAATTTTAAAACACTAAATAAGTTATGTAATGCACATATTATTTTTCAAATAATGATTAAAATAAACGAATTCACATGTAATGAACGCTCGGGTCCTCACAGCTTGTATTTAAGATAACACGTAATTAAATGCAATTAAATACGTGTCGGGTTCGGGGTATCACAGTTATAACATAGAATGATTTGTCATCACCAAAAAGGGAAAGATTGTTGGCTTTATGTGAAAAGATATGATTTTGATGATAACAAATCAAGAAAAATTGGATTTATAAGTGTGTTTGTCCTAATGTGTTTACATGTTTAAAATACACATTTGTTGGCTTATGTGGATTAAATGTATATCTCATTATAAGCCCAATTGTTCTTTAATGTTTTGGTTTGTGTGAATTATATTGTTCTTATAATATCGGAAGCCAAAATATACTGTGGATGCTTGGTGTTAAAAGATGAAGGGAATCTTGCATAAAGAGGTAAATGGTTGTGATTAAAGAATTAATGCAAGATTGAAGAAGGTGCAAATTATGTTGGTCATTATTGTATACACAAGCAAGATCACCCCAAGTATGAAGAAATGAAGTCTTGAAGATTTAAAGAAGTGAAGATCATATTTCAAGAATCAAGACTTGAAGTCATGAAGATAAAGTGGTATTATAGGGATGGAGATGTGGCGACATAAGGAGTACAGGCTTAAAAATGTCGTTTACCTTAGGTATGCATTTTTATGGTTCAAGCTCTTGGTAATCTTTCAAAAATATTCTTATATCTTTACTCAAGAGTTTTGAAAAGATTTTTAAAAGATTAAATGGGTGGGAACATCTTTTGAATAAGTGCTCTTAAAATGTCCACAAGATTTATCTTCAAAAGATTGAATTTTCTGTTGAAAATGTGTTTTAAACTCTTGATTATAAAAATTAGTTTTAATCTTTTTACAAGAGTTTGAAAAATGTTTTGAAGTGTCAAAAAGGTTAGAAAAACTTTAGAAGAAGTGACTTTTAAGTGCCTAAATGTTTTCCCTTTGAAAAATTGAATTTCGGGCTCAATTTCGCAAAGTTGAAAAATGGCACTATTTGGCACTATTCAAACCGGACAACCCTACGGTAACCGGTCGACCAGTGCTCAACGGGTCATCTACCCGAGACCTCTCCACCAGACGAGGGTCTCTCAACCGGTCGACAGGTAGAGTAGGGGTCGATCGGTCGAGCCAAAACGCTGTTTTGAAAAATAACCGTTGCAACATTTTTTTTAAAGACCAAACCAATCATTTCATCAAAAAACTCTTCCAACAACTCCTAAACATCATATATTGATTATAAGCTTCAAATTTCATATATTTAAATCAATATACACTAAGCTTGAACTATAACTTGCAAATCTATTAAGCATTCAAAGATTTTAATTGTATTATCTACTCATTGAAGAGTTTTGATTGTTCTTCATTATACTATCATTCAAATACTCAAATCTTTGTATTGTATACACTCTTGGGCTCTAGATTAGGATTGAGAGAATCCTTGTAAAGAGAAGAGTGTGAGAAAATCCTTTGTGGACTCAAAGGAAGAGGGCTAGTAGGTTGGAGCTTTACCTACATTTGAAAAAGCTTGTGTTTTCTCTTGTGGACTCAATAGAGAATTGTTGTAAGTTGGTTTATGCTTCACCAGAGAATTGTTGTAAGTTGGTTTGTGATTCACCACCATTTTAAGAAGCATTGATTTAGTGGAGTTTATGAAATCCTAAGGAGGAAGACCTTAGGTGGTGGACTAGGCATTCAGGAGTGCGAAGCACTTGAAAATACCGAGTTTGATTTCTCTCTCCATATTCTATTTACATTCATTGTCATATATATATTGTTTAGAGTAGTTATCTTGCTCTTGTGTGTGATTATTATTCATCATATTAACTCTTATCTACTTATTCACACAAGGTGTTTGATAAATTGTCTCAAAGAGGTTTCTGTAGGTTGTAGTAATTTTTAAATAGCAATACTTTGCTATAATCTTAATTCACCCCCTCTTAAGATTATTTACCATTAACACTTTGTCTATGACCTACTATGCAAAATGACCTAAATGTCCCTCTATGTAATACTCACAATCAATATAAACTCTTTTACTTGTACTATCGCCTTCTTGATTGCATCTAAACCTCATGACCTCTAATCCATTATATGATCATCCTTCGAACATAATACACTTGATCTTAGGAGCGACCCATAAGTCTATTGCTTGATATACCCCTAAATGAGATATATCACTAAGCTTAGATTTAAGACGGCTTATTGGATAATACCAAGGGGGCGATTATTCCATTCATAGATGGCATGGATTTTATATTGCATATATACTTCCCAACTAATCAAATCCACATACCTAAAATACGGAGCTTTTGACCCACGACTGAGGTCTCACCCATGGTGAATCAAAGTATATGAACCTAACTTTGTTAGTTCATCCACATAAGATTAAAAGCATTGACCACTTAATAGCATGAGGTATATTGATCACTTCATTTGATAGTACTACTTTAGAGATCATACCTACAGTGGTCTCGATCCATAATTGACACATGTACTACTGAGATAAGTTCGAAAAGGCCTCCAATGGCCAAGGAAGACTACCCTCCAATTAGGAAACTTTCTCACTATAACCTTATCTTAGTGAAGTGCCCAGTTCCATATTCAGTTATGAACTAGATTTATGGCACAAGTATCAATAACTTAGACCTTCTGTGCATCCACCTGCACCTAAGTCATTTATTTGAGTCGTGGACCTTATACATGCATATTCATAATTAAATATAAAGAGAGGAATAGAGATAAGCTCATGATATAAATTATTAATACTGATATAAAATATACAATGTATCCAGATACATACAAAATGTCACTTTCCTAATCGGTTTTAGGGCATACCAATCCCAACATACTCCCATTTGCACTAAAGATCATTATTGCTAAACTTGAAACCCATAGACTCTACATGAGGAAAAACACCTTCTCTATAACAGTCTTTGTGAAAAAGTTCATCAGGTTATTAGTTGAGGCTATTTGTTCTCCCACTACGCTGGATAAATTCTCAGATAAGGTGGTATTGCCTCTCTATATGTTTGTCTTTCCTATGATTTCTAGGTTCTTTACATTGTGCCACTATACTACTATTGTCACAATACATGACAATAGATCTTTGTACCATTGGCACTATGCCCGGATCTAAAAGGAACTTTTTAAGCCACACTGCTTTTTTCTTAGTTTCAGACCCTGTTACATACTCTACTTCCATGGTTGAATCATCCATACAGTTTTGCTTGACACGTCCATGAGATCGCTCCTCTTGATAACGTAAAGATATATCCAAAAGTAGACTTTCTGGAATCACTATTAGATTGGAAATCTGAGTCTGTATAAACAAATGGCGTTAGATCATCTGCAAGGTATTTCAACACATAATGTTTCGTTCTCCGAAGATGCTTGAAGATATGTTTGACCTTGGCCCAATACATTGGTCTAGGGTTTGATTGATATCTGCTTACCATACTTACGGTATAACAGATATCTAGTCGAGTACGCATTGCATACATAAGGCTTCCAATAGCCAAGGCATGCAGTGTCACGCCCAAACCTGACCTAGTCTAGAACCAAGTCCAGACGTAACGAAACTCATTCATTCTAATCACTTGTACCATTTCTACATTTAATAACATGGAGTCCCATCATTACACATAGGGCATAATAGATACTGTAATGCCCCGGCTAAGTGAATACCACGAAAGGCAGAGACCCACCAACGATACCACATATGCAGGTATTGTCCGCTTTGGGTTACCACAATTGGCCCCTCATGGTTTTGTCTCTCCCTGCCCTCTTGGACAAGAAAAGGCACCTGCACGGATAAAGGGACACTTCCACTTATATCTAGTAGCCCAGAACCCTCTGCAGTCGATGTGGGATATCACAGATACATTGCTCCAAAATGAACATCTAGACTTCAAAATAGATAACTTAGGCCTATTATATATTACATGATTCAAAAGAGTCTTTCATTACAACAAGAACTACACAATTTACATAATCAACATGTACAACTTTCAAAGCAAGACAAGCAAGGCATTCACTTTCATTCTTCTTGTAGCTCAATCTCGGCCTCATCTGAAATCTTCATAAAACGGGGTAAGCTAAACTAGCTCAGTGAGGGGGTGTAAGAGAGGTTTTGGAAAAGCATTAACTTGTAAACCATTTGAAAACGTGCATTTGAAACAATATATAAACATTAAATATAATTAACACAAGAAATATTTTAACTATATAACCAATCAAGAAAGGATACGCCAATGATTGTTGATGTCGTCACTTATACCACCATCATGAACTTTGCCACTTATCACTCCCGCTGGGTGTACTCCGGATGTACACCAAAACGTACGACCCAACACCCTATGGAACTCTCAATCCATGCGAGTAAGGGAATAGGACCATAGTAGTTATGCCAATACACCGGTAAGCCCGATAGCGCCCGGAATGACACAACGCTACCATGCATCGCTAAAAAGTTGCAAGCTTACACATTCGCATACATATTCAATTATTTAATCACGCATTCACTTCACTTGGAGAGGACAACAAAGTAGGTTGCTCTTCAATATATTAACAAACATTTAACAATTCAATGCTATTCAAAAACACATTTAGTAGGTGACAAAGTAGGTCGCCATACCATTAGCAAACACCTTTAAAGATTTAATCATTTCCAATAGCACTTAGCATTGCACGCAATTACTTCCATGAATTAACTCCAATATAATTCAATAATACATAAACTCAATCAACATTTAGCAATTAGCATATAACCAACATAATATTCAACTTATAAGGTTCACGTGCTTTGATGCACTATGGGTGAGACCTCAGTTGTGGGTCAATAGCTCTGTGTATTGGGTATATGGGTTTGACTAATTGGGACGTGCGTATGCAATAGAGAATCCATATCGTCGCATGACATAATAATTATTCCCTTATGATTATCTAGTAGATCGTTCTAATCTGAGCTCAGTGATGTACTCTAGGAGTATGTAAGATATTTGGCTTGTAGGCCGCTCCTTAGATCAAATGTTATTTATCCAGTGGATGGTTACTTAAAGGATTTAGATGTCTCAAGGAGAAAATGCAATCAAGGACACATATAGTACTTGTAATGTCTTTTTTGATTGTGAATGTTACATGGAGGGGTATTTTAGTCATTTAACGTAGTGGTCATAGACAAAGGCCATACTTAGTATGATGAGCTTTTGCATTTAGCAGTAAACATCTTGTAGTGCAGTTGTGACTTTTTAGTGGAATAAGTCAGGTTGAAAAGCCTAAATGTGTTATGGGGTTAGTAGGGCCATTTTGGTCTTTTTAGTTGTCAAGTTGTTTTAGTCTTTTGGTCCCTCTTCTAGCCTATTTCCTTTTGGATGTATGTTAAATTTTTTTAGATGCTTATTGTATTAGAGTTGCTAAATTAAAGTGTCCAATTACAACTTAGTATCCTATTTGGGAGTATTTTCTATTTTGAATTAGTTGTGGATAATGTAGAAACTATAAATTAATTCATTAGCAAAATAATACATGCAATAAGCACTTGGGCCTAGATTGGCGCCTACCCCACCTAGGCTAGGTCTACACGTGTGATTGAGATAAGATAGAAGAGTTAATAGTTTTATTTCTTATGCTATTGGGTTAGCCAAGTCCAAAGGTGCAAAGGATTGACTTATGGGCTAAGAATTCAAATCCTATTTCTCCTAGGATTAACTACTAAGGTTATTCCATATTCATCCACCTCCACAATTCATACATCTCTCACACGAGAAAAAGGAAGAAAAAAGCTCTCTTTCTCTCTCTAGTTCACACATATAGTAGTAGGAAAATAACAAGGGAAGAATTCCACCATTCTTCATCATCCAAAAGAAGGAAGAAGGTCATAGATGAGAAGATCAAGAGTTTGCCAAAGCTTCTAGGCGAGTAGATCTTCAAGTTGCAAGAAGGTGATCAAGTTTTGTATTTTTCACTAAAATTCTTAAGCTAACGAACCAAGGTAACAAAACTATCTCTTGCTGGAATTTATTCTTAATAAATTGTTTAGACACAAGTTCTTAGTGTTCTTGCAATATTTCATCTTATAACTTGTGGTTTGATCCTAGATTAGCATGCTATCAAGTTTTCGTTGTGTTTATATGCTTTAAAATTTTAAAATACCATAGTATATCTAAGTAGTATGCACCTTTAAGTCCATCATACAAAATCACAAAATAATGTAGGCAAGAACAAGATATAAGACTAGTTATATTAAATCATATTATGACATAGCCAAGGGCAATATATAACCTAGACAACTATTAACAATGGTTGCATTTACTCTAATGGTGTTGATAGGAAAACGACCACTAGGTCCTCTAGGCTAATAAGTTCACCTCATACATAGTATACATATACACACAACTTAGAGTGACATGCTTATAAAATTGAACATCAAAAGGGGTTGCTCGATCAAACACATGGTTGCTTAAGGTATTGAGATGACTGAGTTTTCATCCTAAAGTTAATTGGTGCTAGGTGAAGCACTCCAAGATCTTATAAGGTCATTTAAGAATTTATGTTTTTCTGATGTGGGATAAAATATATATTTTAATACTCCCCTTCACGTGTGACCTGATTTGAGATGGTCATACGTAGAGAATTGAACACATGTGTGATCTAATTTAAGATGGGTCACACAACACACATGGTGACTAACACATGTGAAAGATTGAAGATGCGTGGACCTAACTAAGGGCCCAACTCTGATACCATGTTAAGATAACTAAGGTTTCATCTTAAAATCAATTGGTGTCAGATGGAGTAGCTCAGGATCTTATAAGGCGGTCTAAGAATTTATATTTTTTCAATGTGGAATAACTGTATATTCTAACATAAAGAACAACTATTAGAAAAGTCCAAGAAAAATGCAAGGCAGAGATTGAGTTTCTAATTCAATTTGAGGGTGGCCGCTCAATTGATCATGCAAAAATTTACAAAAATGTTTCATAAAACCACTGATGTAATATAAATTACTATTTATTTTAACTTCTTTTAGACCCAATTTAACTTTAGTTTTGCGTATTCTAGCTAGGATTACCCAATACAAATCTTTCGCTGATTTAGACAAGAGTACAAGGCCAATTGTTGTTTTAATACAAGGGAAAATAAAAAGAGTTTTATATCAATTTTGTCCACATTATTGTAGTTTAAGAATTTCTTGAACCTAATTATTTTGTTTAAAGTATTTGATTTAGTATCTTGAACCTAATTATTTCGTTGAAAGTATTTGATTTAGTATGGGATAATTGTATAAAATGTTTAAAATATGGTGCTTTATAGAGATTCATCCCTAACTAAGATGTTGTATAAGAGTAAATTTCACAAATGATCTCCAATGTTTGTATTTTTTAAAATTTTGAGTAAAAATCATCCCGCCTCCTGTGTTATGACAAAATATCATGCTATTCTCATGTATTGATAAAATTGCCAAAAACCCCCTATCTTTTTTGAAACATTTCTTACTGCTGCCCTCCCTCCCCCCTTCCCTTCTCTTCCCTTCATTCCCGTCCCTTTGAAGGGTATTTTAAGCAAAAAGAAGGGTATTTTAAGCAAAGGGAATCATGAAATAAGAGAAAAAACATGCATAGTTGCAACCGGAAGAGCGTGTAATACAAATCTCACGAAGACATGGACGGAGGGGGCAGTGGGAAATGTTTCAAAAAGATAGGTTTTTTGGCACTTTTGTCAACACAGAGGGGGTAGCATAATACTTTGTCATAACATAGGGGGCGGAGTAATTTTTACTCTTTAATTTTTTCATCATTGTTTTTAAACGTGACGTGCTTGGTCCTTAATGTTTATAGCTTTTTTCAATTTCATCCATATTATTTGAAAAGTGATACGTTTATTCCCCAAAAATTACAAAAAGTTTTAATTTATTACCCATTGTTTTCACTTTTTTTTTAATTTAGTCATAACGTTTCATGTGTAGGTCACAAATTGAAAATTTAAGGCAAACTAAATTTTTTTTAACAAACTTTGATAACTAAATACACCACTTTTGAAATAACAAAAATAATAGAGATAAAATTAAAAAATAGTGTAAACAAAGGGTACTAAACTAAAATTTTAAAGAAATGATAATAACTTGGTTAAGGACATCTACCATTGTACCCACAATTTTATAATTTTTGAGGATTAAATGTGTCACCTTTAAAATAATAAATACAAAACTAAAAAAAATATAAATATGGATGAATAGCCCCGGAGCCCCCTGTGGTCAAGTGAAACTAATTATAACCCCCCTGTGGTCCAAAAAATATAGTCGAACCTCCTGTGGTTTACCCGTTGATGGACACCACCCCCTTCCGTCAATTTTTCTGTCCAAATTAGCGGAAAGTGCTAACCACGAGCGAGTAATGCGATTTTTAATGTATTTAATAATAAAATAATATTAATTATTAAATTTTTTTAATTTTTTCTTTCTTTTTTTTTTTTCATTTTCATCTATTTTTGTATTTACTAAAAAAAATAAAAAAAAAATAAAAAATTCATCTTCTCCAACACCCCCCCACCCCCACCCCTACCCCTTTCCCTTTCCTGCTGTTGCTGCGCCGCTGCTATGTCAACGACAATAGCAACAGATCTCGCTGTTGCGCCGACGCAGAGAGGATGAGGGAGGAGGGGGTAGGGGCGTGAGGTGGGCGTGGTGGGGATGGGGGTGGGGTGGGGTGGGGTGCATGGGTAGGGGGTGAGGGGTGGGGGTGGGCGTGGGGGTGAAGGGTGAGGGGTAGGGGTGGGGCGGGGGTGGAGAAGATGAATTATTTATTTATTTATTTATTTTTTTTAGTAAATAAAAAAATAGATGAAAATGAAAAGAAAAAAGAAAAAATTAAAATTTTCTAATAATTAATATTATTTTATAATTAAATATGTTAAAAATTATTAAAAATAACATTTTATTCGCGTATGGTATACATCCCATCAAGTTTGACGGAAAAATTGATGGAGGGGGAGTGTGCATCAACGGGTAGATTACAGAAAGGTCCGGTTATATTATTTAGACTACAAAAAAGTTATAATTAGTTTCGTTTAATCACAAAGGGATTCAAAACTATTCACCCAATAAATATTGATGAAATTCACCTCATTGCATATTTAGGCTCCTTAACAAACAGGCAGATGATGTTAGCATAACCCGACTAAACTACGTGTGTCAGCTCATCTCCAGTAGAATACAGTGGTAGGGGCGGTGCGGTCAAATGCTTTCCTTCTCAAACTATCGCTTTCCGTACTAATTACTTTTACTTACTTCTTTGCTCCTACTAAATAAACTATTTAAATATAATAATCAAGAAATCTTCATTTCTATTATATAAGTGAATTTAATATATAACAATTTTATACATTATAAGCAAAAGGAGAAACAAACGTATATAGTAAGAAATCAAAAGCATAGAAAAGCCTCCAAAGTTAAACCATCAAAGATTCTGATTCGCTTCGCTTTGCTGTCAGCTATTATTATTCATTCATTTATATACGTATTCTTAGCTGTATACATACTCATCACACACGTATACGGATACGTATAGAGAATGACTGCTGTCGCTTTCATATTAGATTGCTGATTCAACAAGTCATTTGTTGGTGTTGCTTCTGCTCCCCTCAGGTACCTGATTTTATGATAATTTCACTTATTTATTTATTTAGTTTTTGTTTGGTTAAGCTTTCTAGTCTAGTTTAGTTGAGATCACATACATCTTCATTTTCTTTCTTTCTTTTTTTTTTAATTAAATTTTATTTGCTGTTTTTCTATCTATGCTTTTAGTTGGGATCTTGTATAATTTCCTTTGCTCTTTTGTTTTGTTTTGTTTTGTTTTTTTTAAAAAAAATTTGTTTTTTAATTGTGTATGAGCTACAATCAATCATTTATAGGAAAGTGGTGAAAAAGGCATTTCTCCGACTGTAAATGCTAAGAAAATTTGCATTTTACTCCTCTCGTGGTCTAGAAAAGGATGCATTTGGCCTCCAGAATACTCAAAATGCCCTTGTAATCAAATTCTATGTAAAATTAATTGATGCGATGACCCCCAAAATACTAAAAAATGGCCTTATAAAAACCGTAGTATTCGAATTCTGTGTCAAATTAGGTAATGGGCGCATTCAGGTATTTTGGATGTCATATTCTTCATTTTTTGAACGGTGAGGGAGTAAAATGTATATTTTTGTATCGGAGTGAGATGTTGCACTTTCTGCATACTGTAGGGGTGAAATGCGTTGGTCCCTTGAAATATTTCATGAAAATTGTTTGCTTGACTTGAAGCTGGAAGTTGGGGGGCTTTTCTAGCTGCAAGAGTATCATGAGGCTGACATTGATAAATTTCTCAAGAAAACATCAAGCCTCAGTTGCACAAATTATTTTGGAATATTTTCTCAATGGTAAAACTTATCTTCGGTGGATATCTTACTTGCAGCTCATTGATTGTAGCAGGAAATTGGGAAAATGGCTTCCGAGCTTGTAAATGCTGCAACCAGTGACAAACTTACTGAAATAGATTGGACAAAGAACATTGAAATCTGTGAACTAGTTGCTCGTGATCATAGGTACAGCTCTATGGCCACTTTGACTTTATTTTAATAGCTCTTGTTGATGTTTTTCTTCTCTGGTTGGTTCTACTTTTATTGTCATTTTTCTTTGTTTGGTTTGAATTATTTTGGGTATTTGGTAGTGAAGAAGAGGGGGAGGGTGAGGAAGAATACAGCACAGTTTGTATGTGCCAGTGCAAAGTTTTTAGAGTTCAAGGACTGGACACGCTGAAGAAATGTTAAAGATAGAAGTAATGGCTTCATCTAGAATTCATATAATTTCTTGAACCATGTGTAATATTGTCATTGTTTCTTTTGATAAAGACGTACAAGAGTATGTTACAGATGTATGTGCGTCTACCTTATATGTATATATACCATCACACTCAAGTTGGTTTTTGAATCCATTTCTAAATTGTTTATCTGCAATGAAACTTACATCCATTGTTTCTAAAAGGACATATTCATTGTTTAACTATTCTACATTTGTAAACAGAATATATGTATTTCCTTTGTCCTAAACTAGTTTTTGTGTCCTGTGTTTTGCCAGTCTCATACTATTTTTTCCCACATTCCAAAATATCTCGAATTTTAAATTAAGGGGGCACATTTGACGATTCAACAACATAATGCAAACTTCCTTAATGAGTTAGATTTCCAAAATGGACCCAAATCATGGGATGGAGAGAGTATTATCATGAGTTGCCCTATAAAAAATTACTCAAGTCTAAAATTTATGGAGAACTTAATGATCTGTTTTGGACGTATAAATGTTACTTAGTCTAAACTTTTTGAAAGCCGTATACAACTTTCTTTTTTTGTTGAATGTCGATATGTCCAAGGTTCTTGCAGTATATACAAAAATACATCTGAGCATGTACAAAAGTAACTCTGGCTAAATGAAACTGAAAGAAACTAAAGAGAGAAATTTGATTATTTCTCATTCATTGTAATAATCTGCAGGAAAAATACAACCAAAATAAATAGGAAGCTAGTAACCCTAACTTTCCCTAACTTTCTCCTTAAATCAAGGAGAATCATAACCAATTAGGGAAACTAAAATCTTGGGCATTTATTTAAAAAATCACAACTAATTATCCCTAATTTACTCCCTAATTTACCGACACTCCCCTTCAAGTTGGTGCGTAGATATTGATCATGCCCAACTTGCCTACAAAAAAATCAAAATTCTGCCTAAGTAACCCTTTGGTGAAAACATCTGCAATCTACTGAGTTGAGGGCACAAATGGTATACAAATAACTCCATCTTCAAGTTTTTCTTTTATGAAATGTCTGTCAATCTCTACATGCTTGGTTCGGTCATGTTGAACAGGATTGTTAATAATGCTAATAGCAGCCTTTTTGTCACACAACAGCTTCATAGGAAGCTCCACTGATTTGCCAAGTTCATTCAAAATCCTCTTTAACTAAAGCATTTCACACATTCTATGGGTCATTGCTCTGTATTCTGCTTCAGCACTACTCTTAGCTACCACACTTTGTTTTTTGCTTCTCCACGTTACCAAATTTTCCCACAAAAAGGTACAATATCTAGAAGTGGATCTTTTATCAGCAACAGATCCAGCCCAGTCTGTATCAATGTAAACTTCAATTCCAAGCTGATCACTTTTTTTGAAAAACAAACCTTTCCCCGGGGTTCCCTTTAAATACCTCAAAATCCTGTAGACAACTTCCATGTGTTCTTCAAAAGGAGAATGCATGAATTGGCTTACACTAACAACAAAAGAGATATCTGGTCAAGTATGAGATAGGTAAATCAGTTTTCCCACCAAACGTTGATATCGGCCTGTGTCCACAGGAACTCCTTCCTTAACCTCTCCAAGCTTGGAGTTAAATTCCATAGAAGTACCTGAAGGCTTGCATCCAGTCATCCCCATTTCTTCTAAGAGATCTAGAATATATTTCATTTGTGAAACTACTATTCCTTTCTTTGATTTAGCAATCTTCATACCAAAAAATATCTCAGTTGTCCAAGATCTTTAATCTCGAACTCGGATGACAGATTTTTCTTCAACTTGTCCATCTCCTCAACATCATCACCAATGAGGATAAAGTCGTCTACATAAACAATCAACATTGCAATCTTTCCTTCTCTTGAGATCTTCATGACCAATGTGTGGTCTAATTGTCCCTGTGAAAAATCTTAGGATTTTACAAATTTTGTAAATCTCTCAAACTAGGCTCTAGGAGATTGTTTAAGCCCATATAAATACTTTTTTAATCTACAAATTTTCTCCCCGAACTTGTCAGTAAACCCTGGAGGAGCTTTCATGTACACCTCTTCTTTTAGATTGCCATTCAAGAAGGCATTTTTAACATCCGACTGATGTAATGGCCAATCTAGATTAACTGCAAGAGATAGTAATACCCTCATAGTATTCAACTTAGCAACTGGAGAAAATGTCTCAAAATAATCAATACCATAGGTTTGTGTAAAACCTTTGGCAACCAACTGAGCTTTGTATCTTTCAAGAGAACTATCTGAATTGTACTTTACTGTGAACACCCACTTGCATCCAACTGGAGTTTTTTTCTTTTGGAAGATCAACCTTTTCCCACGTCTTATTTTTTTCAAGAGCTCTCATCACCTCAAGAACCACCTCCCTCCATTCAGGAACTTCTAGAGCGTCCTATATATTCTTTGGTATAACAACACATAACAATTTTGAGGTAAATGCCTGAAAAGATGGAGACAAACTCTGATAGGATAAAAAATTATACAAAGGATGTTTGCTGCAAGTTCTAGTACCTTTCCTAAGAGCAATTGGTATTTCTAGAGTTTTATCTAGTTCTAATGTAGAATCTAGAGTAGGAACTGACATCTCTAGAGTTTTATCCGACTCTACTGTGGAATCTGGAGTAGGAACGGCTTTAACAGGACTAAACTTGAACTGAGATTTACCTGATTGGTCTTCAACCTCTTGATTTTTCCTTGGTTCAGATTCTCGGCCATGCTCCAAGTTGTTGATCCTCTTTCTCGTTTTGGATATTTCATCACATAGACTTTCCCTTTATATTGAATACCACATTTCCTCGCACCCATTTCTTCTCCTTTCGGAGTTTCATCTTGTGATGACACATATATTTTATCCTTATTTTCATTATTTGAGACATTATCAATTGAGTTGTGAAGTACCTCTATCTCTTTTCTAGCATTGCCCATAATCTCGGATTCCTTGGGGCTTTGTTGAAAAATATTTTCAGATTCACTAGTTCTCTTATGACTTTGACCATTTTTAGCAACAAGATGATCAGGTAAAAAATATTTAATCAACCAGTCAAAGTCTGAATCTTCATTAGATGTCTCCCCTTGAAGATGAGTAGATGTAAAAAATGGTTTATCTTCAAAGAAGGTGACATCCATGGAGATAAGAAATTTTTTAGAGCCTGGATCAAAACATTTGTATCCTTTTTGGTTTGGAGGATAGCCAATAAAGACACATTTCCTTGCCCTAGGGTCCAATTTCCCTCTATTATTATCATGAACATGAACAAATGTAATACACCCAAACACTTTAAGTGAAAGGTCATTTGAGAGCCTAGAGGAAGGAAAACACTTTTTAAAGCAGTTTAATGGAGTTTGAAACTTTAAAACTTTAGAAGGCATCCTATTGACTAAATAAGTAGTTGTAAGAAAAGCCTCACCCCACCAATATTTTGGTACATTCGTTGAAAACACTAAGGACCTAGCAACTTTTAAAAGATGTTTGTTCTTCCTCTCTGCAACTCCATTTTGTTGTGGAGTGTTATTGGAAGAACTTTGATGAACAATACCTTTTTCAACAAAAAATTTCCTTAAAATCTTGTTAAAATATTATTTGCCATTGTCACTCCGGAAAACCTGAATCGGTGTTTGAAACTGTGTTTGAATCATATTGTAAAAAATTTTGAACACATTTTTAGCTTCAGATTTTTCATGAAGTAAAAATACCCACATAATCCGAGTATGGTCATCGATAAAGGTTATAAACCATTTTCTACCAGATGTTGTTTTAATTCGTGAAGGTCCCCACACATCACTATGAATTACAATGAATGGCTTTGAGGCCTTGTACGGTTGAGGTGAGAATGAAGTTCTATGATGTTTTGCAATTTCACAAATCTCACACTGAAACAACGATGGATTTTTTTTCATAAAAAGCTTTGGAAACAAATGTCTCGTATAATGAAAATTTGGATGTCCTAATAAAAAATGCCATAACATAATTTCATTCTCATTAAGAATTGAAATAGAATTGAGACAAGTGGTCTGGGATTGCCTACTAGAGTCATATCCATCGTCAAAGAAATAGAGACCTCTAACTTGCTTAGCATTGCCAATCATCCTCACTGAGGTCAAATCCTAAAATTAACAATCAGAGGAAGAAAACTTTGCTTGACAATTTTGATCAAGAGTTAATTTACTGATTGACAATAGATTATAGGACAACTTAGGGACATGAAGAACATTATGGAGTATAAAATCATGGAGAATAACAACTAATCATTTCCCAACTACAGCCGAGAAAGTTCCATATGTTATCTTTACTCTTTGATTTCCTGCACATGGACTATATGAAGAAAATAATTTAGAAGAGCTAGTCATATGATTTGTTGCCCTAGAATCAATTATCCAAGATACATTAGAATCAACGCTAAAACACGATGACACTAGGTGATTACCTTTTTGAGCCAAAGAACAAGAAGGGTTTGAATTTACGAGGTTTTGAGACTGAAGAATTTTATAGATTTGTTTTATTTGTTCCTTTGTGAATGGCTGCGATCCAGAAGGAGTTTCATGCCCTGATTCAATGATGTTTGCTTGGGACACACAGTTGTCTCCTGTTGGCTTTTTCTTCCAGTTTGTTGGCTTCCCATGTATCTTCCAGCATGTCTCCCGAGTATGCCATGGACGTTTGTTATGATTGCACCAGGGCTTCATTTTGTTTCTTCTCCTCTCTCCCTTAGAATCAGTTACTCTAGACACAAGAGCCAAACCTTCAGTTCCTGGTTCTTGTTTCTTGATCATTACCTTCCTCCTTGTTTCTTCTCTTCGCACTTCTAAGAAAACCACTCGCATTGAAGGCAGAGGATTCCTTCCCAAAATCTGGCCTCTTACTTCATCCAAATCTTGATTGAGTCCAGCAAGGAAAATGTAGTATGTCATTCTCTTCTTTTTTTTTTTGTGTCTAACACTATCAGACTTGCAATCCCAATCATCCTCATAGCAAAGATCTAACTCCTGCCACAACGTAACAATCTCGTTGTAGTATGTGTTAATATCTCGGTCTCCTTGCTTAGATTTCCACAACTTTGTTTTCAGTTCGAAAATTTGAGAAGAGTTCTCAATGTCTGAATACATCTCACGCACGGCGTCCCATACGTCTTTGGCTATTGGCAAAAACATATGGGGTTTTCCAATGGTTGGTTCCATATAATTGATCAGTCAAGTAGTGACTAGTGAGTTCTCCGAACTCCATGTCGCCATTCTTGGATCACCCACCTTTGGCTTTGTCAAGTCTCCAGTTAAATGACCAATTTTTCCTCTTCCATCAATGGCCAATTTCACTAATTGAGCCCATTTTAAATAGTTATGACCATTCAATTAGTGACTCATCAATTGGAAGGAAATATTTGAACCAAAAAAATCACCACCGCCACTGTGTGTAATGTTGCCGCCAGTTACTGTTTTTGGTACACCATACTGCTGGCTGTCTATGATGGTTACTCCGCCTGTTGCACTAGAATTGTCGCCTTGATTAGCCCCTGGCACAGAGGTATTATTCTTCTGGCTGGTCATTGCCTACTTGTAATTCATCTAGGGTTTTGGTGTTTTTGGATAAAGAGCCGTGGCTCTGATACCATGAAAGAAACTAAAGAGAGAAATTTGATTATTTATCATTCATTGTAATAATATGTAGGAAAAATACAGCCAAAATAAATAGGAAGCTGGCAGCCCTAACTTTTCCTAACTTTCTCCTTAAATCAAGGAGAATCATAACCAATTAAGGAAGCTAAAATCTTGGGCATTTATTTAAAAAAATAATAGCTAATTATCCCTAATTTACCGACAGGAACTTTTCCTCTAGTTCTTGTATACAAAAATAACCTTGGGTAAATTAACCTTTTGGTTTATACATTAAAATTACGGTACCTACTCCTAGTTATGGACAAGGTTAGGCACACCCAGGATGAGGTATTGTGGTGCATGTTATTTGCAAATGACATTGCATGAAATGGATAAGTTTAGAGAAGGTGGAGTTTTACTTCTCAAAGAAAAGAGGTGGAATGCTATGTGAGAATCATGGAGGGACGTATAGAATGTAAATTCAGTGGACAGCAAGTGAGACAGAAGCAAAATCAGAAATAGAAAGAATACAAGAAAAGGAACACCTTAGACATAGATAGCTTGGGCTGAGGGTCCAACCAAACAGAAGAATTGATGCTGATGTCAGCAAAAATTGGAGTGGGATGATGAACTGGAGAAAGTATGTCCCAAGTGTTTTGTTCTTGAAGATGTGGCTTCTATTTAGAAGTAAATAGTTATAGTATAAGATAACCATAACATCACCTTTGTTTTATGAATCCGGGTGCTGGGTGATGAAGATCAACATGTGATGTCAATGATCAAGATGAGAATATTGAGATGGATGTCTGACAATACTAGGAAGGACATGATTAGAAATAACGTCATTCAAAGACAAGTGCTGGTGATTCTGATGTGAAGATAAGATGAAAGAAGACCATTGGAATAGTTTGGACATGAGATGACATGTAACGTGAAAATAAGGTGGTAAAGCTGCCCACTATAAGAAGGGTAGAGGGTGACTTGAGAGTTGTTGGATGGTGACCCGTAGATGAAATCTTGCGTATATGGAGCTAATAAAAGTGATCAGCTCAGTAGGATTATGACATAACTAGACATCACCTTGTGAGTTAATGTTTGGTTTTGTTTAGTATTGAAGACTAAAATTGAGTGAAAACTAATTGTTTGAGATCCGAAGTATGTCCACTGTCATCCAAAGAGTGTCATATTAGACCATTGAGCCTTAAAGTCACTTTTCTACGTTCTTTATACACTAGAAAAGGTTGCTACTGTTTATATTTATCAATAAGTTAATGTAATGCATATGTTTCCTGGACATTTCATCATTGTGTTCAATGGTATAAATATTTTGTCAATTTGGTTTAAATGCTTTCAAGATGTGGCTTGATTCTGAAATATACTCTCCTCTGTGCCAAATTGAATCTCCATTTTCACTTTTTCTTTTGTCAAAATTGACATGAAATAATTAAATTCAATAAACATACTACCAACGGAGATTGGAAGTGTAAAAAGTTTGAATATAGTAATATGAAACGTTAATTCAAAATAAGTTTGTTTAATTGAAAAATGTCAAAATGGACAATTCATTTGAGATGGAGGTAGTACTATTCAGTAAAGTTACTTGAGAATGTACCTCAATGAGTTACTGCAAAATTATCTCAAGTTCTTGGGTGCACCAACTGCATATGGATTGTCAATGAAAATAATAGTATTTCAAAATATTCATGGTCCAGCATATTTTCTGTACTCCCACAGCATTGATCTCTAATGTTAAGTTGGCTACTGCTTGGCCATAATTTTTGTTGTTTTGGGCATACAGGCAAGCCAAAGATGTTATAAAAGCAATAAAGAAACGCCTGGGAAGTAAAAACTCAAATACACAACTTTTTGCTGTATCGGTGAGTGCCTATATTCTTTGCCTTGTTTGACAAAATTATGAAATTAAGGGAAAGAAATAGAGAAGCATCTCTTTTTCAACTGAGAAATAGATTCTTATTTTCAAGTTCTAATTATTCTAAATGCATGAGAAATCCATTATAAACTTCGATAAAATATATGAGAAATCCATTATAAACTTCGATAAAATAAATGATAACAAAAGGATATTCGATTTGTTGGCCTGGGATGTACTAGTGGAAATAAGGGATATACTTGTGTTGGTCTGAAATTTTCTACTATCACCTGACATGCAGTTGCTGGAGATGTTGATGAACAATATTGGAGAACCTGCTCATAAGCAGGTCATAGATACCGGATTGATCCCCATACTTGTGAAGATAGTAAAGAAAAAGGTTAGTTGGTTCTCTCTTTTGTGATTTATTCTTCTTAGCTGATTTTATTGACATGAGGATGTATAATTTCTTTTCCTCTTTCTACAGTCAGATCTGCCTGTACGAGAAAAGATATTTCTTCTTTTAGATGCTGCACAGACATCAGTTGGTGGAGCTTCTGGGAAGTTCCCACAGTATTATTCTGCGTATTATGAATTGGTGGTAGGTGTACAACATGTTGAATTTCTAGTACCATCTCACTTTCCCAAAAAGTAGATTTGAATCAGCACTGTAAATTAATGCTTTCCAGGTTTTATGCCTTTGGCATTTTAACTGTTGAATGAGTCTGATAAATTGCAATTTCACTACAATCTTTTGATCCTTGTCTTTTGGCTTCCAAAATTTATTGTCTTTGCATTGATTGCTCGTATTCTGTGTGCAAAACTACTCCCTTGATTTCATAGCAACCCCGACAGGAATCTTAAAAGTAAAAATAAATTAAAGAGGAATATTAGTAAGACAAGATTGGGTAAGAATGATCCTACCTTGTTTACAACAACCCCTTTGCAACCATGTACTCTCATTTTGATTCTCTGTACTACCGGGTCCCAAAAAGAAAAAGCTCGATGGTTACCCCCTAACGGAACACCTAGATAGCGCAAAGGCCAATTTTGGGTAACACACCCTGTAATACCAGTCAAATTGTTAAGTTCATAATTATTCATATAAATACTAGCGAAAACACACTTAGCAATATGAATTTCAAAACCAAACACCTTCTCAAAACTTATAAATTCACTAAATCATTTCTCAAAGAAATTACATTATCTGATACAAAAAGAGTAGTATCTCAGCAAATGAAGGTGAGAAACTCAAATATTTTCCCGCCCTACTCAAAACATTATGTTGCTCTCCTTCTACTCATCTACATCATCTGATGATGCACATTTATTTTACATGGGTTGCAGCCCTGTGGTGCTTTTCTAGTAGGTAGTTTTATTTACCTATCAAAAAGAATGAATATTTGGTATTAGGGCTTTCTTGATAAATTAAGTTGTATTTCATCTCTTTGGAGATAAATTAGATATGCTGCAGATGACTTTTTCAATTTTCTGTGATTTGACCTATAGATTACATGCTGTCAATGTCAAAGTTGAAATCTGTATATTCTAATCAATATGAGAAGCTCTTCTATACTATTCAGATTGAGTTAGACGCCTCCATTGAGATAGTTTTGTCCCTTCTTGATTTAGCTTTATATGTTACAGTGACAAAATCAAGAAGAATAATTTGAATTATAAGGAGTAGCACGTCCGTCATCCTCTACTGTGAATTCTCTACTTATAAGTTTGCTGGATTGTTGAGTATGCATTGTGGTCTTAAAATTTGTCTATTAATATAAAAATTTGAGAGGTCTTTGAACTACAAAATACAATTAAGAAATAAATAAATAAAATCCCTCTATAAGCTTAAGAGGTGGTCACAGGCCAAAAGATCTCCTTGGCTCCAGTCTTGTCACCACTTATTTGAAAAGAATATTTTCACATGCTCAAGTTAACCAAAAGAATCTTGCCTACATGTGAGGGAGGGGTGTATTGAAGACAATAAGTAAATAAATGAATAAGTACCCTTCTCTAAAACTACAGCTTTTAGATGAGGTTGTTTTAACAAAGTATTACCCTTTTCAGAGTGCAGGAGTGCAGTTTCCTCAAAGGGCTGTGCAACCTTCATCAAACAGGAGTCAGAGTTCACCTGATAAGGAACTTGAAGGTTCTCAAAGCAAAGAAAATGCAACAGAAGCAGAATGTCTAAAGGTTCCTGAATCCAGGTATCTCTATGTGTTCACTCTTGAGCTTTTTCAAATGTAGATATATGCTTTTATTAGTCTTGGAATTTTTTGTCTTTTGTCATCAATGTTTCTTCATGTAGAAAAGAGTTTCTTATTTACCTTTGTTATGCTCACTCTTAATTGGTTACATGATATATATGATGCACCTGTCATAGTTGTCTTCCCATGACCTAGTTAGTAAATTATCCTATAACCACATGCAAAATCTTTCTTAGGGGAAAAGAATTAACTCATTTCTGTTTCTTTTATGCAACATTAATTATTTTATGCTCTCATCTTATATAGTTCCTTACTACGGATGATGACGGATAGAGTTTAAAATCAAATTCAATGAATATTTGACCCAAATATTAATCCAAATTCAATACCGTTAAAGGTATGGTCTTTTTTTAAAGGGTTTCTGATAGATAATCCTATAGGGTTTGGGGATTGACCTTGAAAAAGCAAAACCCAAACCTGCTTATTACTTTGTTATAAGCATATACACACAACAAATTTTATCAAATATTGATATTATAAAAAAAACGTAATAATTTTATGAAAATTAGAATATTCTTTTGTTTTTAGTTTTATTGTAATTACATATTTGTCTATGGACAAATATCTAGATATGTAGTCTATTTTGGATTTATTATCTTGTTGTGTATTGATTGGATTCATTCTAAGCTTTTTTAATATGGTTTACATTGTTTTGTTTTTCTAGTTTTGACTTGTATTTATTTCAATTGCTTTCTTTAACATTTTATTGTTGTAGGATGTTTTCCATTTAAATTATTATTTTTTTTCATTGTCAAATTCGCATTCGGGTTCTGATTCTGATATCCATGCGTTCTTTTAATATTTATCGGGCTTGGGTTTGATAAGTAGATTTGGAACCCATTGGATTTTGGGTTTGGATTTTATAAAGAATAATGTAATAGGGTTCAAATTTGAGGTTGCAGATTTTGATGGGTATCCGACCCGTTGTCATTCATATTCATTACGTATATTACGGACGCTTTTCTGTTTCTTCATCTCATGTCTTGTATTGTTACTTTCTTGTACCTTTTTTAGTTCATTCTCTTTCTCTCTACTTTTATAGAAACAAGGATCCATTATTACATTCGATCTTTAATTGATCATAGTAAATATGGTTGGCCCTTGTAATTGCATTAGGGTGTGCACTACATGCTTGGAACTAGTAGTTGTTGTTAGATAGTTCTTTGTTACTGGACAACTTGTTTCGGACTCAGGTTAGCATTGATCAACTTAATTGGAGGCTTAGTTTATCCTTTGTACCACATTCTTTTAGTGTTATGGATAAGCACGAAGACTCTATTTTCATAGTGAACAACTACGTGATTGGTTTGAAGTATTCAGGGATACCCGCCAACAAACTTTTCCAGATCTTTTGAACAAGCGTCACTATAGAGGAAAGAAAAGGTCAACGTAATTATCAAGCCTAGGCGTGGAGTTGTACGTTTTTTTTGGGGGGCAATAATTAGAGTTGGCATAGATGCTATAGCACATTATTGTCAAACCAATTTTGGTGAAAGTACACACTTAAGATTTAGAATTAGAAAATTCATGTTAGGTTATAGAAGTTCTTTGAAAATTAAACCTAGATAATGTAGAGGCAATTTTTTAGAGTAGTCTACTTTCATAAACTACTTGAAATTTAACATTGGATTGAGTTACGAGTGTGAGCCATATATTGTTGCAAATCTTATCAAGTCTAATTTCTGATAAATAAAAAGTTCATGCTATCGTTTGTCACTTTTGTTGAGCATTGTGGCCATTTAATTGTGGGTATCCAATCTGTCTCCTATGTTGCTAGAAACTGGATAATGCATTTTTTCTGGAAGTAGACTTCATAAGCTTTCTGAGAATAACTCATACTCTTAACTCCACCTTGACAACTACTCGTAATTTGTCAAAATTAACTATTTAGCACAAATGCCTCTGCATCATTAGCTATTTTCATTTCAGATTCAAAAGTGGGCTGATTTTCATCGTAATATCTAAAGATTAACAATTTTCTCGAACGTCCGTCCAAATCTAGTGTTCCAAGTAATTATGAATATTAGCACAAGTACATAGCTTTAAAAATTAGAATATTGGCTAGGAACACTTAAAAACGAAAGAAGACTCAAGGGGGAATAAAGAACTCTCAAAATACTTTGAAAGTTTTGAGAAAATAACCAAAATTAAGTGTGTTGTTGGTTTTGGTAGAGTAGCTGAATTGAGACACATCTTATTCGAATGGCCATAATTTTTTGCAAATAAATAGAAATTTGAATAATTGTTTTTTGTTGGAAACTAGACTCAATACGTTTTCTGTCAATGTTTTGCTCGCATTCTTGGGAAAAAATTCCACGTCAAATTTGACGAACACTAGGAACATATTTTTGGTGAAATGCATTCTCAAAATGCTTTACTTCATATTCTCCAACCATTGTCACAACGTTCATTCAATTTGTCCATAGTGTCTTTAGAAAACTACTGATTGTCAGTATAAACCATGACAACATGATTTGGAACAAGTGGGATAAAATGTATCAATTGTAACAATCTTCAAAGTCAAACAACTTGAAATCTGTTATGTGGTACTTATCTTGTTGGGTATTCTCTGTATTATCCTCTTTCACTAATTTTCTACCACAAGCCAAAATATGAGTAGAAATTAGCAAAGGATTGCATCCCAAGATCATGGGATTGGATATGTCATAGTTCTTTTCCCAGGATGAGGCATTGATTTCCTTAAGCAAGCAACTCCTTTTCGTTAGGAATTCCCTTTTCCTTGAATAGACAGAAATGGAAACATTTTTTTGTCATTTTTATCATAATTTTTGGCTGTGAAGACCAATCGCATAAAGACATCTTTAACTTTTTGGGTTGCAAACACGGCATGAGACATGCTTGCCCTAGCCCAAGTGATATGGAGTGAAAAAAGGATATGCTAGGATTCACTCGACAAGGGGTAGCGGCAAGTAAAAAATCCCTTGAAGTTGCTAATTGCATAATCACTCGACGTGACCAAGCTACACGCTTGATTGATGGAGGAATTACTCAACTCCAAATCAATAAATCCTGGAAAATATTTTATCAATTTAAAGATGGACTGTTTCTCATTGGAATAGCTAAAATATTATACAATATTCTTGAACATCCCTCTAGATTTATGCTTCCAAGAAATTGTGAATTCTAGCGGAAGTACCAAGCTTATGAAACCGAATAATGGATAAGAATACTTGAAAACATAACCAAAAATGTGCCATCAATGTCTCAGCTGGTATATTTTTGGGATTCGTTGTCCATTGGAACTTATTTTTTCTAGGTTTTGCAGAATAGTTGACAGTGAAACGCATCTTGTTCAAATGGTTATAAACTCTCTATAGAGATATCAAAATAATGGATCATTGTTCTAAATGTTGGTGATTACACTTGATAAGCGTTCCTTCAATCTATGGCTCACTCTCAAATTCTACCTGATTAATTAAGTGATTCATCGAAGTTTACTTTTCTGGACAAGTGCATATTATTTCATATTTCCGCTAAGTTATGGCCACTTGAATAAGATTTGTCTAACTGTCAACTGTTATACTAAGATTTAGAAAAAGAAAAAATAATTTTAGTTGTTTTCTCTTATGAGTATTTTGAGTCTCCTTTTATTGTCCTTTGAGTCCTCTAGTCAATATTCTGATTTTCTAAGTGGGTACTTGTGCTAGAATTGATAATTACTTGAAATCCAAATCTGGAGGGATCTTGCAGTCTATATTTCAGTCTTCGGCTATTGCAATGAGAATTAGTCTATAATAATCTTAATCAAAATAATGATCTAGAGACGTGCAAAAACAATCAACTTTGACAAATTAGCCTAATTACCGGGCTGGAGTTTGGGAGCCATAAATAGTTGGAAGCTTACCAAGTCTAGTTTCTTAAAAATAATAACTTTGCATTATCTCGTATCTGACAATGTAGTTGACAGAATGTCACAGCTCAGTCAGAATGGTCCTTCTATTATAACATTTACAAAGTTGTTAATGAAAGACTATATAAACTGTTGCGGTCATGAGTTACTCAACCTTTAATAATAAGTTTTAGAGATGGTCAGTAGCACTAATTGCAAATCACTAAAATGAGTTACTTATAAAGTATGATGTATTCGTCATTGCAAACAAGTCACTTTGCCATGATATTTATATCCTAAAGGTTATGGTCATCTTGATGTCATGTAGTTTCATCTTTCTTATTGGGGGCAGGGGCGGGGGTGGTAGGCTGGAGCATGGGGTGGAACTTGTAGCATCAGTAGTGCAAACTGCATAATCTGTTTGATGCTAGGCCAAGGAACCCTTCAAACTCAGGGCAGGGGTAATGACCTACCTTTACTCTTCTCCAGGTCTTATCATAGAACTGTTCTGAGTTGATTTTTACAATTTTGTTTGTTGGATTTCCTTATCTGAATGACTTTCATAATTAAATTGAGTGTCTTAAAGGCCCTCTTCTTTCACATTTCTTTGGAGACACTCAGGTTGAATCAAGTTTGTTAATCAGTGTCATTCAGCTTGGTTATTAGTTTCTAAGTTCAGAATAAATGCAACCAAATCCATTTTGAATAGGTCTGCTGCTCATGGAATATATCAATAAGCATTAATGCAAAGGTCCTTAAGTTCATAAATATATCAATTAGCATTAATGCAAAGGTCCTTAAGTTCATATATAATATGGAACGTACTATTTAGAAACACTATCAAAATCATGCCTATGTATGGGGAAGTGGATGGACAGCGTAAACTTTCATTTCTATCTTTAGTTGTTGAAAGTTTTTTTGAAAGTTAAAAAAGAACTTGTGAAAGCTATATGCAGTACCCTTAAATACCAGTCCTTTCATTTATTAACTTGCAAAAGATGTAACCGTTAATTATTTGCATGAACTTTAAATTGTGCCTCATTCGAGTTCTATATTGCGAAAGAAAAATTACTTTCTCTTTTGTATTTTCTATCAACTTAATCTGCTCTGACCAAATTCTATATTTGCACAGTATACTTCAAAAAGCTGGGACTGCATTGGAGGTCTTACGGGAAGTCCTTGATGCTGTTGATACTCGACATCCTGAGGTATATGTCCATTTTGATAATGACTTTGTATTATGGAATGTATGCTTTGCTGGTGCAACTTGTGTAACAAAATTCTCAAAATTCTTTCTAATCTAACACAAGTGGTTCTCTGAGAACTCATCAACAATAGAAAATGAAGTGGGGCACTTTCCAACTTTGTAAGTTGTACTAACAAAAAATTTATCGTCATGCATTGTATTCCCTCGTTCAAGTTCACTAATCCATAGTAGCTTCTTTCACTTTCCGAAATCAAAAAGATACATAGTGCTGCTGCCTCACCAGCTGAAATTTGTTTTCTCTAATCCTTTCACAAGATCAAATGCAGCTAATGTTTGGGTTTTCTTTCTTCCTGCATAATAGGAACAAAAACAGCCACTGCTCATTGAAGAAATTAGCAGATACTCATTTATCTATACAAATGTGTCCTAGGAACTCTTTATCTTTTTCTCTACCTCACATGCTCCGTAACATCAGCTAGATCCATCCCTCGTCTCAAAATAAATATCTTGCTGAGCTTATCCACCTTTCAATTTCTTTTGCTAAATTTATCCACCTTTTAATTATTAGACTGTGTACGGCCACATTGCAGGTTCTTTGACCTTTTGTGTGGCACCTTCACCATAACTCTATGTAGATTTAGAGCCATTTTGCAATTGATCCTTCTCAGTGAAATTATAATCCATCTTCATGAATTTTCAATTTTATAACTACCATCCTTCATTGAAGTGCACCTTAACTCAGTCATAGGGTGATAGTTCATAAATATGGGGTTTCATCATAAACTCAATTGGCAAAAGGTTGAGTAGTGTGGATTTGAACTAGAATCTTATTGATTATGATTGGTGTACAATTCTACCCTACATATAGCAGAGGCTATGCAATGATCATGCCTAACAAAGTGCACAATCTTAGGAACAATCAGCAACTAGATCTCTACTAATCAATCAGCAACTAAATCACTACTAATCAGCTACTATCCTAATTTACATATTTGACTTTTCCTAAATTAGTAGATACAAATAACAAACATATCCTAGAGATTTTTTCTTTAATATCAGCCAATTTAGCCGAATCTTCCAACACTGCCCCTCAAGCTGGCATGAAGATATCTTCCATTGTCAGCTTGCCTACTAGATGGTCGGATCTCTTCTTTGGTAATCCTTTTGTAAGAATGTCTGTGATCTGTTCAGTAGTCGGTACATATCGCATACATATTTGTTCGCTCTCGATCTTTTCCTTGATGAAATGCTTGTCAACTTCCACATGTTTTGTTCGATCATGTAGCACCGGATTGTGCGCAATTGCAATGGCTGATTTGTTATCACAGTAGACTTTTCACAAATACCGTGAGCCACTTATCTGTACTCCGCTTTTGCGCTACGACATTTTGTTTTTCGCTCCGCCATGTGACGAGGTTTCCACCAACAAATGTGCAGTAACCAGAGGTCGATCTTCTGTCCGTGATACTCCCAGCCCAATCTACATCGGTATATACTTCTACTAGTTGGGGGCCACGTTTTTGATACAAAATTCCTTTTTTGGGTGTACCTTTCAAGTACCTTAGAATTCTATAGGTAGCTTCGAAGTGTTCTTGTCCCGGTGAGCGCATAAATTGGCTGACCATGCTTACAACAAAAGCTATATCCGGACGGGTATGTGACAAGTAGATTAATCGCCCCACAAGCCTTTGATACCGTTCTCGGTTTACCACTACTTCAGGTTTGGCTGGTTGTAGCTTCTCATTCGGTTCACTTGGAGTTTCTGCAGCTTTGCACCCGAGTAGCCCTGTTTTATTTAGTAGGTCAAGTACATACTTCCTTTGACTCACAAATATGCCTCCCTTTGATCTAACAAACTCCATTATGAGAAAATACTTCAACGGAGCTAAGTCTTTGATCTCAAAATCATCCGCAAGTTTTCTTTTAAGTCTTCCCAACTTGTCACTATCACTTCCTGTTAAGATGATATCATCTACATAGACAATTAAAATGGCAACCTTACCATCTGTTGAGTGTCTATAGAACATAGTATGATCTGCTTGACTTTGCTGATAACCATGACCTTTTACAGTAGTTCCAAAGCGTTCAAACCACGCTTTAGGAGACTGCTTTAGGCTGTATAGTGACTTTTTTAGCTTACACACCTTTCTTTGTCCTATTTTTCTTTCAATGCCCAGTGGTAAACTCATGAACACTTCCTCCTCCAAGTCTCCATTTAGGAAGACATTTTTTATGTCTAATTGGTGTAAGGGCCAATCAAAATTCATTGCTAGGGACAATAGAACCCGAATCGAGTTTATCTTAGCAACTGGGGCAAATGTTTCTTGATAGTCTATCCCATATGTCTATGTGAATCCTTTAGCTACGAGCCTTGCTTTGTACCGTTCTATACTTCCATCTGCCTTACACTTGATGGTGAATGCCCTCTTACACCTAACTATCTTTGTATCTTTTGGCAAATCAACTATTTCCCACGTACCACTCCTTTTAAGAGCATTCATCTCTTCCAAAACTGCTAACTTCCAATCTTGATCACCTAGTGCTTCCTCAATGTTCCTTGGAATAAACAGATTAGTAACCTTAGGGGTAAAAGCTCCATACGGTTTGGAAAGGTTTGTATAAGATACATACCTGGATATGGGGTGATTAGTGCATGTTCTGACTCCTTTCCTAATGGCTATAGGAATATTGAGATCTGAAGGAATATTGGGATGAGAGGGTTCATTAGGAGGTGGCAGAGATATAGGATTACCTGGATCATTGCTGTTGAAAGAAAGAAAGACAGAGAATATGTAGAATGAATATAGTGAATGACTTAGTGTCTATGATTAAGCACTAGCCCTAATTTATATATCATAACACAAGTACGCATTATCTATTTCTCTGACGTGGGATACTACTTTCAACACTCCCCCTCAAGCTGGAGCATATATATCATAGGTGCCCAGCTTGTTACAAATGTATTCTACTCGAGGACCTCTCAAAGAATTGGTAAACAGATCAGCTAATTGATCACTAGAACTAACAAAAGATGTAACAATCTCCTTTGACAACAGCTTCTCTCTCACAAAGTGGCAATCAATCTCAATATGCTTGGTCCGTTCGTGGAACATTGGATTTGATGCTATATGAATCGCTGCCTGGTTGTCACACACCAGTTTCATCGGGCGAGAACAATCTATTCCAATCTCTGTGAGCAAGTGTTTAACCCATATTAACTCACAAGTAGCTACACCCATGGCACGATATTCTGACTCAGCACTGGATCGAGCCACCACATCTTGCTTCTTACTCTTCCATGAGACCAGGTTTCCTCCTACAAAGACACAATATTCGGAGGTGGAACGTCTGTCAAACGGACAACTTGCCCAATCTGTATCTGTATAACCAATGACCTCTGTGTGCCCTCGATCATTGTACAATAACCCTTTCCCCGGAGCACCTTTTATGTACCTGAGAATACGTATAACTGCCTCCCAATGACTTTCTCGCGGAGAGTTCATAAATTGACTGACAACACTTACTGCAAATGAGATATCTGGGCGAGTTACTGTAAGGTAGTTAAGTTTTCCAACCAACCTTCTATACTTACCTGGATCGGATATCAACTCTCCTTCATTAGGAACCAGTTTTACATTTGGGTCCATAGGAGAGTCACAAGGTCGAGCTCCAAGCATCCCTGCTTCACTCAATGTATCTAAGGCATATTTGCGTTGAGAAATAAACACCCCTTGCTTTGATTGTGCCACTTCAATCCTTAGAAAGTATCTCAATTGTCCCAAGTCCTTTGTCTGGAATTGCTGGTGAAGAAAAGTCTTCAAGTCCTGTATACCTTCCATGTCATCCCCGGTTATTATGATATCATCAACATACACAATCAACAAAAGACGTTTACTAGAGGATGAATGTCGATAGAATACTGAATGATCAACTCCACACCGGGTCAAACCAAACTCCAATACAGCCATACTGAATCGACCAAACCAAGCTCGAGGAGACTGCTTCAAACCATACAAAGCCTTCTTAAGACGACACACTTTACCAGACTCCCCCTGAGCAACAAACCCTGGTGGTTGCTCCATATAGACCTCCTCATCAAGGTCACCATTCAGAAAAGCATTTTTGATATCTAACTGGTGAAGTGGCCAGTGGAACATAGCAACCAATCATAGGAAAACACGAACCAAGGACATCTTTGCGACAGGAGAGAAAGTATCCTCATAATCAACTCCATAGACCTGTGTATAACCCTTGGCCACGAGATGAGCCTTCAAACGATCTACAGAACCATCAGGTGAGATCTTCACAACATACACCCAACGACAGCCAACCAAGGATTTCCCAGGCGGAAGATCAACCAATTCCCAAGTGGCATTATTATGCAAGGCAGACATCTCCTCTAACATAGCAGCACGCCAGCCAGGGTGAACAAGAGCCTCAGTAACAGACTTGGGGATAGAAACTGAGGAAAGAGAGGCAACAAAAGAAGCATAGGAAGGAGATAAAGATGTATAAGAAACAAAGTTAGAGATAGGATGCTGAGTAGTACAAGTCCGAGTACCTTTTTGTAGAGCAATAGGGAGGTCGAGGTCAAAAGGCACAGGCTGTGATGTAGGAACTGGAGACGACGAGCCGGCTGGTACAGGGCCGAGGGGCGGACGAGGACGGCGCGTATAAACCTGAAGATCAGGTCGATCCAGGCGTGACGATGGAGACAGCGGCTGCGGGTGTACAGGAGAGATAGTGGTGAAAGTAGGAATCGGCAAAGGTAAAGACTCGAGCACCATGTCAGAGGAGGTGAGGGTGGAGAAATAAGCAGCAGACTCAAAGAATGTGACATTGGCACAAACAAACATCTTATTTAACAGCGGGGAGTAACAACGATACCTTTTTTGGTGACGGGTGTACCCAATAAAAACACATTTGATAGAGCGAGCACCCAACTTATCCGACCCAGGAGCGAGATGATGAACAAAACAGACACAACCAAAAACCCATGGAGGTAAAGCATAAATGGAATCACGAGGAAAAAGAATAGAGAACGGAATCTGATCATGTGACACAGAGGACGGCATACGATTAATAAGATAACATGCAGTAAGGACAACATCATCCCAAAAACGTAAGGGGACATTCATATGAAGAAGGAGAGTACAAGCAGTTTCTATGAGGTGGCGGTTCTTTCTCTCAGCCACTCCATTTTATTGGGGAGTGTAAGAGCAAGAAGATTGATGAAGAATGCCCTGTGAGGCCATAAATGAGCAGAAGGATGTAGAGAAATATTCTTTAGCATTATCACTACGCAAAGTACGAATAGCTATACCAAATTGAGTACGAATTTCAGCACAAAAGGAGGAAAAGATAGAAAACAACTCTGATCGATCTTTCATTAAGAATAGCCAATTCATACGAGAATAATCGTCAATAAACGTAACAAAATAACGAAAACCAGTTTTGGAGGTCATACGACAAGGACCCCAAACATCAGAATGAACTAAGACAAAAGGGGCACTAGCTCGTTTATTGACGCGACTGACAAAAGGACTATGACAGTGTTTGCCTAACTGACAAGACTCACACGAAATTTCACGAACAGAGCTAAGGCTAGGAACTATCTTCTTGAGGCTGGATAGAGAAGGGTGACCGAGGCAACAATGGACCTACTCAGGAGAAGGAGTAACAAGGCACGCTGTAGGTGATCCAACATCAAGATAGTAAAGTCCTTGCTTCTCATGCCCGGTACCAATCTGCTCGTGCGTCCTTAGATCCTGAACAAAGACAGAACTAGGAGTAAATGTAATGGAACAATTAAGATGTTTAGTGAGTTTACTGACATATAACAAGTTAAAAGGAAATTTGGGAAGATACAAAACAGAAGGCAGGGAAATAGAAGAAGTAGGATGAGCCGATCCAACAGCACGCACAGAGGTAGATGAACCATCTGCGAGCGTGACAGTGGGAAAGGAACCAGACCGAAGGTCAGACAACAAGTTGACATTACCGCTCATATGATCTGAGGCACCTGAATCAATTACCCATGGGTTGTGACGAGGCAAAGTCTGAGTGAGACATGCAGTAGGAGAACTAGCATGAGCAAGAGAAGCAGTAGAGGAAGGCATTGAAGGATGAAGCGCCTGTTGGGATGTCTGAAATTGAAGGAATTGAGAGTATTCCGCCTCGGGAATAGAAACCATGGACTGCGTTGTGGGCACCTGTGAAGAACCATCATGTGATAAGGAATTGTCAGAAGACTCCATTTGAGCAGCATTAGCCACATGAGGTGGGCGACCATGAAGGGTCCAACAAGTATCACGAACATGGCCAAGCTTGTTACAATAGGTACAGCGAGTTCGTTGCCCAGTGCCTGAGCGACCCCCGCCACGACCACCATCATTACGTCCTCGACCACGACCCCCTCGAGACTGACCATCATCTCGTCCATGAGAATGTGTGATGAGAGCAGAACGATCAGGAAGAGAAGCAGAGGGTGGATGGTGAGGATGAGCACGACTCAAACGAGCATAAGCTTCTCTCAAAGTGGGCAAAGTGGAGCTCGACAAAAGTTGAGATCAAACAGTATCATAATCAGAGGAGAGGCCGCGAAGCCAAAGAACAAGACAAAGTTGTTCCCACTGAGTCTCAATTGTCTTGGGATCTGTACTGACAGGGAAAAGATCACGAAATTCGGTCACAGAACTCTAAAATTGACTGTAATACTCAATTAATCCCATATCAGTTGTTTGACCACGCAACATATCAGAAGCCACATCATAGATACGAGTAACCTGACTGGAGAACATGTCTTTGGCGGTGGTCCAAATAGACTTACAAGTCCGGCAAGTACGAAAGACATTATGAAGAGACAGCTCAAAAGACTGCCACAACAAACTGACTAGTTGAGCATCAACACGACGCCATACCTGAGTATCTGCCTCTGACAAAGTGGTTGGAGCATCGGAAGTAAGATGATCTTCCAATCCTTGACCAAGGAACCATATTTCAATAGCTACTGACCAATAGGAGTAATTACGACCATTAAGCTTGGCCGTAGTAATTGTGGGAGTGCCTGAGAAGGAAGGGACCACCACAGTCGTGGTTGAACTAGAACCATTACCAGAAGTCACAGTTGTAGACGAAGTCATGATAAAGCAACGGGAACAAAAAAAACCAAGTGGCGACAAAGCAAACGTCGTTGTGCAGCCTCCTGCACGAAAGAAGACTAAATAGGCTCCCACGTCACAAATAGGAAGTCAACAAAGCACCATAGAACTAAAGAGGCATTGTTGTAGAGGGCTGTCGGCTACTGTTCTATACTCCTACTGTGAAGACGAGCTGAGGAGAAAGGAGCAAGAATCCGGCAAAAGGGCATACGGAAGCAGAGAAAGCAGACCATGGCGAGACTGCTGGTGGTCCCTAACGACGGTGCGTGAGAGTCACGCGCGGGTGGAGGAGGCGCGTGAGGTCACGCGTGGCTGCGGACGGCGACGGAACGAACTGGGCTTTGGTCGGAATTGGGAGAGGAGAACAATGGTGGAGTTATTTTGGCAGAAAGAGGTGTGGATGATGGCGTATGAGACAAAAGACACACGGAAGAACCCTAGATAGGGTTTCCGACACTCCGGCCACCGGCAAGGCAACAGCAACAGCTGGCTAGGGTCGCTTTTGGGAGGGAAAAAGGCTGACGTTGTCAGTTGAGGCCGCCGTCGTTGGGAGCCGTGGCAACAAAGAGGGCAGCTAGGGTTAGGGTTAGGGTTTTCAGTGTGTTTGTTTGTTTGTTTTTTTTTTTTTTTTTGGTTGGACAGGTGGAAAAGGAAAATAAAATAAAATTATTGGCTAGGGTTAATGCCTGGCTCTAGATACCATGTTGAAAGAAAGAAAGACATAGAATATGTAGAATCAATATAGTGAATGGCTTAGTGTCTATGATTAAGCACTAGCCCTTATTTATATATCATAACACAAGTACGCATTATCTATTTCTCTGACGTGGGATACTACTTTCAACAATTGCTTGAAGAGTCGGATTGATCTTGTGCTAGAATGATAGGCAGGTCTTTGTTCTTCTTTGTACCTCTCCGAGTATAAACCTGCAACTCAGTATGTGATCGTGGTATTTCTTCATCTATTTGTAAGGGAATTAAGCTCGGCACTAGTGGACTAGTAGGGATCCTTTTTTGTTTTTCAATATTTTCATCACTTGTTCTTGACTGATTTGGAGTAATAGTTTCCAAGACTGTGGTAGGAAGGGGAAGTGGCCCAAAAATTTCCTTTCATTAGATTCTCCCCTTGAAGGGAATTTTTGTCAAAGAAATGGACATTTTCCAAAAACGTGACATCCATACTAACATTAATTTTTTTCTGTTTGCGGATTGTAGCACTTGTACCCTCTTTTATTTGGTGCATAACCTATGAAAACACAAATTTCTGCCCTAGGATCAAGTTTAGACTGAAATTGGCTAGGAATATGAACATAGGATAGGAGGTGCAGCCGAATATCTTAAGAGGCAGGTCTGCTGATATCCTAGATGCTGGAAATGTGTTTTGAAATTATCAAATGGTGTGTTGTAGTTTAGAACACGTGAAGGCATGTGATTGATTAAATATGCAGCTGTTAAAAGTGCATCGCCCCACAAATATTTTGGAATATGCATAGAGAACATGAGTGCACGAGCTACTTCGAGTAAGTGTTTATTTTTTCGTTCAACAATGCCATTTTGTTTTGGTGTGTCACGACATGTGGATTGATGTAAAACACCATTTGTTTTCAAAAAACTTCCTAAACATTCGTTGAAATATTCTATGCCATTATCTGTGCGAAGAATGCTAGGTTTCATTTCAAATTGGTTTTGAGCATGTTGCAAAAGTCTTTAAACAAGGTTTCTACATCATATTTTGCACTCATCAAGTATGTCCAACATAAACGTGTGTGGTCATTAATAAATGTCACAAACCATCTTTTTTCCGGATAGTGTTGCGATTTTTGAGGGACCCCATTCATCTCTGTGAATTAAATAGAAAGGTTTTGATGCACGATATGGTTTTGAAATAGAAAAAGTATGCTGACTTTTTGCTAGCAAACAACTTTCACATTGAAAAGATGAACAATCCACATTCTTAAATAAAGTCTGAAACAAATGTTTAAGATATTGAAAACTAGGATGTCCTAGTCTAAGGTGCTAAAGCATTATTTGATCACGAACAGACATTGAACTCATACCACTGGGGCCTTGAGTTGTTTTATTCTTGGAGCAGTTATCATTGAAGTAATAAAGGCCATCCACCATTCTAGCACTGCCAATTGTCTTCCCCGAGCTCTGGTCCTGAAATAGACATTGAGATTCAGAGAATGTAACGTGACAGTTAGAATCTCGCGATATTTTACTTACAGATAAGAGATTACAAGTAAGCTTAGGAATGTGAAGGATCGTTTTCAGGCTATTGCTATCTGAGATTTTTATTTGGCCTTTTCCTGCAATAGGTGAGAAACTACCATCGGCAATCCTAATTCTGTTGTTACCAGAACATGGTGAATAGGTATTGAAAAGGTAAAAAAAAAACTTGTCATATGGTCAGAAGCACCTAAATCGATAATTTAAGGCACTGAGTTTAAGGAATAAGGGCTCTAGAGTTGCTACCTATTTGAGCTAAGGAAGCATTAGGAGTACCGGATGATGGATTGACAGTTAGCAGTTTCAAAAGTTGATCAATTTGCTCTTTGTTGAATGGATTGGTCTCAGCTTCACGTGCAGAAGGATAGGGTTGGTTGGATTTTTTTCCCGACTTGTTGCTCTTCCAATTGGCTGGTTTCCCATGGATTTTCCAACATGTTTCCCGTGTATGACAGGGCTTGTTGCAATAGTCACACCATATACGAGGGCGTTCCTCTGCTCGGCGTTGGAACTTGCTGGAGTTAGCATCAGTGGCAGCCAAGGCCAACTGATCAATTGAAGCAGCCGCTGGACCAACATTTTCCTTGTTGAGCATGACGTTCTAACGGGTGTCCTCCCTCCAGACCTCCGAGAAAACCTCACCGATTGAGGGAAGAGATTGACGACCAATGATCCGTCCCCTAACCTCGTCGAGTTCTGGTTTTAGTCCTGCAAGAAACTTAAAAACACGATCATCCTTCACCAATTTCTTATAGCACTTATAATCCTCAGTCGACTGCCATTAATACCATATTCTCTTCAGTGAATTGAAATACTTGGTGATACTGTACTTTCCTTGATGAACATCACCAGGTTTTAGAGTCAATTCATACTTTTGAGATTGATTTCCCAGGTCAGAATACATTTGATTGACATTATCCCAAAGTTCTTTCGTCGTAGGGTAGCACATGTAGTTGGAGCTGATTTCTTCATCCATAGAGTTCACGAGCCACATCATAACCATGGAGTTTTTAGCATCCCAAGTCATATGCAACGGGTTTGTGAGTGTTGGGTCCTTTGCATCACCGGTCAGATATCCTATTCGTCCTCTTCCGCGGATATACAGTCGTACCGATTGAGACCAATGCAAGAAATTGGTGCCATTCAGCCGAACAGAGGTGATCTGGATGGAGTGGGATTCGGAGTTGGAGTGTTTTGGCTCGGTGAGTTGGATCGTGGGGTGGATTCTGAGGTAACATCGGACATGATGAAGGCAATGGGAAATTTTTGGCTAGGAAGGATTAGAGTAAGAAGGTCGGCGGCTAAGCTAGGGTTTTTTTTTTTGTTTTCGTTTTTGTTTTTTTTTTTTTGTTTTTCTAGTTTAGCTCTGATACCATGTGGATTTGAACTAGAATCTTATTGATTATGATTGGTGTACAATTCTACACTACATATGGTAGAGACTATGCAATGATCATGCCTAACAAAGTGCACAATCTTAGGAACAAAATCAGCAACTAAATCACTAATAATCAATCAGCAACTATCCTAATTTACATATTTGACTTTTCTTAAATTAGTAGATACAAATAACAAACATATCCTAGAGATTCTTTTTTTAATATCAGCCGAATCTTCCAACAAGTAGCCAGGATCAAATATTCATTTCTATGCTGGTCTTTCCAAGTGAGATATTCATTATTTTAGTACACCAATGAGATCCTAAACCCACTATCCTCTCCTTCGGGAATCAAACCCATAACCTCAGTGTGGTGAAAGTTAGGTCAACCACGAGGCCACAACCCGATTCCCAAAGAATTGTATTTTTAACACCAGTTTTCTAATGCCTGGCTCGATATTTATTGGATAGAGGACCATAGAAGTATGAGCATGTCACCGTATACCACCATGATTTAATATAGAGATGAGCTAGCTTGGACTGAAAATGATGCCATAAGAAACCATGAATCATACAAGACCTTAGCCTAGATGAGATGAGAGTGGAGATTGTGTGTGCAAACCCGTTAAGACATATGGATTGATTGGATTAAGCTGATACCATTTGGATTAAGCTGATACCATGATAAAAATATAGGGTTCATGTTAAGTGACCATTTCATCTAAAAGTTTAAATTGTTAGAGAGAGGTTTATTATATTATTTATTATCTTCAACACATCCCTGCAAGTGCAGGCAAAGTTAGTTTTTTATCCTTGCACTTGAACAGTTTTAATATTTTTAAATGGGTGGCGGTGAGTTTTGAACCTAGAACCTTTTGACACCTATACTCTGATACCATGTTAAGTGGCCAACTTATTTAAAAACTTAAACTGTTAGAGATGAGTTTAATATATTATTTATTATCTTCAACAGTTCCATCTTAAATCCAATTGGCGCCAATGATCTTATACGGTGATCTTAAAGTCTTAATTTTCTTATATGGGACCCTGGAGACTTCTAAAACTTTTGTCCCCATAGGGACCCATTTGAGATCCTCAGCACAACACATTGACAAGATGATTTGTAGGTCATTTTATACAATTTGGTGGATCAAGTGGATGAATTTTGTTACAAGAATTTGTGAATCCACTAAGTTGCCACTGTTCTTAAATATGCCTCTACAATCAAGAATAAGAATTCTTAACAGAAATAGTCAAGATGGACAGGAAGTAATGTAGTAGCTAAATACCTTAGAAATGGCAGAATATGGCAAGGGTCAGAATCATATCTAAACACTCCTGTTTGTTTTGAGGTGAGATTCTTCACCCTCCCTCTCCCTGGGTCCCCCCTTAATCAACAGTTTCGGTTGATTTACGTCCTATGTCGAAGGTTTGATGTAATCCATCTTCCTCAATCAGACTATTCTCTGTTTCTTAGTTCCCATCCGCTTCCTAGTATTAGCAAATGGGCTTTGGACTTCTGAACTGCATCATTCTTCCAAGTCCCAAGCAGAGAGAGAAATCTGATTTTGTCCAGCATTTGATCATTTGCTTTCTCCATGCATCTTGCTTCTCAACCTTGAGTGTGCTACTTGATGCCAAACCAACATGCATAGAGAAGAATTTGGCAGACATTGACAAGGGCACATTGATCTACTAATAACAGTGCTGCACATAGCTTCTTGAGCTTTTATACCACCATGTGAAGAGAAACTATGATGAGCCTACCCTAATTCAAGCAGTGTGGTCACCACCTCTAGGCATTGTACAGCACATCAAACATGAGACTGACATGGCAATGGAAAAATGTTAACAAATAAGATGAACATGCTAAAGAATAAATGCAGCAGAAAGAAAATATTGGTTCAAGAGGATGACCCTTGTCCAACTCTGTAAGATGATCTCCAAACTGATTGATCTTGAGAGAATTCTGAGCTTTATTTCAAGATGATTGTAAGAAGAAGAGTGCTGATGAAACAAGTCAATGTAGAGAAGAGAATTTTAGGGATGAAGCAAGGAGGTCGTGAAGAAGTGTTGAAGATAGAAAGTCTAGCTGTTCTCTGTTTTCATATCACTTGATTTTAATAAGCATGGTAGTTTTCTTCAAGTGTTAGTACCTGAAGTCTAGTTCAGATCTGCTGTTATCTTTCCAGGAGTGGATGGCTGATATTGCAATTAAGATTGGGAGGTTTGTAGGATAGGATAAAAGAAATGATGAAGCTAAGAGAAAATCTAACGTACAAGCTGCCTCTCTCACTCTGGGCCTTTAAAGTCAGAGCTATATTCCTTCCAAGCCCTCGGAACATAGGTGCCAAATCTACGTATTGTTCTACCAATGATTGCCCTAAATAGAATGTTGAGGTGAAATTTGAATCTGCTAGAAAGACGATTTGGCCTTCATTCTCAATTGTTTGGTGAATCATTTTAATTATATTTGTTGCCTCATCTGTGATGTGAGGCAATGCAGAATTGGGAGAATGTTATTGTATAGTACTTATGGCCATTGTCCATATGTGTTGTACTTCTTTGAATCTCTTCCACTAAGCAGGGCCAGAGGATGAGGCCTTAAAGATGGATTTTGAGGGGTTAGATCTCCTTCTACTCTGTTGGATGAGAGACGTGAACAAGAGCGTTAGGAGAGTGGCTGTGTCCAACATAATTTCGTGGACTAGTTTTGTTAAGAGTAGACCTACACCACACACTATGTTTGATGTGTGCAGTTTCCTTTCCTTTTGGAATGAATGAAAAGAGAAAAACATTGAGGCTCTTCTTGAATTCCTCATTCTCATAAACTGTTGCTTCACCAATATGCCGATTGTAGTCTCAGCATCCCGAAGTGTTGCCAGGAATTCCTCTGGTCTTGAAGACACACCCCATTACCGCTCTTCACCATTTCGAGGAACTTCTAATCACAATAGGGTCTCAATGGTTACCAATATCATACATGCTTAAGAATTTAATTTACACATTGTTGAGGCTTACATCACTATTTCGATTAAATTCTATTCTAAAACTGTCCTACACCCACTTCTACTGCACATTTGTGATTTAGATAAAGAAAGGAAAAACTAGGAGAGTAGGAGTAATGAATGAAAATCAAAATTATAAAAGTAATTATAACATCTATGAAGAGAGTTTTGATATTAGAACCGTGAGAATGTGATCCCTATATATAAAAAAAAATATGTGGGCATAGTATGTGTCTTTCCATTACATCAATTGAGCTGATGCTTTCCCTACAATCTAGTTAGGAAAACTTCTTAGTACTTCTGTGCAGGTATGCTATTTATTTTTGTTTTAGGACTTATACGAACAAGGTTTAGCACATATGTAACCATTCTATGCAAAAGGCATGAAAAAGTCATAGATGATATAAGCTGAGTAAGTAGATGATATATGAGTAAGTATAAGGTTTTTTTTTTTTTTTTTTTGAAATCCATAGGTATCCGAGCTTTACCTTACTAATCCCACGGGGCCCTGAAGTTAATGGCCAGGTAAACCTCCAGTGGCCCTGAGGGGAAGTAGATGATCTTCTTATTGGTCTTCAGTTTCTTCGTTGCCTTGTTTTCTGTTCTCTTTTTCTTCTTCTTCTTGACAATGGGAAGATCTGGTCACTAGTAGAAAATGTTCTCTTTTCTAGCAGAGATTTACACTATTTCAGCTTTACAAACAAATTATTTGTCTTATGGGCTGGTATATAACTGACTTTTTTATTTGAATAGTGGCTGTTCAGATTTGTTCAGTAGTTCGTTTGGAATGTTGAAACTCGGCTTGTTAGATGAAATTCTGAGTTACATTATGACTATAAAATTATCACTCACTAGTGTCTTAACCAGTTCCTAGTAGGGAAGGGGAGACTATATAGAATTAGCTCAATAGGCATAGCACTGGCAACTAACTCTTGATATGTAGTATTGATTTTGGATGATTACTAACTAGTTGGAATGTCTTTTGCCTTCTATCCAGGCAGGAAAGGATGAGTTCACACTGGATCTTGTGGAACAATGTTCATTTCAAAAGCAAAGAGTAATGCATCTTGCAATGACTTCTCGGTAAGACAGCCTAAAACTGTATCTTTTTATATAGCTTAAAATTTTAATTTCGTAATCACTGAACAGAAGATATATATATCCATAATAAATCTCAGGAGAGCAAGGAATGGACGTGTCTAGGACAAGTTTGGCTGAAAGTTTCTTTAGGTCATCATCTTGTTTTTCACTCTTTTCCACGTTGAACAAGGACGTATATTGCTTTAAGCAAAGGCAAATCCTTTGAAATCTCACTTTCATTGCTTTTGCTTGATAGACAGAGGTAGTATCATGTTTTTAGGCGAAGAAACATCTTTTAAAAATCTTTATTGCTGCATTTATTGGATAAAGGGATGAAATGTGAAAATATTGTATGAATTTCAAAGAGTGCTACAAGTAGGGATTTTGTGTAATTCAGCTAAGATGAGACTGAAATGAAGGATATACTGCACTTTTTCTTCCATGATGGGGGGAAGAAAAAGGAAGAGTAGAAGTAAAAAGCAATAATTAATGCTAAAGCTAAATAGTAAAGCTAAAAATATACACATTTTGAGACAAATTTGGAGTTGAGTGGGGGCTGCAGTCTCCGCAAGCATTAAGAGTGGCTCTGCCACTGTGGGTAAGCACACTATGTAAGAAACAGTATTAGTTATAACTTATAATATGTTAAGAATAAGGAAAACAGAAAGCTGAATAGGAGGATAAAGATTGAAGAAAAAGAGGGACTTGTAATGGATTTTACTAGGCATTTACAAAAAGGAGAAAACAAGTTACCTTTGTTAGATTTAATTACTATATTGTTGACAGAAGGGAGAAAGCAAGAGACTTTCTGAATTGTTGTCTGTGCTTTCTAGGGATGATAAGGTGGTCTCTCAGGCAATTCAATTGAATGAGAACCTTGAGAGAGTTCTTGCAAAGCATCAGGCACTTATCTCCAGCAGGCCCACCTCTGTATCGAATCTTCTGAATCATGAACAGGAGGAAGATGAAGAGGAGGCTGAGCAGCTTTTCCGGAGGTACGCTTCTATATTTACATGTAATGTGTACATCAACTAAAGTATTCAGTTGTTCCTGTGTGTGAAAGAGATAGGGGTTAAGCTTGCAATATTGCACTGGAAAGAATGTTATCGCTAATTGACTAATAACTCTATTACGTTAGCAATGAACTTGCTCTTTCCACCCAATGCCTATGCTAGCAGAAACACAATGGCAATCTTTAGGTAAATTAATGAAATAGAAAACCAGTCTGGTGATATCAGAACTATAATCCTCATCTTATGTTTCTGTTATTATATAGCAAGTAAATCATCTATTTTGTTACATGACTAATTCTCTGAATAGTATCTGTTATTATGTCTAATTGACTCCAAAATTGACAGGCTAAGGAAAGGGAAAGCTCATATAGGACCTGAAGATGAGGATCGCCTAGTAGATAGGCCATTGAGGTTACTAGGCTCACAAGTTCCAGGTGAGGTGCTAAATCGTCCACTTATAAGGCCATTGACAGTGGAGCCAAAGCAAGAAAAAAATATGAATAGACCGGGTGTTACGGTCCCACCCCCATTGACAGAGGAACCAAAGCAAGAACAAAATGTGGATAGACCGGCTGTTGTGATTCCACCGCCTCCTGCAAAACGTGCAGAGAGGGAGAAATTTTTCCAAGAAAACAAGTTGGATGGGTCTGGTCTTTCTGGCCATATGAAGGGCCTCTCTTTACACAGTCGCAATGCTAGCAGTTCTCGTAGTGGTAGTGTAGATTTCGGTGGCGAAGCCTTCTCTTAAAACTCTCCTTGGCATGAAGATATTACTGAATTGTTATTATAAGAGAGAGAGAGAGCTTTGCGTTTCGGTGGGGGTGTGGGTTGTTATTTGCATTACTTTGGGGGTGGGGGTGGGGGGTGAGGGGTGAGGGGGGTGGAGTGTTGCTGAAGAAGACATTATTTGCTAATTGGTGGTCGAAATGTGTTTTAATATCACTTTTGGAGACTAGTTTAATGGCTATATAACACTTTTTACTTTATACCAGCTTCTCTCTGTTTTAGCCGGATGTCACAATCCAAGCATACACATTGTTTGGTCTGAGATTATTGATCCCAGTGCAAAAATTAATGGACATACCTGTAACAACCCCCAAAATTGGAGCATTGACGTTTGTCATTTTAAAATTTTAACTTTTTAATTACTGGGATCGTGTGGGTGTTTTGTGCCTAACTAACTTCTAATAAGATAATGTTAGAGCTTAAAAATTTGGAAAATAAGTTAGTGGACTGCCAAACGGATAATGATGGAAAAAAAAAATAAAAAAAAAAATATTGGAGTTTTTTTTTTTTTTTTTTTCCCCTTTTCGAAACCAAAGAAACGATTTATTTAATAGAGGAACTAAGAAGGCGGATGTTTTTTTGCCCTTCTCTGTATTGTATACCATATGCAATAGTCTTGAAATTAATATGGAGCATGTAAGTGATTGACGTCTGTTGCTTTTAGGTAAGAATCTTGTTACAAATTTTTTTTACATTAAAGGGTTTATTATGGATTTAAAGAAATAGTTTCGATAGTTCTTGGATTTAGGAGTGTGATTACTTGGAGTTGTATTTTGATTCAGGGATGGAAAATTAGTGTGACAATTACGTAATTTTAAGTTTGTAACTTCGAATTCTCACGATATCGCATAAAATGTAAGTGGGGTTATCTTTAGTGCAAATCTATTTTCTTCTATCGTTCAACTCTCTTAAATTGAAAATCATATGACTTCCTCTTTTGTGACCCACTAGTTGTAAATTCAATATTATCGCTTCTATCGAAGATCGTGGTTCAATTCCCTCATTCTCGAGTTAAGTTTTTGTCTTCCCTATTCAAGAACCCTTGTGAACTCTGGATTATATCATTGATAATACTGATTATAAACTCGTTATTGCGAGTTTATATGCCGCTTTGTAGCGTCCCAACCTGTCCTCATCTTTCCTTATTGCGATGACTCGTAATTTGAATAAATGAAGAAAGCCTAATCTGCAGTTTTCGTTTATGACTCTGTATTGCTTTGCATCATTGGCTACTGATCATATTGCCATGCAAGTTTTGGGACTTTGAGTGGCCTAGTTTGAGGATGATACAACCCACATTCCACATCCCAAGCCCAGCATCAAGGCCCAAGATGAAGGAAGCCCAACTTAGATACTCCCAAATCAGCATCATATAATTCGAAGAAGTGAGCGCGTGAAACAACCATCTAAGATCCTTGCTGATTACGTGACTAGCTAGAGGTTGTTGAGCTAACGGTTTAGAGAATATAAGATGTGAAGAATGTATAGTGAGAGGAAGAAATCAATTGTGTCATCTTCTCTAGTCTTCTTCTCTCTAGGCTTTCCTCTCTGTAATTTCTCTATCTCTCAGCTCCCTCCTCTGTTTCCTTCAATTCTCTGTTTCTCTGTAAGTTCTCAGCTCAAATTGTAATAAACTTTCAGCTGGGTCTCCCATGGCTCATTAATAAAAGTATATTTGAGTTGAGTTCATAACAAATTGGTGCTTTCATTCAACCATGGCTGACAGTACACGCCTTCAGACCATGGACCCCGCTATTCGCAAACTTTAAGAGGTCGCTATTTCTCAGGACTCTAATCTGAGCTCCCTTCAATCCTCCTTTCAACAGGCCCTCAACGACATCACACTCAAGCTCACGGCTATGGATTGCCACCTGCAACAAGCTCTTCGGCTGAAAGAGGTGGACAGTCCGGCGGGTAGCTCCTCTACCCCTCCTCCTTCGCTGACGACGCCCATGGCTCCGCCAGCTCAGAACATTTTTTGCCATATCTGTGTGGATTTTCCACGATTTGATGCCACCGACCCTTTGGGTTGGATTTTCAAGGCTGGCTGTTTTTTCTCATTTCATTCGGTGACTGATGAACAGAAGTTGGATCTGCCTCTCTTCATATGGACGGTGAAACCCTCCAATGGTTTCAATGGATGAACACCACTAACCCGTTTTACACTTGGGCTCAGTTCATTCGTAACTTGGAAATTAGATTTGGGCCAACAGAGTTCGAGGACCACCAAGGTGCCCTGTTCAAACTACTTCACACTACAACTATGCGAGAATATCAAACCCAGTTTGAGGCCCTAGCAAATCGCTAAGGACCTCTCCGAGTTTGCCTTGGTCAGTTGCTTCATTTCAGGTCTTAAGCCCGATCTCCGTAATGAGGTTAAGGCTTTTAAACTTGTTTCCATATCGCAGGCTATAGCTCTGGCCCGTCTCCATGAGGCCAAATTCTTGGACTCCAGACGTGGGCTCCCTCGAGTTGATTTCTGCAAAGCTAACGAACTCCACACTTCTCGTGGCCCTCTTCTCCCTATACCTACTAGCCCACAAACCACCAACACATATAACCCAAACACTTCATCCCTGCCAAACAGTCACAACCATACATCACCTACCCCTGCAACTACTTTACCCATACGCAAAATCAGCCCCTCTGAGGTACAACGTCGTCGTGGCCTCGACTTATGCTTTAACTGTGATGATAAGTGGGTTCCTGGCCATCATTGCCTCACTGTACCTCACCTCTATTTATTCGATCTTGACTTTTTTGACGAACCCAATGATCCTCTGGATAAGGAATTAGCTGAAAAATTGCAACTCGAGGAGCTACAACCTGTCACTGAGGCCTTTTTTCATGCTCTGGGTGGTTCTTCTTCCCTAGCCACTATCCGATTCCAAGCCATAGTGGCGGGAGCTACGGTTCAAGTTCTTGTTGATGGGGATTCAACTCGTAATTTTGTCCAGAGCAGAATTGCACGCCATCTGGGTTTGGCCATTGAACCTTCACCGAAGTTTGGTGTGGTGGTAGGTAATGGTGGTACTTTAGTGTGCGAAGGTTGTGTTCGAGCTGTGGAAATAAAGATCCAAGGTTATCAATTCACACTCGATCTGTACGTGCTTCCCCTCCATGGGGCAGACATAGTTCTTGGTGTATAATGGATCACCTCTTTAGGCAAAGTTCTTCATGATTACAATGATCTCACTCTCACTTTTGTTCATAATGGCCAATATATTTGCTTACAGGGTTCCGGGACTTCACTCCTTGTCCAATTGAATATCACTGTTTTCACCGTCTAGCTTAAACCGATGCTATCGATTCCTTTATTCACCTTCAACCCTTCCGTGAACTACCTCCAAATGCTACCTTCACAAACACTTCCATCACAACCCTCTTGTCCAAATATGCCTCTGTTTTCACCAAACCCCAAGGCTTTCCTTTTGCCCGATCCCAAGACCACGCTATACACTTACTCCCCAACACCAAGCCTATTAATGTACGCCCCTATAGATACCCACATTGGCAGAAAACAGAAATTGAAAAATTAGTTTTTGAAATGCTACGCAACAGAATCTTACAGTCGAGCACTAGTCCTTTTTGCTTCACCGGTCCTTTTGGTGAAAAAGAAGGACGACACTTGGCGTTTTTGCCCTAATTACCGTGCACTCAATGCCGTGACTATCAAAGATCGATTCCCGATCCCCACGGTTGATGAATTGTTGTATGAGTTACATGGTTCTACGGTTTTTCTCCAAATTGGACCTCCTGTCGGGCTATCATCAAATTCGAGTATGTTACGAGGATGTCTACAAAACGGCTTTCCATGAAGGTCACTTTGAATTTTTGGTAATGCCCTTTGTCTTAACAAATGCTCCTTCTACGTTTCAGTCCATTATGAATGACATTTTCAGGCCTTACTTGAGACGTTTTGTACTTGTGTTCTTTGATGACATTTTGGTTTATAGTGTCACAGGGGCCGAACATTTGGGCCACCTTGAAATAGTTTTGTAGGTCCTTTTGCAACATAAGTTCGTGGCCAAGGAATCGAAGTGTGTATTTGGCTAGCCTCAAATTGATTATTTGGGCCATGTCGTTACGGGTGACGGTGTTAAAATGGATCCTCTAAAGGTCCAAGCTGTTTTTGATTGGCCCACTCTTACCACGGTTCGTGCACTTCAAGGTTTTTTGGGCTTAACGGGCTATTACTGAAGATTCATAAAGGGTTATGCTACAATTGCTAGTCCCCTCACTGATCTCTTGCAAAATGACTCTTTTCATGGGAATAATTCAGCCCAAAATGCATTTGGCCAGTTGAAAGCGGCCCTCACAACTGCCCCTATCCTAGCTATCCTTGATTTTTCTAAACAATTTGTCATGTAGACTAATGCCTCGATAGTAGGAATTGGTGCGGTTCTGAGTCGACAAGGTCACCCTATTGCCTTCTTTAGTGCTAAATTATCTCCACGTATGCAAGCTTCTTCAGCTTATCATAGGGAAATGTACGCCATCACGGAAGCTATTTCTAAATGGCGTTAATATTTGTTGGGCCACAAATTTCTAATCAAAACTGATCAACGTAGCCTCAAGGAGCTTAATCAACAAACAATTCAGACCCTGGAGCAACAAAAATGGTTGGCTAAGCTCATTTGGTATGTCTTTGATATTACTTATCATCCTGGCAAGGATAATATTGTTGCTGATGCTTTATCTAGAGTTCCTGCAGAACTTTCGAGCTTCTTGGCTTTCAGTTCCCCTCAATTTGATTTCATTCAGGAGTTAAAAAGGGACAACATTACTGATAAGAAATGTGTTGCATTTCATAAACAACTCAGTTCCTCCCCTGATAGTTTGCTGAACCATTTTATTAAAGATGGCTTGCTCTATTATAAACAGAGGTTGTTCATTCCCTCGACCTCTCCCTTAAAGCATCAGTTATTGGTTGAATTTTATAACTCACCAGTCAGTGGTCATGCGGGTTCCCTCCGCACTTATAAACATTTATCTGTAAATTTTTATTGGCTTAACATGCGCCAAGAAGTTCAGGACTTTGTTGCAACGTGCATGATTTGTCAACAGATGAAATCTTCACAAGCATCCCTTGCTAGTCTTCTTCAACCATTGTTTGTGCCAGATAATGTGTGGGAAGACATCTCTCTTGACTTTATCATAGGCCTTCCTTCATCAAGTGGCAAAACAGTTATTCTAGTGGTTATTGATAGATTGACTAAGTATGGTCATTTTTGTGCATTACCTAGTAGTTTTACGAGCTCAATGGTTGCTATGATCTTTGTGAAAGAGATTGTTCGCCTTCACGGCGTTCCTTGGTCTATAGTCAGTGACCGTGATCCTCTTTTCTTAAGCAATTTTTGGAATGAGCTATTTCGTTTTCAAGGTACGACTCTTGCTATGAGTAGCGCCTATCACCCTCAATCGGATGGCCAAACCGAAATTCTTAACAAATGTCTTGAGATGTATTTACACTGTTTTGTCCATGACCAGCCGACCTTGTGAGTTTAGTTCTTACCATGGGTGGAATATTGGTACAACACGGCATTCTACACAACTGTTGGCATGACTCATTTTCAGGTACTATATGGTCATCCCCCTCCAACAATTCAGCATTACTTGGCTGATTCTACTGATAATGAATTGCTGGCTCAAACTTTGGCTCAACGTGATGAACTCTTACTTCAGTTGAAAGAAAACCTCCACCGTGCTCAAGCTCGTATGAAATCTTAGGCTGATAAACATCGTCAAGACATTAGCTTTGATGTTAATGATTAGGTGCTTATGAAATTGAAACCATATCGCCAGCTCTCCATGCGGCTCCAACGCCACCACAAATTGGGGTCCCGATATTTTGGCCCTTTTCAAGTTCTGCAGAAAGTTGGACAGGTTGCCTACAAGCTAGCTCTTCCGTCCATGGCTCGTATTCATCCTGTATTCCATGTTTCGATGCTTAAGAAATGCATCGGTCAGCCAACTAATCAAGTCATTCCTCTTCCTCTGTTGGCTACTCCAACCACTCCAATTCTTCAACCAACTGGCATTTTGGCTCATCGTCACATTCACAAGTAAGGCCAACTGGTTCCTCAAGTGTTGGTACAATGGGAAAGGGTGTCTGCTGCTGATGTAACTTGGGAAGATCTATCTGTCGTCCACCAGCAATTTCCACACTTGAACCTTGAGGACAAGGTTCTTAAAGGAGGGCGGGGCAATGATACGACCTACATTCCACAGCCCAAGCCTAGCATCGAGGCCCAAGATGAAGGAAGCCCAGCTCAGATACTCCCAGATCAGCATCATACAATTCGAAGAAGTGAACGCGTGAAACAACCATCTAAGATCCTTGCTGATTACGTGACTAGCTAGAGGTTGTTGAGCTAATGGTTTAGAGAATATAAAATGTGAAGAATGTATCGTGAGAGGAAGAAATCAATTGTGTCATCTTCTCTAGTCTTCTTCTCTCTAGGTTCTCCTCTTTGTAATTTCTCTATCTCTCAGCTCCCTCCTTTGTTTCGTTCAATTCTCTGTTTCTTTGTAAGTTCTCAGCTCAAATTGTAATAAACTTTCAACTGGGTCTCCCCTGGCTCATTAATAAAAGTATATTTGAGTTGAGTTCATAACAGAGGATCTCACCTTTTATCCAAATTATGGCGTGCTAATAAACATGTCTTCTTCCATCTTACTAGTATTTTATAGTTCTGTCGCGAATCAAAAGAACCTTTAATTTGCTTCGAAGCTATGCCTACGTCTTTGAAAAATTAGTTCCCAATGTAATACATATTCTCCGTCATGTACTATTAGGCATCTTAATGAACTTATTTGTATGAACTTATGTGTTCTTTAACTGTGGGCCTATTCAAATATATTGTTACCTTAATATTTCTTTTCTTTAGAGACTGCAAATCAAGTTGTAGGAATCTCTTAAAAGGATAAATTTCTTTTAAAAGAGAATATCATTTCTGAAGATGTTTCGGGCAAAAATGAATATCATTTTTAGGAACAAGTGATTTCCTTTACTCTTCCCTCCATATTTGGTCATATTATTTTTGGACAAGTTAGTATCTTTGACTAGCAAATTCTTTTTGCATGCTGACTTCAACCTTTTGTTGTTTCTCTTTTTAAGAAATCCTCTCATGCTTCTTACAGTTATAGTAGGTATGTGGCTTTTGAACATATTAAACATAATGAAGATAGGAATTCATTCAGAATTATTGCATCCACCAAATTCTATGATTTTGTCTTGTGCAACCATTATCTAGGACAAGAAAATAAGTCTTTGTTGCTCCTTATCTTTGCCGCAATTGTTCCTATTACTTTCCAGCTGTGCATTGTTTCTGATTACTATAGTTACTAGTTCTATAATGCACCATCCTTTCTTTTAGTCACCATTATTTTATGTTTTTGATATCCTTAGATTTGTGTTTCCCAATTAAGCATAATGACTATTGGGTTCATATACTTAACTTCGAAATTATGCCTTTTTGTTTTTCTTCAATTTACTTCTTCTATCTCTACATTTATTAGAGAGCCTATTTTGTTTGACTAATATTATATTTATTTGAACCTACTCTATAAATATTGTCGTCGATACAATAAGTATTTTACTATGTCTTTTACCCTATTTTGCCATATTACTTGGGGTATCTTTATATTCATTTTAAAGTCTATTTTTGTTCCTCATCCCTCTCTCATTATTCGACCAACTTGGTAAGTTGCCTAGGGATTCTACAGATAATTCCCTTATTTCTTCTTTCGCCATCTTGCTTCATTGTTACCATTTATTATATGTCCTGGGGTTCTTATATCTTTTAGTATTAATGTAAATTTATTGTTATATTTCATTCGATCATCTTTCTAAACTTTCGTTCAAAAAAAGTAACATGACTTCCCTTGATATATATTTTCCTTTCCCTCGAGTGTAGCATCCTAATATTTGTAATTGCAAGTTATCTGTCGGTATCTTCCTTAAGCCGTGGATCTGAACAGTACATTTTGATATGTATTCGTATGTGAAACGATCTCTTGCCTGGTGAAGGTGTAGTACTCATCTTCTGGGCCTGGTGAGGGCATAGTACTTATCATCTGATCCTGGTGAGAGCATGGTACTCATCATCTAGGCCTGGTGAGGGCATGATACTCATCATCTGGATTCGTTTGTGTCACGCCTCGAACCCCAACCCGCGGAGGTTAAGGCTGGAACGTGACGTGTCAATAAACCTAACACCTGTAAGGTCATGAGTTAATAACCTAACAAACATTTATATACCACAAGGAACTTCAAAATGTGGCCTAACTCCCGGGGCACTTCATGATTTCATTAACCTGTGCAATATATACAAGACCCAGATCCTTCAACAACATGTGACAGAATCCACCAACAACCTCTAGGTCTCAAAATAATAAGGTTCTAAGTTAAATACATCCCAAATTGTCCTAAAGAATAGTTACAATACATGAAGTTACACAAGTTCATAAAACAAGTCTTAGTACGAAAGGAACATCTTCAAGTACAAGCATGACTCACAACAAGTAGAAATCTGCCTCATCACAACGCAGCTTCACCCTAGGCCTGTACAGTCGGCTGGGGCATGAGCTCACCTAAAATTGATGGAAAGAAGGGTGAATTATACCACTTAGCTCAATAAGGGATAACGGGAAGGGGATTTTCGCAAGAGTCTTAACCTTTTGAAACTATTTAGAAAGCCATGCCATGCACACATGATCAATTAGCAAGATGCGAAAGCAACAACACATTAGTGTACAACCCAACTTTCCAAGGGCTAGGGCCCAGGCAAGAGTGGTAACATATAAGATAAAAGGATGTAGTTGTCTTGCAGTCGCTGGAGACGTCCAGCCTTGTATCAGTCCTCATTATCAACCCCGTACTCCATACCATAGGGTAATCTAGATAAACCTAATTCCTATGACCCACTTCTCCAAGTGTTAAAATCCAAGCAAGAGTGGGATTGGGGACCATGGTAGTCGAGACCTACTGGCAAGCCCTGTGCCACCTAGGGGAAACGTATGCTACCATGCCCATAGAATGGTTGCAACCTTGCCGCGCACACATAATCCAATCATATATAGTAGAAGTAGACAACAAGGGGGAAGACAACAAAGTAGGTTGCCTCCGGTACACAAGCGTTATCAAATGTGAACAACAAATAAACTCATGAATGTTCTATGCTTAATAAACAATTCCTACTTCCAACTTAACTCGTGTGTCATGCAAAACATTCTTCACATATACCATTGTTAAGCCTCAATTAATCCCCACAATGCTCATGAAACAAGTTAATACATAAACAAGCAAGAACACAAGTTAAACCAACACAAATGGATAAAACCTAAGTGGAGGAACAGGGAAGTCGATCGAGTAGCCGATTGAGTTACTCGACCGGCATGGTCAGTGAGTAAAGGCGAATATCAGTTAAGTCGTCGAGCGAATTAGTTGCCGGGCTTAGTCGACTGGTCTAGACAACACCAAACGCGAATTTGTACAATTTTGTTCTTTACCTTATGGTCTTGCTTCTATCATCAATCAAACACCTAATATACTCAAATGGCATTGCTAAACAACATATACAAGCTCAAGAATCATTCTTTGAATCAGCATTTAGTACCCAACACACCCAAGAATTCACCAAGACTCAGGAACACCAAAATTACCATCTAAGTCCTAAAATGCTAGATTCATACTCCCAATTGTTTCACACAAGTTATACATTTTCTAACACAAGCAAGAACATCATCTAGCTCATTATACAACTCCTTAAGATCATCAAAAGCTTGTTAGGCAAAGCCCTAACTCAACAACCCAAAATACAACCATTATACACCAATTTCTTATGTTGTGCACCATAAGCAAAAAGATCTACACATATATATCATATAACCTCGTATGAGCTTTTAAAAATACCTTTGAAAGAATCCCTCACCTTAGAAAGTGTTAGAAATGCAAGAAAAATGTTGTAAGATGCAAGAAAAAGCTCAAGAGTAGCTTGAAGATGCTTGGAATGACTTAAACTTCTCTTTCTTCCTCTTCTTTTTCTTCCATTTTCTTCTTTTTCTCCCTTCTTCCTCCTCTTTAGCTAGATCGTGTAGTGTGTGTGTGTGTATAGTGTATGTGTGTGTATTGTTTTGTTAGGTAGAAAATATCCTAGGATACCCAATGACCTCCTTGCCCTTATAATTAATTATGTATTTCTAGTGTGCCATCTTGTTAGTTTCTAACTAGCTTAGTTAGCTATTGAAAATTGCTAGAGTCTAATTATTATCTACGTTATCTAAATACTCAATTGTACATTAAACGTTGCAAATGAACGTAAAACATGATAATTGCACATAAAATGATATAAATGCACATAAAATGATTTATTTATATGTCATATGAACGTAATGCACGTGAGGTCTCGTGCCGGGTCTTACAGTTAGCGGGTTCATACCCCATATTTTATATGGTTACTGTTAGTGACACAACTTAAAGGATGTCATTTGTTGCCCGTTTGATTGTCATTTGATATGTATTTCACTGCCTATTCATCTACAGTCAGTGTACTATGAAGGATATGTTTGTGTCTATTATTTTTCTTTTCTTGACTAGCTTTCGCACCCCTTTTTCTTTATTTCGTATTAATGATCAACTGGTATCTCGTTAGTCATGTACTTGTTTTTCTTCAATTCTTTCTGCCCTCATGTATGGAGTTATTGATTGTTCTCTCTGCTTTCATTTTTCTTGGGGGAAGACCCCACTTGCTGAGCTTTGTTTTGCTTACCCCTTTTTACCTTCACACTGCTTCCTTTTTAGATAATCGCTACCTAAATGGATTTTTAGCGAGAAAGTTAGTCATGACCCTATGTTGACATGGGAAGGCCAAGTGGTGGATTAAGTTTAATGAGATTATATGTATCCTGGGACGTGTCATAATTTGGTTAGTTCATGAGCAATATGTACTTGAGCGATGTATGTGCATTTAATAGCTCTATGACTTAACTAGTGACGTTTGATTTCTGCGAGTATAATGTATTACTTATCTCGTAAAGAATTTTAGCGCTCTGACTGTTATTTAGTGGTTTGCATGTGTCTTGCGTGTTTGAGGGGTTTAGGCTCATTTGGTGCGCGGCGGTCTTGCCCCCTTATTTTTTTCCCGATGAATTTAAGGGTGTGACTGTCAGATCAACTTATTCTGTGCTAAGCTAAGAGAAGTGTGTGATACCCCGAACCCGACATGCATTTAAAAGCATTTAGTTGTATTTAATTACGTGTTTAATTTAGTTAAGTTATTTAGTTTTGCATTGTTTTCACATTTCTTATAAAAGTATTCAAATAATACTTACATTAATTATTTAAAAAGAATATTAACTACCTTATTATTTTTAGTACTTGATTTCTTCTTCTTGCACTTAATTACTTTATTTTTAACAAAATGGAGAAGTAGCTCCGAGCCCACAGTGAATTTTAAACTAATCTACTTTTCAAAAATAATATTTTTCTAACATTACTTATCATATTTAAATCATCCGTCCATTGATCGTTCGTTCGTAGCGCATCGAAAACGAGAGTTAAAGAATTATTTTTAGGACTCAGTGAATAGTATTTTCAGCACTATTTTTAGTGTTTAATAGTTGGTTTTAGTTTGTTTTAATTGGTAATGCATTTTTATGACTTGAAATAGACTAAATAGCCATAGTTTGACCAATTTAACTTGAGTTTGACCTAGCCAAATGACCTAAATTCCCTTTGTCATCTTTTAAGTAGCCAATTAAGCAAACAAAGAGATAAAACAAAACCAAAAATACCCCCCATGTCCCCTAGCAAACCCGAGAAGGAGAAGGAAGAAAATGGAGGATTTTTGCACTTTGCTTCTTCAATTTTTGGCTCCTACAAGCTAGAATCAAGTGATATCAAGAGTTCCTAAGCGTTCTCCTAGCTTATTTGCACGTTTTGGTGAAATATTTCATCTTATATGTTGAATTTAAAGTTTTTACCTACAACTTTAATTCTTTGATCTCTTTATATATTTCTATTTTATGCTTCCTTATGCTTCAAATGCTTATTATTATGATCATAGAACACCCTTTTGTGGTTATTTAGCAAAGTTTGTGGCTTAGAATTGAAAATGCATGTTGCAGGAGATGATGAATAGTAAAATTTGAGGGTTTCACTAAAATTCGATTGTGGAATTGATTTGATGCTATCTATAGGTGCTAGAGGTGATGTTGAACGTAGATTAATGATTAATTGTGGTTAATTAGCTCGAAACTTGAGGAAAATGCTAAAAATGGTTCGATTTATAAAGGGATTTCAGGTCAAATATAAATCCGGGTGAATTTGGTTGATATATTTGGTGTTTTTAAGGCGAGGAAGTGCTAGAAGTGCTTTTCTAACCTTGGTTGGGCGTCGATTAAGGTACTCGTAGTTATAACGCATTAAGAGGAAATCGGGGCTTTTGCGATTAACGTGGGTGAACGGGTGAACTCGAGGGTTCTAGGGGTATCATAAAGTGTGGTTTGAAGGATAGGATAACTCGTTTGGAAATCTTGAACCTTGCCTTTCGGTTTGAAGCTAAATAGAATAGATTAACAAAGGGGTTTTGCGTAAAAGTGTTAACCGTGTGTAATTGAATGATAGAATTGGTACCTACAAATAGTAATTTCTTCTAAACCCGATTCTTGCAAGGAATTTCATTGACGTAGTATATATTAATATAAATGTATTTATATGTGATATTAAATGATTTTAGATTAATTGTGCATTCAAAAGACATTTGAAAACAAATAATATGACTTTTCACATTCTTTTGCAAAAATTGCGTTTTAAGCCGACTCGGGTGAAATTGTTTGAATGTAAAACTTCTTGTCACCTAAAAATAAACTACTTGAGATAGTTTAGGTGTTGCATAATTAATTTGAGCAAGAGTAGTCAAGAAAATGAATTAAAAGAAAAGAAAACACTAAAAATAATTAGTTTCCACCTTTGACTTTCTTTTCTTTGTTTGAACTTTGCTTAATATATCATCAACACACATCAAAAGCTCACAAAACACACTCATTTTACACACACATTACCGAAATTCCAAGGGGAGGCAAAAAGAAGGCATCTTCAAGGTTTTCAAAGCATTTTTCACATAGATTTTGCAATTCAAGTCCAAATCACTTCATTTAAAGATTGATTTCACTTGTTGGGCATCCATTCTACACATTTCTTGCATCAAAACACATCAAAGGTGAGAGAAAAATTCTAGATCTCAAAAGTCATATTTTATATTTTTGCTTATAATTGCATTTTGAACTGTTAGAATGGTAATTTGAAGTTATATTTTTGCTCAGTGCATGCTAGGGATCGTTTATGTGTATTACTACGAGATTTGAACCATTGTAAAGAAATTATTTATTTTCGGGTATTTAAAGTTGATAGATTAGCTATTTGATGAATATCTTGAGTTGTTGTGGTTAGAATCGATTGCCGTCGATTTCTAAAAGTTTGTTAATTACGTGGTAACGCCGTTATAATGCCGAATTTTCAATTGCAATGTTTGGGTGAAAATCTAAAAATTTCAGCCTTGGTGCATTGAGGTTTTAGGGTTGTCGGGCTTGATTTTGATGTGTCTTGGTTGGTTTCCAAGAGGGCTAATGTAGTTAATTGAATGGGTGAGTGTTAGAACTGATTTGGAGTTGTTTGGATTAGTAGAATGTAAGATATGATTATTTGAAGTTTAGATTATGTGTTTAATGCATGTTAAGTTAGATGACCTACTTTGTCATCTAACTTAGTTGTTTGTTGTTTAATTGATTACTTGATGTTATATTGATGATAATTGATGATTATTGATTGATGATTGATAAACCGGGAGATAGGCAATTCTGCTAGATTGTCCTCCTGTGAATAATGTTTATTATTATTGCTGAGTCTTGGTATGTGTGTGTCACCTCTCGGGCAGCATCGGGTTGTCGGGTTGATAATGGCATGACTATCAGAGACTACCTCTAACTCGCATGACAGAGGTGTCATAGAGGGCGGGGCTAGAGAGGTACGTCGGGTGCGTGAGTAATGGGGAGTTACAAGAAGAATGGTTGAGATCGTGATGGTGTTTGGAGCTACACCAACTAGAGTATCCTTTATTGAATGGTCATTATAGTTTATGTGTTTATATTGTTATTGATGTTTATTACGTGTTTACTGCTCAAAGGATCATTTCCAAGGAGTATAGTAAATACTGTTAGAGATCTATCGGATCCTCACTGAGCTTGTTTTATATAAGTCCACTCTCAATTATTGCATACATACAGGTGTTACAGAACAGGAATATGGATACGTGCCTCAGGAAGCTAAGAATGTGCTTTATGTGGACAAGTCCTATGTGCCAAAGTCTTGTCATTGATATCTGAGATGTAGTTCTCTTTTATTATCTTGTATATTAAAACTAGATGTTTTGTATTTACTTAGAAGTTTATGATGTAGAAGATGGTGTAAAGATAATGAATTAAATGTTGCTAGCATAGTAGTCTTGTTTTGGAACATGATTAGGTTGCTAGATTGGTTATAATCTATTGGAAATGTATGTTGTATAGTAAATGTATGATGTTGGAATGGAGGCGTATAACCTATGGATGCAATGGTAAAAAATGTTTATTGTATGTTGTGGTTTTGTTGTTAATTGTTGAATTATTGTGGAGTTGGATGTATGAGTTTCGAAGAGGTTGGTTTAGAGCCTCAGTGTCCAAATTACTATTGTTATACTGCCAAAATTTCATTGCGTCCTGATTGATTGTAGGAGGGGTCGAGTTGGGGGGTGACAACTATGATCTATTTTGTGGCCTTAGGGCTATGTATATGCTTTGTAGTTGCAAGTTAAAGACAGTTGGTTGTAGTGATAGCTTTGAGATACTATGGCTTGTAATAATTTTTAATTCTTCTATTAGTTCTTGCATGCTTGGGGGTGTATGTATAGATGTATGTTTGGTTTCAACTTCTAAGACTTTTTCTAATGTTATTCTAGCATGGCATGTTAAAAAGGTTTAATGAAAAGTTAAGTTAGGTGCATGCTTGTGTGAATCTGAACTTTCGTTTGTCTCCTGGCTTGGATGGCCTTGAACTTTGGAATTTTAATTGTAAAAGCTTGTTTTAGTATATTGAGGCTATTTTGAGCATTTACAGGTTTCCAAATTGTTCGCGGTACAGAGGAGACTCTGTGCGTTTATCAGGTCCAAACTTAACCTTTAGCGTGGGGTTGGGTCGTGGCGTTACAGTTATAATACCAAAATTACGTTGCATCCTGACTGATTGAAAGTGGGGTCGAGTTGGGGCATGACACTGCCTCATCTGCCCATCTCTGCTCCACAGTTCTCCACTACTCTTTAGCATCACCCTTTAGAAGAAATGTGGCAATGAGAATCCGCCTATCATCATTATATTCCAGCACATTAAAGATTTTGTCAACTTTATTGATCCACTTCTCAACTACCTCATCATCTGGCTCGCCCAGAAAGCTTGTTGCCCGATGTTTCAGAACTTTTTCAAGCTGATTATTATTGTTATTACATCCTGTAGCATCACTGCCCTCGGCTCTATCCCTGCCACGACCAGGATTACCTGCTGGCTGTGCCCCTGTCAGACGTTACTCTTTAATGTACTGAGTAATTCTATTAATTGTCATTGCCATACTGGCGATCACCTGCTCATTACTCAGTTGCGGACCAAAATCTGGCTGTTCAGTACCCTGAGCTGTGGTATGCCTATGTGGCTCCATAGCATAAACTAGAATGCAAAAGTATTATGACAAGCATATGTATATATATTTCACAAATAAATCACATAAGAACAAGTTCATATGAAGTCGTACAAGGTTATACAAAACACTTTATTCACAAAAGTTACATATAAGTCACTTAATCATGCTTTCATTCTAAACTTTTCATATTCATACAATAACTCATGTAATCACTCCATATTCTCATTTTCATGCTAGCATGTTCTTTACCTAGTCAATCTTTCACTTATTTAATCAAACAAACACTTATTCACACAATTACACTTTCACATAAAGACCTCTACCCCACAGACCGAGAAATATATCCCGGCTCATGCATTCTATAAGCTTTGATACCACCTAAATGTCACGCCCCGACCCAACCCCACGCTAAAAGGTTAAGTTTGGACTCGACAAACGGACAGAGTCTCATCTGTACCATGGATTATCTAGTTACCTGCAAACATAAAATAAAGCCACAAACCAAATTCTACTACATACTCCAACCTCAACTCCACAATGTCTCCCAGCTTCAAGGTCATCTGAGCCTTAAGCAATAGAAGACATTATAACACACAAGCATGCAATGTAAAAACCATTGAAATCCTATCTTTTTAATCCACTTATCTTACCACTCTAACATTTTCAATTAAACTTATTTATAATTTAAGTCCAACCATCCAACTAGCTTTCATTATCACACAAGCAAGCAACATAACAATAAAGTAAAGTTATAAGCTATTATAAGCCACTACCATCACTAGTCTAATGATTACAATCCTTCAACCACACCAAATATATACAAAACCTATAGGCTCAAAATAGACATAATACAGTAAAAGCAGTTTTCACACAATCCATCAAACAAATACTCCAACCTCAAGCAACAAGCACACATCAAAACGAAAATCGAGGTAATTCCTCTAACTGCACCTCCTTCTCTCCCTCTACCTCTACAGTTAAGAGTTGGGAGTCTATCTTAGCACCTCTTGAAACATGTTAAAATGAGGAATGAGCAACCACAATTGCTCAGTGAGGGATGGGATACAATTAACCGGGGTGTTTTCGAAAAAAATTTCGTGCAACGCAACAATTATATACAAGTAAAGCAGTTAAACAATTAAGATAATGAATAAGTAATAAGATAGCACACATTGAAAAAGGATATGATCGATAACCCTTATCACTCCAATTCTCGAACCACGATCCACGAACCATGAATCACGATATACCTAAACCTACAACCCAACATCCCATGGCGATCTCCGGGTGAGGCGAGTGAGGGAATAGCAGACAGAGCTAAGGCAACCAACAATGGCAAGCCCAATGCCGCCCAACGAGGACATCGCATCCGCTGCGAAAATGAGGTTGTGCAACCATCGATACGAAACCACAGATAGCAATAAAGAAGCAATATAACATTATAAACTAATTAAAATTAAACACGTATTAGAGGGACAACAAAGTAGGTCGCCCTCAACCATGAACAATTCAATAAGCATTAAAATAACATAATAAGAAAGTCTCTAAGCCAAGATCAACATTAAACACAACTTTTGCACTTTTTCCCCTTTGATACTAGCACAATTTATGTTCCTATTGAATCACAAAGCGCAATTTCCACAAACCAACTACCCTATATCTCTAAGAACACTAAAAGGCACCTATTCAAGCTTTAAAAACCCGCTTTTAACACAGAAGCTCGGGAAGGCCCCGAGGGTGCTTTGAACTACAGCTACCCAATCCATCCCTCAATTCAATGCTACAAAAGCACCAAAAGTGCTTCCATGCCTAGTAGAACCCCAAACTAGCTTCAAATTGTACCCAGATTCACTTTTCATACGAAGCCCCTTTTGAAATTTAGCTAATTTTTCATTTTAATCTAGTTTCGAGCTATCTAATCTCACACGAACCACAATGTATCTTTATTAACATCTATAACACCTACTTATAGCATAGAATCGTTCTCTAAGTCACGTTTTAACGAAACCCTAAAATTGGCACTATTCATTATCTTCTACAATTGAACATATGTAAATAACCATTAAAGAAGCCAAACAACTACACAAACATGGTCTCTATAGCACGTAGGAAAAATATAATGCAAGATTTAAACATTTCATTAGCTATTAACAACAAATCTAAGAATTACATAATATGGCATAATTATTCAATACACAGAATAATGCAAAATCCCTCACAATATCAAGGTATAGTTGCTTGTAGAGGCCCTATGAAGGCTTGAATGCACTTGTTATAGGCTTAGACGAGCTCAAGATGAAGTTTTGCAAGCAAAATTTTTCCTTCTCCACTTCCTTCTTGTTGTTGGGTTTGGGGGGACACAAAGGGGATTAATTGTTTTGTTTTTGTTGGCTGATGCATGTGTGTGTAGTGTTTTATGTATATATGCTAAGTATATGCAATTTAATTGGGCTAAAATAGCTTACAAGACTAACATTTCAAGTCCAAAAGTCCAATTAAAATTAGCTAGTCCATTAAAACTTATGTTTTCACTATTCACTCAGACCAAAACCCAATTTCTAAACACACTCTCCCGACATGCAATGGTCAAAAGCTCATTTTTCTCTTTCCTCCTATATGTCATCTAATGCGGGAAAAATTCTAATTCAGAGAAATTAGATAGTTGAAATTCATGATGAATAGTAGCTAGTGATAAAACAAGTAAATGCATATCTAAAATGCACGATTATGGTATGCAACAGTTAATAGGAAGCATGATAGTGGTCTCGGCGTCACATGTGCCCTTAACAAATCTTATAAATTGATGATATCTTCGATTAATGGAAAACCAATAATTATCGAAGGTCACTGAGGTCTAGTTAAATAATGTAACAATGCCACAAATCTAGGGTGAACCAGTCATATGTTGTAGGATCATTTATGTGAAATACAATGATATGAATATTTAGTTTACCTCACAGCCTATACACTAAGTCAAAATCTTAAAATCTTAAGATGGAGGATTCTAAGAAATGAATGGTCTCCAGCTTTTGAGGCGGGGTATCTGTCTTTTCTTTTAGACTGCCTTCTGAATTTAGTAAGGAAAAGCTAATGAGAGGATCGGGTACCTTACCCTTTAGCCATTTGTAGTTTCCTACAATTCAAAGGCGAGTACATGGCCTGATATGATGTAAAAGGTTGCATCAGAAAGGATCTAAGTATAGGTACTGATGATCTTGTTGTGGTAGTAGTAATCTCCAGCTTTAACAATAACCTGGGATCTTCAAAGTCTGTGGAAATAGTGAAAATCTTAGAGAAGAATTCACATATTGATGAAAACATTATTAGATTTATAGTTGATTTATGAAAATGACCGTAAAAGGTTGGAAAAAGTTCCGAATAGTAAGTAACCATTATCATGTTACTGGAGCCAAAATGCATACCTGACATTATGAATGGTGTTTGGATACAGTAGTTGTATCAACAAATAAAGGTGGTTCTATTTATTGATGGTTATCGATACTTTTACTTAGTAACTACAATAAAAGCTTCTTGGACAAGCTTAAGGAACCCGATCCCTTCAAGAATCCAAACATATAGAAGAAGATTGTTTCATGCTTATCGAGAATTCCTTTCTTGAAAGAAAAAGGTTTAACAGAAAGGTTCCTACATATACTTTTATATGTACCATACACTAATCCTATAGAATATAACATTAGTGCAAGTGGGAGATTGTTAGGGATATGCCTTAATGCTATAGATTAAATGGCCCAATTAGGGTTTAATAAGAATATATATGTGTGTTTTCTACACAATGGTATTTTTGGACATTCATATTCTCTGCCTTTATATGAATGTGTCTCTAATGTTTATTGGAGAAGAAAAACATTCTAAAGGAGTTTAGAATACTTCGTTGTATTTCTTCGATATGATAAACATTAAAGAATTGAAACATAACCCTTCAGATTATTTGACCGGGACTAGAATAACCGAGTACGGGTTATCATATGTAATTATCTTTGATTAACATAGTAATGTTGATGATAAAGGATGGTATGCGAAGTGCCAAAACAACATGAGGATGTGGACTAATATACGTATGAGTGATAGTCAATTGTACAGATCATTGAATGTGATGATAAATAGTAAACTACATGATATCAGGTTTAAAGTTTACTATTTAGTTGAGAATTGTGCAAATTAATCCTCAGACTTGAGAAATTACAGCTACCGGATATATCAGAGGCTAAATATAGCGCCTGGACAATACCTGCCTTCTTTAAGGTGAGTTACAGCCTTTTACATTTTAGTCTTGTGATATAAAGACTGACAGGTAATTGTCAATATAAGATATATTAACCTCCGGTGAGAGGCGATGTCCTACATAATGTCTGATCTTAATATGCTTAGTCCTAGAATGTTGAATTAGATTTTTAGTGAGTTTGATGACACTAGTATTATCACATCGAATTGGTATATAATCATATTCAAGTCCATAATCTAACAAATTTTGTTTCATCCAAAGAATTTAAGCAACACAATTTTCAGCTGCAACATATTCGGCCTCTACAGTAGATAAAACGATACTATTTTGCTTTTTACTTGACCATGAGACTACAATTGACCTAGAAATTGAAAACTATCACTAGTGCTTTTTCTATCTACTTTACATCTTGTATAGTCAGTATTAGAATATCCTATTAGTTCAAAAGATGTGCCCTTAGGGTACCAAAGTCCTAAATCAAGTGTCCTTTTAGATACCTAATAATTCTCTTTACTGCATTTAAGTTGGATTCTTTTGGAGCAGATTGAAAAAGGAGCACATATGTACACAGCAAACATGATATCAAGTTTGGAGGCAGTCCAATATAAAAGACTTCCGATCACACATCGATACTTATTTTCATCTTTGTCTAGCTTGGTTGAAGTTCCCATTGGTGTGCTTATTTCTTTAGCATTCTCAAGCCCAAACTTTTTGATAAGTTCTCTTGTGTACTTGGCTTGATTTATGGAAATGCCTTCTTTGGTTTGATTGATTTGGAGTCGAAGAAAGAAATTTAACTCCCTCATCATACTCATCTCAAACTCATTATGCATACACTAAGAGAAGCTTTCACACAAAGATTCATTAATAGTACCAAAAATGATGTCATCAAAATATATTTACGCAAGTAATATATCTTTTCCATTTTCCTTTACAAATAGAGTTCAATCTAGCTTTTCCTCTAGTAAAGCCATTTTTGAGTAAAAAACCACTTAATCTATCATCCATCTTTTCTTGTAGATTTCCTTCTAACTAGTAAGGAAAGGTTGTGAATGGTTTTTGCACCTAATCTTTTCGTTGTTTGCATTCTCCTTTAATGCAATGGCAAGTATTTGGCACGATATGATGTAATGAGTTACATGATAGATATTAGAGAGAATACATAAAAGTTCTATTGATCTTATTGTTATAATGATCTCTATATAAACTTTAACCCAGAATTTTAAGGTTTGTGGTTATAGTGAAGTTCTTAGTGAAGAATTTATTAGAAAGGGATAAAAGTATGTTTAATAGATTTATGAATTGTTAGAAAGAGTTCCCAATAATAATAAGTAATCGCTATCTTATTATTTAAGCCAAGATATTGCTTCACTTTTAATGATGTTTGGATTCTGTGTGGTTCTGTCTATTGATAGTAGCCGATATCATGTAATATGGTAACTATTATAGAGGCTTTTTTGCACAAGCTTAAAAGAACCCGAACTCATCAAGAGTCCGAACATGAAAAGAGTCAATTCAAGAATTCCTTTCTTGATCGAAAATGAATTAACAGAAAAGATCCTATAGTTGCTTATATAGTTGGCCCACTGATCCTGTAAAGATAGTTATAGTTGATCTGTGAAACTCCAGATTTTGTCTTTGCCTCGATTTGCGTATTTTGACATGTTTATGTGTTATATGAGTTAGAACGTGCTAATTGTGTGATTTATAGTCCTATTACATGCTAAGTGTACATTCATGAAATTTTTATCAAAATCGGCATCATAAATTTTATCGATGATTTTTGTAAATAGTATTTTTAGCACTCGTCTGCTAAAATTTTTACAGGGGTGTTTTAAATATTTTAAAAATCAGTCCTCGGATATTAAAAGACCTGTGTTTGATTAAAACAGATTTTGAATCGACTTTGAAATTTTAAAGATTTTTACACTTTCTTTTGCAAAAATCGCGTTTTAAACCGAGTTGGGTGAGAGTCTTTGCATGTGAAAATTTTTGTTACCTTAAATAAACTACCTAAAAATATTCTAAGTGTTAAATGCATAAATGTGAACAAAAATAATCTAAAAGACAATTAAAAGACTAAAAATACTAAAAACTAACTAATTGTTTCAACTTTGACTTTTCTATTTATGTTGACTTAAGTTATATATGCATCAACACACACCAAAACAAAGCAAAAAAACCTTCAAAAAAGCACACACATGACCGAAATTCTCCAAGGAGAAAAAGAAGCCATTTCTGTTCAAGTTTTCAAGAAATTTGCTCATATATTTTGCAATACAAGGCCAAATACCTTCATCCAAGGCTTGATTTCACTTGTTGGGCATCCATTGCAGACATTTATAGAATCATATAACATCAAAGGTGAGAGAAAAATTCTAGATCTCAAAATGCCATTTTTATGTTAATTCATATAATCGAATTTTTAGCCTTTGAAATATTAAATTGATGTTATATTATTGCTCAGTAGATGCTAAGGATTGATTATAAGTGTGTATATCAGTTTTGAACCGGTGTAGCATGAATTTCTATTTTTTGGGAATTAAAATTGAGTTGTTGGCTATTTGTTGAATAATTGGAGTTGTGGTGGTTGGAATCGATTGATGTTAGCTTGTAAAAGTTTGTTAAATACGTGGTAGTAATGTTGTAATGCCAAAATTTTGATTGCGATGTCGTGGTGAAAGTCCGGAAATTTCAGCCATGGTGCATTAAGGTTTTAGGGTTGTTGGGCTTAATTTGGATGGATAGTGGTTGGTTTCCAAGGGGGCTAATGTAGTTGCTTGAGTAGGTGAGTGATAGAAACTAGTTTGGAGGTCATTTGATTAGTAGATTGTAAGTTATGACTTTTAGAAGTTTGGGTTGTCTTTCTTTAAATGTTGAAATAATGTCTTTAATGGTTTGGGTGGTGTTTGAGTGATTGAATTATGAGTTGTTGTTGGTTAGAATCGGGTTTGGTTGAGTGGATTAATGCATGTTAAGTTGGATGGCCTACTTTGTCATCTAACTTAGTTGTTGAGTTGTTAATTGCTTAATTGATAATATGTTGTTAAAATGTTATTAATTGATTATTGATGAAGCCGGGAGATAGGCAACCCACTTTGTTGTCCTCTTGAGATATGATTGATTATTATTATTGTCATGAGTCTTGATATGTGTGTGCTACCTCTCGGACAGCGTCGGGCTGTCGGGTTGAAAACGGCATGACTATCATAGACTACCTCCAGCTCGCATGGACAGAGGTGCCATGGAGGGAAGGGCTAGAGAGGTACCTCAGGTGCATGAGTAATGGGGAGTTACAAGAAGAACGGTTGAGATCGTGATGACATTTGGAGAGTTACTAGAGTATCCTTTATTGATTGATTATTATTATTAATATGCTTGTATTGTTAATGATGTTTATTATGTGTTTACTGCTCAAAGGATGATTTCCAAGGAGTATAGTAAATACTGTTAATAGATCTGTCGAATCCTCACTAGGCTTGTTTTATATAAGCTCACTCTCAATTATTGCATGCATACAGGTGATATTGATCAAGATTATGGGTAGGTACGTGCCTCAGGAAGCTGAGAATGTGCCATATGTGGCAGAGTCTTGCCCTTGATATCTGAGATGTAGTTCTCTTTTGTTGTCTTGTATATTAAAACTAGTTGTTTTGTATTTACTTAGAAGTTTATAATGTATAAGATGTTGTAAGAATAATGGATTAAATGTTGCTAGCTTAGTAGTCTTGTTTTGGAAAATGATTAGGTTGCTAGATTGGTTATAATCTATTTTGGGAAAAAAATATGTTATTTAGTAAATGTATGATGTTGGAACGGAGGCGTACAACTTATGGATGCAATGGTAAAAGAATGTTTAATGTATATTGTGGTTGTGTTGTTTAATTGTTGAATTGTTTATGGAGTTGGTTGTATGAGTTGCGAAGAGGTTGGTTTAGAACATCGGTATCCAGGATACAGTCGTTATACTGTCGAAATTCCATTGCGTCCTGACTGATCTTAAGGGGGGGTCGAGTTAGGGCGTGACATGATCACTATCTTGGAGAAGATGAGTATACAGATACGAATGTAAAATGCACTAAATCCTATGGCTAACAGCATTAGTGCAAGTGGCAGATTGTTAGGGATATGCCCTAATGCTATAGTCTGAGATGACCTTATTAGGGTTTAATAAGAATGTGTTTATGTGTTTTATACAGTATGTTATTTGTAGGATATTCATATTCTCCGCTTCGATATGAATATGTCATTAATGCTTATCCGATAAGAAAAATGTTCGAAAAGGGTTTAGGATATTTCACACTTTTTCTTCAATATGATAAACATTAAGAATTGATTCATAGCCCTTTAGATTATTCATTCGGGACTAGAATAATCAAATACGGGGTATCATATGTTATTACCTTTGATTAACATAGTGATGTTAATGATAAAGAATGATGTGCGTAATGCCAGAACAACATGATGATGTGGACTAATAAACATATGAGTGATCGTCAGTGTACAGATCATTGAATGTGACAATAAATAGTAAACTGCATGATTTCAGGTTAATAGTTTACTATTTAGTTAGAAATTGCGCAAAGTAATCCTCAGAGTTGAGAAATTACGACTACCGGTTATATCAAGGGCTAAATACTGCTTTCGCGTTTTAGTTTTGTGATATAAACTGACAAGTAATTGTCAAGATAAGATATGTTAACCTCCGGCATGAGGTCATGTCCTATGATATCTGAGATCGGTCGTTAAAACGAGGAAGTCCTTGCCAAGGCAAGTATGAAGTGATGGAAAATGGATTTTTCCATGGTAATCGTCTCTCGTTTTCCGGTTCAGATTTATAAATAGTATCGGAGGTGGACTTAACAATTTCATGGTCCTTTTCCCGATCGGGGCATTCTTAATAGAAGGATCGGACTTCATGTTAATTCTCGACGGTTAAATGGATTCATAAAAGACGTCGTCTTCATTATCGTTTACATTCTTATGATACGTTCATTGCTAGTGCGTAACTCATGAGCATGAGGGTATTTCGGTAAATGGCGAAGACATTTCCGAAATAGGTAAGGAGGTTTATCGGTCCCTCATCGGTACGCGATTATGAATCTAGAAGGTCATACACTAATAAGTATCATGAATAAGTTCACCGATAGCTTGTATTATGTGGTTGGTGGCTTTAAGGTGTTAAGAGTCATCTATGTTGGTATTTGGGCCAAAAGTGTAATTTCAAAAAGTTTTGGGGTCCAATTGTAATTATCAAAACTTTTGAGGCCAAACTGTAATTATTGAAAAGTTGTTTCAATGTAATTATTCTAATTGAGATTAGAATGGACAAAAATAATATATATAAAGGTGTTTATATATGTATATGTATTTTTTTTTTTGATAATTCAGTGAAAATTTATTGAAATCCAAAGGAGATGGTACAAGTACATGGATGTTGACAAATAGCGTCAAAACAAGATCAAGACAGGTAATCATAAAAGAATCAGTCCAACAAGGACTAAAAGAACAACTGACAAGAAAACCAAAAACACAAAAGGATCAAAGAAAAACAAATCTCCTTAATGAGCTTTCTGATCAGGGGGCCTTCCATTAAAAATGCCTTGGACTGCCTTAGTGTAATCGAAAGAAGTTGATGCCTTTGAAGTAGAGGCATTGTTGAAAGAGTTGTCAACAACATGAACAGTAGAGATGGCTTTGCCAATATTGTGCGTAGTTACCTTATCCTTAGAACCTTGAGATGGGTACGGGGTGACCGAAATATGCGAAGTAGGCTGATGTACATTAACCCGGTTAGGGATGTTGACCTTTCGAACATTGGTATTTTTGTGGAAAACACCAGTGCCTGCAGTTTGATTCTCAACAATCATGGACTTATTAAAATTTAACTCACGAGCATCAATTTGATCACCATGAACATCATCAATGTCAAGAGCATTAAATCTGTTATTGCTAACCAGATTCTCATTTCGACGTGAAGTACCGCGCCTTCTCCTATTCTTTTTCCCAGCCTCATTCCATTCCGGTTTAGGGTCAGCTGGTATTTTATCATATCTATCTTCCTGTGAATTAGGACAATTAGAAGTGTCGTGACCTGCAACATTACAAAAAGTACATTTCGGTGGTTTCCAATCATATTCGATTAGAATCTCAGCCTCTTCACCATTAAGGAGTTCAACAAAGGTCCTATCCGGGAGATCTTTCAGAATGTTCATTTCAACACAAACTCTTGCATAGCCGAGATGTGAGCGGGAAGCAATTTTTGAATCCATCTGAAGAGGGATGCCAATTGTGCTAGAAACGAAGCTGAGACCATCTTTGGTAAGTAAGTCAAGTGGGACATTTCTCAATTTTAACCAGATTGGCACTATTTTGCAGTTGAGCTTGATGAGTTGGAGACCGGTTTCCCAATGCCTAAGGAGAAGGGAGTGATGGTGAACATGCCAAAGCTCTTGCATCACACGATCACAAAATTCTTGAGATTCAAAACGGAAAACAAACAACCCAGACTCATTGGATTGAATATCAACATGACCAAATTTCTTCCATTGAGTGTCAACCATTCTTCTAATTAAGAAAAAAAGGGTGGTTTGCCTATGAATTGACCAATAAGACAGCAATTCCAGTGTAATGATCCTTCCTGGAAAACATTTGCTGGTGGAACAGCGATTTTTCTCCCATCCTTGATTTTGAACCCATCAACGTAATTCAATTTGAGTGAGTTATTTAACTCACCCAGAAAGTGCCCTTGCCAGTTGTTGGTAACAAGATTATTGCCATTAGACCCATTTTAACCCCAAGCAGAGCGGTAATTGGAACCTCTATCCATTGTAGAGTCAGTTGGTTTAGTTGAAGCATTCTGAAGAGGAGGAAACTCTTTTTGCAATTCAGCAAAGAGGCCATTGTTGAACGGTGTTGGTGAATTTTGGCCAAAAGGGTCGCCTACTGAGCCAAGGTTATGGATATCAGTTTGCGAAGTATTTTGATGAAGGAAATGTGAAGATGAGATGTCCCTGTTGCTTTGTTGACCATTTTCAAACGCTGAACCAATAGGAGCGGGTCCATGAGCAGGTGGATATTGTGAAGAATTGGCGTCAACTCCATGTGACAGTAGGGTCACCTGATTTTCAATGTTCTCCATGCCAATCTTCTCACGTAATTGGCCAGCTTGCACAATTGAATCATGTGAGCTGAAATTGCCTTTAATGCTTTGTTGACCGCCACCTAGACTTGGAGCATGATTACTTTGAATTTCCACGGCAATGTGTTGATTGTTGTTGGAGTTATTTTCAAGTCCTCCATGTGCATTAGTGGAGAGTGGGCCACCAACTTGAGTTTTGTCTCCATGTAAAATGGAATTCAGATTGCTTTCCAAAAAATTCACGTTCATGTTATCAGCTATGGAATTGGCTTCCACGTGAGGAATAATTTGCTGCTGGAAATTGGTGTGAGGGCCCACGGGATTGTCCCCAAGATGATTTTCGAGATTCACATGGACCTTTCCAGCATGTTGGCTATTGTGCACAATATCCGAGTACATATTACTTTGCTGACCGTCACTTTGTGTTGGAGCATGAGTGCTTTGAAAATTAATCTCCACTTGTTTTCCACTAGAAATTTGAACAGAATGTGGCTGATTTGAAAATTGCACTGGTGGGGTCGAGTCAATTCCATTGTCTGATGGAATATTTGCAAAATCACCATGTGAATAACCATGGGAACGTGGGGTCAAATGGGCGCCGATAGTTGGACTTTTTGGCTCATTTTGAAATTGACTAGCTAGAATCTCGGTAGAAGCAATTTGAGCATGCCCAACAGAACTTTGAATATCAATTGGCATGCTTGAGGGGACCACGGGAATAATTGAATTGAAGGCCATGTTGTTGGGGTCCATATGTTGGTGAATTTGTACATCACGCACCATAGCACTATTGCTTTAATTAACAGAAATGCCACCATCGGACTTGGGAGATTGATTTCCAGATTTGTTGTAATTAGACTCCGATTGTGTTTTCAACATTCTTCTCGGACGAATTTGGAGTATTGCAAATTGAAGGGATTCCCAGTCGTGGATCATTCGGATCAAGCCCCATTGCACGAATGGAGTCATAAACACCCTTCAATCTAGTACCTTTAAGATAACGATCAAGGGATGGAGCTGAGCTAATCTCAGCATAGTCCCCGATTTCGAACTCTTCATCACTCATGTCAATGCCTTCATCATATTCGAAAAACCCAGCTTGCTTAGCTTGAATGGCATCATAAGCTGCTTGTTCATCACCATTATAAGGAGTATCATGTTGAAAGAAAGCTGCATGTTCTGCTTGGTTAGCCTTGTAAGCTTGCCCAAGTTCACTCGAATTAAATGAAACAACGCCTTTAGCGGAGGATTCCTCATCTTCATTCACCTTCTCCATAGCAGCTGGATTACTAGTGTTAGCCATCTCTTTCAATCTAGTACTAGAACGTGAGGAGGAAGGGGCAGTTTTCTTGCCTCTTCCCCCCATAGGGGGTGCAATAGTGTTTTTCGGGACAAGTAGAGAGTGTTTTGGTGGTGATTGGGAGATTTTAGGGTGGTATATTGGTGGTCAAAGGTGGGTCAACGACCTAGTTTTTAGAGAGAAGGCAGAGAGAAAAATCTAGAGTGAATTTTACTGAAATTGGTCAGACTTGGCAATGCTCTTCTATATATGTATATGTATAATGATGATGTAATTTGTGAAATGCCATATCATCATCCTAGTCATCAAATGAAAAGGAAAATTAATGATTGGGCATTGACATGTAGCATGTGAGATGTAGGATTGTCCATGTCATCAATCCTAGTCATTTGAATTTGAATTTGATGGATAGGATTAACTTTTGAATAAAGACAAAAAAATCTTATCTATTGCTTTTGATGATAGAACATTTTTGCTAAGTGTCAAGAGAGAGAATAAAGTTAACCTTTGGATTGTAATGATTACAATCCTAGGATGTGCATGGTTTTAACTTTAGAAGAAAGCAATTATGATTGGCTATCTAATAAAGTAAGATTATATATATATATAAGTGTATGTTATATATATATAATAATAAGATGACAATATTCTTTCTCCTTCCACTCACATTTTCGGCCATAGCAAGGAGGAGAGAGAAGATTGATATCTTACCAATCAATTGTAATGATTGTGATCCAATACTTTGCATGTCTTTGTCTTGATCTTGCAAACAAGCTAACAACTTTGATTGGTTAATTAACTTTGCAAGAATAACATATAATATAGATTATATGTTATAGAAGTGAGGACAACCTCTCATATATATACACACACATTCGACCAAGGCTATAGAGGAGAAAGAAACTTCATCTTCTTCCTTGAGCAAGGTGTTTTTCGGCCATTGCTAGTTCTTCAAGATGCTTTTGTTTTTTGATAAAACACCATATACACATAGCTTAGTAATTTGAAGATATACTAGCACATATTTGTCTTTAAGTAGTTGGTGGACTTTGGATGCTTGTGGACCAACTAGACCCTTCAAGTTAGAAGGACTCCATAGCTCCAACTTCAAGTAACATCACCTACCAAGTTGTCTACAAAAGGTATACCTATGGACCTTGCTATTTCATTGAGTATAGTTGATATATGATGTTAGCTGGCTAGTTTATGGACATATATGAAAGAATGCATGTTGATCTTTTCTAGAAATTTTTGAAATATGCCTTGTGTAGTTTCGGCCCTAGCCTTGTATCTATGCATGTCTTTTTCGATCTTGAATCCAACTTTTATATATGTAGTGACATGATCTAGAAAGTTGGTTAGCACCTTCAAGTGGTATCAGAGCCATGGGTTTTTGATGTCCATAGAACTAGCATGTTGGTCTTGTATTGACTTCTTGGTTGGGCCATGTGTGTGCATGGCACCTAGGCCAAAAGTTGGCTCTTAAAATGTGCAAGTATAGAAGTTTATGATAAGCCTACATGATTGCATGTTTAGATCTAATCTTGATCTTTGCTTGTAAATGTAGATCATATGAATATATGAGTTTATATGTCTAAACTTGAGCTTGCATGTTAGATCTATATATGTTAATGGCCATTTGTCACATGCATGTTAAGAATGATTGATCTTCTTGTTGGATATGCTAATGTATAAAGATAATTGTTGAATTTGATCTTTGCATGTTGGCATATGTCCTTGAATCAAGAGATTATCCTAAAGCTAAAAAGGTGTTTTTTGAAATGATCTTTTATGCGTATTAGTAAAGTCAAAACTTAGAGAAAAAAAATGTAGTTTTGTTATCTTAAGATGGCCGAATTCCCCTTTGTGTGTGGGCTTGGTGAGTTGTTTTTTTGTTGGACATGATAATGAGTTTATAGTTGCCTTGAAGTCCTCAAAAGTGTATATTGATTATATGCACGTGTTAAAATAAAAGTTTGAAAGGTAGTTTTAAGCATATTTTAACTAGTTCATGCATATGATAGTGTGGAGGACTATTTGATGATTAAAGGAGTTTAATAGTCAAGTATGCAACTTGTTACATGTCTTTAAAATTGCAAAATTGATTTCACATAAAAGGAGGTCATTATGTTCTAATTTTGAATTTGGAAATAGTCTAATGTTTTATTTAGATATTTCTAAGTTTAAGAAAAGTTAAAAGTTGTTATATGTTGATATAATGTCTTTTAATAGACTATTGGGCTAAAATTAATGTACGTGGGACAATGAGACATATTGATTTGGGCTTGGCCCTTGTGTGCATATATTAGATTAAAATTTTAGCCTAATTGGGCCACTTTATGTGATTGGACCATAAACTTGTGCTTTCTTTAAAGTTTTGGGCTTGCATGTGAATATTATTAATTATAAAGGGTTATGAATTAATGGGCCATTATGATTTTCATTAATGAAAGGTGTTTTTCAAGAAAATGCAATAAGTATAGACAAGGTTTAATTTTTCATGATGATGAATTGATTAAACTTATATGCTAACTTATTATATGTGGATTATTATATACTTGATATGAATAGTCATACATATTTATTTACTTTGTGAATGGTGAAACTAGATCATGGACTTGGGCTTTAAGGGTCAAAAGTTATTGCGTTGTAATTTGAGACATAAGTCTCAATTTATTTCTTGTTATTGAGAGAATTATGCAATGAGGTCATTTATGTAATTCTTCAAAGAGAAGCTAACAAGAAGGCCCATTGGATTTCCAAGGAGTTGGAGGCCCAATGAAGATTTCAAGGTGTTGAAGATCTTATTATAGAATAGTTTTATTTCTGGAGGCCCAAACCCAAGCCCATGATCCACCATCTAGCATTTATTGCATTTATGATTATATTATTTGCTATAATTGTGATTATTGGCTTATAGTATATTAAATGCATGATTATATGATGAGATCACAATGACTCCCTATGTGCAAACAAATATTAGATTTTCAAAAATGGTAAAAGGAGTTTTATCGTAGTCCTCCACCATCCTAGGATATTTAATAAGACCTAAGTGAATACAATCTTTCTTACCCAAAGGTAGAGGATATGTTTCAAAGTAAGCTTATTAAAATCGCTAGAATGAAACATAGAGATGTAGTTATTTTTCAAAATCTAACGACCAATTATAGCCACAAATGCTTGAGGTTATTGATTCAATTTGTCGAATAACTAAGTGATGGCGGGTACAATCTAACTAGATCACCTAATCAATTATAACCATAAAGGTTTGAGATCAAGTGATTTAGGGACTAAAGTAGACCATACCTTATTTAGAGAAATAGACAACAAAGAGTTGTTGACCTTTGGTATTCATGTTTCAGCATAGCCACAAAGGCTTGAGAAATAAGTCTGATCATAGGAACTTGGTCATCCCACTCAGAGTTTTCTCATAGATTCTTGTCTTGTCTTCAAGGGAGTATGAGATTTGAAACAAAAAGTGGGAGTAGCAAATTTATTTTACAATTTAATAGCTTTACATATATTCTTGTTAGCCTGCAATCTTATTTTCTGTTATATTTACTTTTTCTGCAGTTTATTTGCAATGGCTTCATTCACAAATCCTATTTTGTCCATCCTTTATCATGATTACTTAGTTGGACCAAACTTCGAGAAATGGTACAAAAGTTTAAGAGTAGTCATCCGATTTGAAAGAATTGAATATATTATAGATGTCCCAACATTTGCTCCTATAGATGAGACTACCTCCTAGACCGACAAGATCACGTACTATAAGTAGGTCCAGGATGACATACTCTCTAGGGGATACATTCTTTCATCAATGAGTGATGATCTGCGTCAATTCTATGAGGGGCTTCCTCATTCCATAGATATTTTTCGTTCATTGGAAGAATCCTTTGGTGAGTGCAGTCAGTGTATGAGATTCTAGTTGACCCAAGAACTTTTTAGTATGAGACTTGAAGAAGGGGGTGACATGAGCTAGCACGGCCTCAGAATGATTTACTTGGTAACTTAATTGGAGGCATTTGGTTTTGTCATGGACCCCCGGCTTCAGGTAGACTTGATCTTGCAGTCTCTTCCATCACCCTACTTTCCCTTGATCTTGGATTTACACGTACATAGAATTCAGATCACACTGAGTGAGTTGCCAGATGTTCTAACTAGCTGGCAGACTCTTGATTTGGGTGCAGTACCCGATCCGCATGTTGAGTCATCTCTTTCTGTGGCTGAGCCTAGCCAAAACAGAAACATTAAAAGAAAGAGGAGGAGAAGACATAGAAGGAGTCGGACTATGGCATTCTTACCGGGAGATCTCTCATCATGAGGGGATTGAGTAGTAGACCCAGACTATGCATGATTTGGTTGTTTTGGATCGACTTGGTATGCGATACCAATTTTGAAAAATGTTTATAAATGTTTGGATTAGTTTGATTATTTCTTTAGAAATAGTAGTGACTATTATCAATCTTATCTTACTATGGGTAATTTTGGAATTGGTCCTTTGTAAGAAATTATTGGCATTTGGTATATCTTTCATTAATGGTAATGAAATGGTCAGAATGCGTATCAGAAGAAATAATGTCTTCAAACTCGAACATTTATATTTTAATTGCTTAGCATTTAATGAAATGGCTAAATACCAAATCATACTTATGATGTCTTGGACTTTGAACTAGTCAAGAATAAAGGACTTGAATTCTTTTATATATATCTATCCAAATGAGTTTGATAGATTAATTATTCTTTTTGACAGAAGAGTTTGTACAAAATAAAAAATTAAAAGAAATGGAGCTTATGAGACTTGTCCAGAATATGTTGGGTTATGAAAGAAGATTAGAGAATACATCTTTTATCACCAAAATCTTTCAAATTGATTTTAAACTTATACCATGTTTTAATTCTATGGCCAAAATAGAATTTTAAACTCCTTCGTGCATAGTTTCTTTAGAGAAAGGTAACTATGATGAAATGGATAACAAGTGCGTGCATAGCTTCTTTAAAGAAAGATAACTATGATGAAATGGATAACGAGTGTATTAGAATGAAAAGATAGAGATCGTTTTCACTAATAAATGAAGATGAAATCTAAATTTAGAAGAAAGGTTAGTGGGAGTTTTTGCCCTTAACAAATCTTGTGAATTTATGATACCTTCATTCTCTAAGGTCTAACCAAATCTTCTATCTTGATGCATATAATAGGTATACCGATTATGTCTCGTTGTATCATGTCTATGAAGCATAATGATATGATTGTTTATTTTCTCATGGCCTGTACACCTAGTCACGATCTGAAAGTTTTCTTTGGGATGGAGGAATGTAAGAAATTTTGGTCTCTAGTCTTAATGACAGGGTATCCGTCTTTTCTTGTAGATTTCCTTCTGATTATTAAGAAAAGGTTGCGAATGTTTTTTCCACCTAATCCTTTCACTGTTTGCATTCTCCTTTAATGCAATGGCAAGTACTGGGCACGATATGATGTAATGAGTTACATGATTGATATCGGAGAGAATACATATAAGTTATATTGATCTTATTGTTATATTGATCTCTATATAAACTTTACACCAAAATTTTAAGGTTTGTGGTTATAGTAAAGTTCTTAGTAAAGAATTCATTAGAAAGGGATAAAAGTATGTTTAATAGATTTATGAATTGTTGGAAAGAGTTCCGAATAATAATAAGTAATCGCTATCTTATTATATGAGCCAAGATGCTACTTGACTTTAAATGATGTTTGGATATTATGTGGTTCTGTCTATTGATAGTAGTCGATATCATGTGATATGGTAACTATGATAGAGGCTTTTTTGCACAAGCATAAAAGAACCTGATCTCATCAAGGGCCCGAACATGACATGAGTCAATTCAAGAATTCCTTTCTTGATCGAAAATGAATTAATAGAAAATTTCCTATAGTTGCTTATATAGTTGACCCACTCACCTCAACAAGAGTTTGAAATACAAGAAAATTGTTGGAGAATGCAAGAAGAAGCTCAAAATGGTTTGGAGTGGCTTGAAATGCTTTAAAACCCCCTTGATCTTCTTCCTTCTTCCCTATTTTCTTCTCTCTTCTCTCTTTTTCTCTTTGGCCATGTGTTTAGTATGTGTGTTGTGTGTGTTGTATGGTGTGAGTGTATTTTTGTTTGTGTTGGTAGGTAGAAGATATTTTAAAATGCTAAAAGACCAAGTTGCCCTCCAACTAAAAGCTCATCTTCTAGTTTGTCATGCCACTAAATCCTAACTAATCTAGTTTCTTTTTGTTAATTGGTAGTATTTAACTAATATCTACATTACTTAAAATACCAAAATGCACGTGAATACACATAAATATACGTAAATCGAGACAAATGCACGTAAAACAAGTCAAATCCATATAAATTGTTATAAATGCTCGTTAAATGATATAATTGCATATCAAATGGTATGAATGCATGGTCATTGATGCATGTGGGGTTTCATGCGACGTCTCACATCCTCCCCCCTTAAAACAATTGCGCCCTCGCAATTTCTCTCTTTATATTACCATTCATCCTTGAGCTACAACGGTTTTGACTGAAATACACAAGATAGAATCCGAATCCCAAACATCGAATTCCTGGATATCAAATACCAAACCAAACTGAAGGCCAATTGTCGGGCTCAATTCCAAATACCACTTACTGAGAATACCAATACTTTCAAACTCCACATACTGAATTCTAAATACGAATACTGAGTAGATATACCCTGTATGTAACACCCCGATCCCTCTCGAGACCGGGAGTTCTATTAATCAATCTAATCACAACCCAATTCCAAACCCGGGCAAAATTTTAGGGAAAGACGGACGGAGTCTCCCTTGTTTCTAGGCAAAATGCAAACCTGCGACAGCATATAAGTAGACCAATACCATGTCCAAACATTCAACCACCTCAAGGCCATCCGAGCCTCGGTTCTCAACAATTAAACTCAGCAAGTATACATACATTTCCAATTTAAAAGCTAACCTATCTCTTTTCATCTTTGACAAGAACATTTATGCTAGGCAATTAACTACACTAACCCATTACATAAATTAGACTATCATACCATTCTAACTCTTTTTTTTTGGCCATTACAAACATACATTAAGGTTAAACTATTCTATCTAAATACATAAACTAGCTTATCAATCTACCTCAATTACTTAGCTGAATTTAGGTTACATTCTTTTTAACAATAAATACATATAACATATGAACATACATCTTTGCATCTTTGTCAACTCAAGCCACATAGCACGCAAGGCAACTCTTCAAGCATGATCTGTCACGTAATCACGAACTTTCCAGCTAACATGACATTTCCTGAAATGTGGTGGTGAGGAGTGAGTATACACAACACGTATACTCAGTGAGGGCGAGACAGATATCGAGGTGGAGAGAAAGAAGATCGTGCAATGCAAATAGGTACAGTTAAGCAGTTCAATCAATAAAAAGGCATTCAATATAAACAACAATACAATAAACAATTAAAGAAAGCATTAACACAACCAATCAAAGTTATACCACACTTTGAAGGCTATGGTTCACTCGAGCGAGTAATGTACCGATCACGATTCCGATGACTTTAACGATGACGCGCCGGCTCACCTACCTTATAACTTCCGTTTAGAGTACTCCGGACATACTCTGTCAATTCTACGACCCAAAACTCCCTGGGCGGCAACCCAAGCGAGAAAGGGAATAAGACACGGAGCTAGAGCAACCAACACTGGCAACCCGAGGCTACCCAGAGAGGCCTATCACTCAAGCGCCTGACACTATGTAATGCAATACAAGATACAAGTAATAAACGAGATAACAAGCATTTAAAATCAATAAAGTAACAAGAATAACAGTAACAAGCATTATCAACAATTGATATACAATTCAATCATAACCAGCTTTAACAAGCATAACAAGCAATATTAAGCAATCTATAGGCATTATGCTATGAAAACACACAAAATCACAAAATGACCCCAACTTGTAAAATGCTACTACTTTCAAACGAGCCACGAGTTTTGGAAACTGACTTCACCAATCCTCCTAGGTCACCATAAGGCACGTCTAAAGACCCCGAAACCCTACTTAACCCTAGAATTCACGCAAAGCCCCGATTTCCCCCTTTGCTCGTTTGAACTACCGCTACCCTAACCAAACACCCAACCAATGCCATAATTACACCAAAAGTGCTTCCATGGCCTCCCGAGACAATGCCATCACGCAATACGAGGAAACGCTAAACTCGACCTAAACGACCCCAACTTGTACCAAGGCATTTTTCTCCGTTTTTCCATTACGCAATCCAAACAAATCATGCATTTAGGCATTCTAGCATATCTAGCACCTTCCTACATCAACAGAACGCATAACGGAGCAACTTCATCGAACTGGGGGTTTACTATTCATAATTTACTATTCAATTAACAATTTATATTTCAATTTCGATATTCAACCGCAGAAAATATTAAAAAGCTATAAATACATGTTCTACAATTGCTAGGGAACATTCTTCAAGCATCAAAATGATTAAAATAACAATGTACAGATAAAATCTAAAAATTAAAGTTAATACATAAAATATTCAAATGCGCATATAAACATGAAACCCTCACCTTAGACGCTAGGAAAACCTCGTTGGATGCCTCGAAAACCACCCCGTGCAAGCTCACGCGAAGATTTGAGGATTTGAAAGTTGAAATCTCTTTTTTTTTCTCCCTTGTATTTTTGGCCTGCTCATTCTGTTTTCAGCTTTCTTTTTTTGTGCTATTTTAAGCTATTATAAAGATGACACAATGTCAAATGGTCAAGGCTTTGGTCAATGCTCACTTAAGTTGGTCAATCTAGCTTATTTTATGCATTTTAAAGCTAAAACAACTATCACAAATCAAATTCAAGTTAATAACAACTAAACTACTAAAATTAAAACACTAAACACTAGTTTTCACTATTTGCTGAGGATTATAAATCATTTCCAAACTATCGCTCTCGATATGCTATGCACTTTACGACAATAAAAGAATAACAATTAAATCTCAAAGAATTTAAGAAAATATAATTTTCAAGAAGTAACTTAGTTCAAAATTTACTCTGGCTCAGAGCTACTTTTTATTTAATTGAAAACCGAGCATTAAGATGCAAGAAAAATAAAACCGATTAACATAAATATGAAAATAAAGCTACAACTGAATGTTTAACTAAAATAAACACAAAATTCAATACTAACATTTAAGATGTCACTTAATTAGATGCAATTAAATGCCATTAAATTCATGCCAGGTTCGGGTTATCACACTGTAACACCCCGATCCCTCTCGAGATCGGGAGTTCTATCAATCAATCTAATCACAACCCAATTCCAAACCCATGCATAATTTTTAGGGAAACACGGACGGAGTCTCCCCTGTTTCTAGGCAAAATGCAAACCTGTGACAGCATATAAGTGGACCAGTACCGTGTCCAACCATACAAACACCTCAAGGCCATCCGAGCCTTGTTTCTCAACAATTAAACACAACAAATATATATACATTTCCAGTATAAAAACTATCCTATCTCTTCTCATCTTTGACAAGTACATTCATGCTTGACAATTAAACTATACTAACCTGTTGCATAAAATAGACTATCATACCATTCTAATAAACTTAGTTAAGTTAATTACATAACTTTTAACACTAAATACAAACAATACATGAAAACATACATCTTTGCATCTTTCTACAACTTAGCCACATAACACGCAAGATAACTCTTCAAGCATGATCTTTCACGTAACCACGAACTTTCCAGCTAACATGGCATTCCCTGAAATGTGGTGGTGAGGAGTGAGTATACTCAACACGTATACTCAGTGAGGGCGAAACAGATATCAAGGTTGAGAGAAAGAAGATTGTGCAATGCAAATAAATACAGTTAAGCAATATAATCATTAAGGAAGCATTCAATATAAACGACAATACAATAAACAATCAAAGAAAGCATTAGCACAACCATTCAAAGCTATACCATACTTTGAAGGTCACGGTTCACTTATACGAGCAATGTACCATTTCACGAGCGATACATCAATCTCGAGCTTGATGTTGACAACGATGACAATAAGTGCGCAACCACCTTATAACTTCCGCTGGGTGTACTCCGGATGTACCCTGACACATCTAAGACCCAAATCTCCCAGGGTGGCACCCCTAGCAAGAATAGAAATAGGACACGGAGCTAGAGCAAACCAACCCTGGCAGCCTGAGACTGCCCAGAGAGGCCCATCATTCACGCGCCTGACACTATGCAATGCAATACGAGATACAAATAATAAACGAGCGATAGCACGAAAGTGCAAATTAGTGGCGATAAACGAGATATCAAGCATTTACAATCAATAATAGCAATCAATCAACTTTTCAAGCATGATTATCATTAATATCAACAAATAACATCAATCAAACAAGTAATAGCAGTTCAAACACGAAAACGACAAATATCACTATTCAATCCCTAACTTCCAAAGGCAATTACGAGCAAACGAGCTATGGGATTAAGAAACCGATTTCACTACATTCACTTAGGCACTACAAGACACGTTTCTATGTCACTAAACTTCATTTTCCCAACCGAAGCCCGAAAGTCGACCTACTACGTTTGAACTACAGCTATGCTAACCGGTCACTCAATCAACGCCACAACAGTGCCAAAAGTGCTTTCATGCCCTCAATAGCAAAATCCCCAACTCAATTCGAGCACGGTCAACTCTTGGTCAAACGGCCCCTTTACGTTTCTTTGTCTAATTTTCAATTTTAACAAAGGCCGGTCCATTTTTATTGCACATTCTATCTTTCTATCACTAATGGCACCTATCCAAATCAAGAAATCGTAATTCGGATCAAAATTCAAAATTCTAGGGTTTTACTATTCAAAATCACTATTCATTATTCTTCCTCAATTTCAAATACGCAATTTCAGTCGTAAAAATCTCTAAATAAATATCAAACAATGCTCTACGATCATTATAGAACCTAATTCAAGAAACAAAAGGCATTTAAACACAATATATAACAAATCTAAGAAATTGAAACAAAATTCAAATTTCATTTAAAATGCACAAAAGCGTGAAAACCCTCACAGAGATTGACGAGGAAGATCCGCAAGGACCCGAGCCATGACCCTCGAGCAATTCCACGCATGATTGTAGAAGAAAATTGAAGCAAAATCATTTTTTTTTCTCCTTGGAAGCATTCGGCCATGGGGGGGACAAATGGGGCATTTTGCAATTTGTTTTTATGATCATTTTGTTTGATTTTTGGCTATTTAATAAGTTGACAAAGCTCAAGGGCAAAATGGTCATTTAGCAAAGTCAAAATTCAAGTTAAATTGGTCAACTAAGGCTATTTTGGTTATCATTTGATCTAGCTCAAGTTAAAACAATGCAATTAGATGGAAAACAACTAAAACTAGCTAAATTGAACTAAAAACATTTTTCACTAAGTCCGATGAATATTTCTCTAACTCTCATTTTCGAAATGCTACGATCGAACGGTCAATAAACGATCGCTAATCAAATGATGAGCAATAATATAAAACTATAATTTTTTGAGAAGTAGAATAATAGAATAGTTTAAAATTCACTCCGGCTCGGAGTTACTTTTCTCATTTAATTGAAAACCGAGTAATTTTAATGCAAGACAATTAAAACTGATTATTAAAATAATCAAAACAATCAAAATAATCAATATTCATTTAAAAATAATTAATTTAACTATTTCTAGAATATTTTAAAGAATTATGAAATTAATGCTAAGATACGAATAAACAAGTTAATATAAACACGTAATCAAATGCAATTAATTACTAACATTTAAGATGACACTTAATTAATTACAAGAAAGTAAATCCAATTTCTATAAATAATAAAAATAGGTGATAATCTTTTAATTAATCAATATAAAAATTATTGAATGCTTTTAAAAAAATATCAAAATAGTGCAAAAATGGATGATTAACTAATTAAGCATTTAATTAAATGCAGTCAAATGCCATTAAATGCATGTCGGGTTCGGGTTATCACATCCTTTTCCCCTTAAAACAATTGCGTCCTCGCAATTCTTCTTCCAATATAACTCAGCATCATCTGAAATCCAACTCTGACTAATCTTCATCGGTTGTTGAGCAAGATAGTGAATAAGGATGCTCGTAGGAAAATCCGAATAGAAATCCCTACCAAGAATGCCAAGAAAATACCAACTAAAGACTGAAGTAGAGATACTGTAAATAAAATTTACATCACATATTAATGATAAGAAGAATACCGAATGAATACCCCACATACGAATCTCCAGTAGAAGTTCAACAAGTACCAAATAAAGAAGTCAAAGGATAGCCAGAGTAGATGCGGCACATATAAGACCAAACTCCAAGACCTCATCACCATTTGCCGAGTGCAAACTTTATACAACTTACCACCAAGAAAGGCCAAAGTATTCGACAGCATAGCGTAAGCAATATGAGATAATAAGTCTGAACAGGATTCCAAGTGTAAGACTTCCAATAGTGCCAACAAGGGAAATACTAGTAGAATGCCTACTAAGAATTCCAAAGAATACTGTAAGTGGTACTATACAATAAGTATGATAGGAATTCCAAATACCAAACCTACTGAGGAACACTGAAGAAAATACCCGAAACAATGCTCCAGTAAGAAAGTACCAAGGATTGCCCAATAAGTAAGTACTAGATAAATGGCCACTAAGAATTCTAGAGAATGACATTGAAGAATTTCCACTCAGGGATGCCAGTAACACACCAATAAAGACCGAGACACATATATCATAGATAATACCATATAGTAAGTCCGATTGAAAACCCAATAGCCAAGTCTACCAAGAAGTGCCAATAAAAGTTCCAAGAATACCCAATAAGAAAACCAAAAAATACTCCAGAGAACAACCAAGTAGAACCTTAAAAGAAAGCTACTCTTTTACAACCGTTAAGCACAGAGGAGGACCTTAGAGATTCGCCAATAACCAAGCTCCAAAAGCAAACACCAACTCCCAAATAAAGGCTAGTCAAATACTGCTCATTCCTGTCAATCCACATAACTTGGAGGCCTGCTACTAACCACTTCTCTTTAGGGGGAGGAAGAAGTCTTTCTTATCATTTCAACGGGACATGTATGAATGTCAATATATCACATTTACACATATATGCCTTAATCTATTATGCAAGCATGTTTGTAAAACAGTTTATAAAACAGTTTATTCAACAAAGTCACTCAAGCACAACAATCAAGTCAAGCACAACATAGTCAATTCAAATCACGGCACAACCAATTCAAGACATTCTAATACACACATTACAAGCAATACTTCAGGCAAATAACAATTCACGAGGTCAATTCGATTCACGATGCCAATTCGATACACGAGTAGTCACTTCACTTCACGTAGCATACCTTTAGCACATACCACATAACTATATCACATAGGTACATACATTCAAGTCAAGACACACAATCTCACATACAAGCATACACTTTCAAGACACATTTAACAAGCACACATTCAAGGATCACTACCTACCAGACCGAGGACCTTGTCCCGGCATATGAGCTAAACAAGCTCTGATACCACCTATAACACCCCGATCCCTCTCGAGATCAGAAGTTCTATCAATCAATCTAATCACAACCCAATTCCAAACCCGGGCATAATTTTTAGGGAAAGACGGACGGAGTCTCCCCTGTTTCTAGGCAAAATGCAAACCTGTGACAGCATATAAGTGGACCAGCACCGTGTCCAACCATACAAACACCTCAAGGCCATCCGAGCCTTGTTTCTCAACAATTAAACACAACAAGTATATATATATATATATATACATTTCCAGTATAAAAACTAACCTATCTCTTCTCATCTTTGACAAGTACATTCATGCTTGGCAATTAAACTATACTAACTTGTTGCATAAAATAGACTATCATACCATTCTAATAAACTTAGTTAAGTTAATTACATAACTTTTAACACTAAATACAAACAATACATGAAAACATACATCTTTGCATCTTTCTACAGCTCAGCCACATAACACGCAAGACAACTCTTCAAGCATGATCTTTCACGTAACCACGAACTTTCCAGCTAACATGGTATTCCCTGAAATGTGGTGGTGAGGAGTGAGTATACTCAACATGTATACTCAGTGAGGGTGAAATAGATATCGAGGTGGAAAGAAAGAAGATCGTGCAATGCAAATAAATACAGTTAAGCAATATAAATCAATAAGAAAGCATTCAATATAAATGACAATACAATAAACAATCAAAGAAAGCATTAACACAACCATTCAAAGCTATACCACACTTTGAAGGTCACGTTTCACTCATACGAGCAATGTACCATTTCACGAGCGATACATCAATCTCGAGCTTGATGTTGACAACGATGACAATAAGCTCGCAACCACCTTATAACATCCACTGGGTGTACTCCGGATGTACCTCGACACATCTACGACCCAAATCTCCTAGGGCAGCACCCCTAGCGAGAATGGGAATAGGACATGGAGCTAGAGCAAACCAACCCTGGCAGCCCGAGATTGCCCAGAGAGGCCCATCACTCACGTGCCTGACACTATGTAATGCAATACGAGATACAAGCAATAAACAAGCGATAGCACGAAAGTGCAGATAAGTGGCGATATACGATATATCAAGCATTTACAATCAATAATAGCAATCAATCAACTTTTCAAGCATGATTATCATTAATATCAACAAATAACATCAATCAAACAAGTAATAGCAGTTCAAACACGAAAACGACAAATATCACTATTCAATCCCTAACTTCCAAAGGCAATTACGAGCAAACGAGCTATGGGATTAAGAAACCGATTTCACTACATTCACTTAGGCATTACAAGGCACGTTTCTATGTCATGAAACCTCACTTTTCCAACCGAAGCCCGAAAGTCTGCCTATTGTGTTTGAACTACAACTATGCTAATCGGTCGCTCAATCAACGCCACAACATCACCAAAAGTGCTTCCATGCCCTCAATAGCAAAACCCCTAACCCAATTCGAGCACCGTCAACTCTTGGTCAAACAGGCCCTTTACGTTTCTTTGTCTAATTTCTAATTTTAACAAAGGCCGGTCCGTTTTTATTGCACATTTTATCTTTCTATCACTAATGGCACCTATCCAAATCACGAAATCGCAATTCGGATCAAAATCCAAAATTCTAGGGTTTTACTACTCAAAATCACTATTAATTATTCTTCCCTAATTTCAAATACGCAATTTCAGTCATAAAAATCTCTAAATAACTATCAAACAATGCTCTACGATCATTATAGAACCTAATTCAAGCAACAAAAGGCATTTAAACACAATATATAACAAATCTAAGAAATTGAAACAAAATTCAAATTTCATTTAAAATGCACAAAAGCATGAAAACCCTCACAGAGATTGACGAGGAAGACCCGCAAGGACCCGAGCCACGACCCCCGAGCAATTCCACACATGATTGTTGAAGAAAATTGAAGCAAAATCATTTTTTTTTCTCCTTGGAAGCATTCAGCCATGGGAGGGACAAATGGGGCATTTTGCAATTTCTTTTTATGATCATTTTGTTTGATTTTTGGCTATTTAATAAGTTGACAAAGCTCAAGGGCAAAATGGTCATTTAGCAAAGTCAAAATTCAAGTTAAATTGGTCAACTAAGGCTATTTTGGTTATCATTTGGTCTAGCTCAAGTTAAAACAATGCAATTAGATGGAAAACAACTAAAGCTAGCTAAATTAAACTAAAAACATTTTTTACTAAGTCCAAGGAATATTTTTCTAACTCTCATTTTTGAAATGCTACGATCGAACGGTCAATAAACGATCCCTAATCAAATGATGAACAATAATATAAAACTATAATTTTTTTGAGAAGTAGAATAATAGAATAGTTTAAAATTCACTCCGGCTCGGAGTTACTTTTCTCATTTAATTGAAAACCGAGTAATTTTAATGCAAGACAATTAAAACCGATTATTAAAATAATCAAAACAATCAAAATAATCAATATTCATTTAAAAAAATAATTAATTTAACTATTTCTAGAATATTTTAAAGAATTATGAAATTACTGCTAAGATACAAATAAACAAGTTAATATAAACACGTAATCAAATGCAATTAATTACTAACATTTATGATGACACTTAATTAAATACAAGAAAGTAAGTCCAATTTCTATAAATAATAAAAATAGGTAATAATCTTTTAATTAATCAACATAAAAATTATTAAATGCTTTTAAAAGTAATATCAAAATAGTGCAAAAATGGATGATTAACTAATTAAGCATTTATTTAAATGCAGTCAAATGCCATTAAATGCATGCCGAGTTCGGGTTATCACATACCCCGTATAAGAGCTTTACTTAAGTATATCAATTAAGAATTCCAAATAGAGATACCGAATGTCGAAGACCGAATATCAAATAAGAATTCCCAGATAAGAAGACCAACATAGGAGCGCTAAACAAGAATACCATATACCAAATACTAACCGTCGAATACTTACTGTATATCGAATACTAGTTACCGAGTCACTGAATGCCAAATAAGATCTCCAAATAAGAATTTCCAAAATGGAACACCGAATAAAAATACCGAAGAAGAATATTCAATAAGAAGGCCATGTAAGAATTCCAAAATAGTACACCAAATATGATTGCCGAAGAAGGATATCAAATAAGAAGGCCAAGTAGAAATCCCGAATAAAGATTCCAAATAAGAATATCGAATCCCCAACATTGAATATCGAATACTAAATAAGAGCTCTACATAATGGTTCCAGATAAGATCATCAATTAAGAATCCCGATAGTCAATACCTTGCTATAGAGTGATATATTTTCTTATCCCAATCAACATGAATGACACACGATATGATATTTGGGGTTAGATAGTTGCATAATCTTAAACAGATGATAAGATAAGGTCAATAACAGTTCTGGATCCTTAGTTGGAATCTTATATGTTTCAACTTCATGTACTACTCAGACACCAGTTTAACATCATGCACGTGCTAACTTCAATTATATAAGTCAACTCTCTACTTGCACATCAACATGTTGCATTCAAGGAAATGTAATGAAAGAGCAGATAATACCGAGGTCTAGCAATATCTTAACCAACTGGTTTAAAATTAAAGCTTACCTTCGACCACAATTGCTACCTGAAGTCTGGGCACGATTCCTCTGCCATTTAAGGCATTTATTAACTTGGTGTTGGTCACTCCCACATCTCAAGCACCTACCAGACTTCTTCCAACATTGGGTTTCAATGTGCCCCTTCCGATTGCAATGGTTACATGTTACATTCTGGGAAATAATTGTATTTCCTGATAAACCACGAGCTAAATGAGTGACTGTAGTGCTAGGTTGTGATCTAGTAGCAATTGGTTCCTCCCGACTCTGACCCTGGCCCTAAGTACCTTCGCCAGTAGTCTGCCCTTGTATTTTTCGCCGTTTTGGGCAGTCTTTAATCTTATGTTGATTGCTACTGCAACCATTACACTTTCCCAGCTTTTTCCAATAGTCAATCTCTAGTGACCTCTACGTTTACAGTAAGTACAACATGGAATTAGAGTAGTAACATCACCTCCGAAAATGCCCTAAGCTACAGGAATAACTAAGCCACACTAGCAGACCCTCTCGACAAATAGTCCATCTTGGTCCTGAACTTGACTCGGTTGACTCAGCCTCGCCATTTCCTCTCTCTTTCTTTTCGCCGCTATTGTTGCAGGGAAAAGAACTTCACCATAGGTCGAAAACCGTAAAAAGCCAAGTTACCTCGGATTTCTAGCCTCAATCATTGAATAAACCTTTGGATCCTCTTTTTAGTAGTTTGTATCATCCCCGGAGCATAATGTGACAGTTGAGTAAAACGGGCTTCATACTATGCAACAATTAAATTCTCTTATTTTAAAGTCATAAATTCACTTCTTTGAAGTCTTCCCTTGATTCCAAGAGCTCTTCCAGCCATTCTTACTTCACCAAAAAGAGGCACCCCCATAATGTAGGATATATGCAATTGTCTCACATGAGATGCAAGTATGTACTTATATAATTATACCACATAACAGTAACTATAACTTTAATGCATAGTTATTATATAATACAACATTATCAACTATTGTACAACCTAGCATATAGAAAGTAGTTGTAACATAACAGACACTTAAAACATACAGTGCACATGGATCACATAAAACACATAATACATGCATACATGTCCTTCAAGGCAATTCACATCAAGACTTTTACCCAACAGTCGGAGGACCTTATCCTGGCCCATGAGCTATCTAAGCTCTAATACCGCCTGTCACAATCTCGTTTCTTAATCGCTAAAACGGTCTTTAATACCACGATAATGACAATGAAGGGATTACAATCAAACTTACATTAACCTCAACAAACTGGGACCATGATACCACAAGTTTAAGAAGATTACTCCTCCTAAGTCCGCTAAGGCACTAAACATTAGCCCGAGCACTATTATCCATAAAACCTTACAATCAAACTATTAAAATTACTTCCCAAATCCTAAAGCCCAAGTTTACTAATATTACAATTACATCACCTATTGTTGCATCAATTCTAATAAGACACATTATACAAACTTCATCACTAATGATTAATATTACATCCACCGGATACACCATAACAAGGCCTAGATTCACCAAATTACATCTTGCAGGTCCAATTACTATATATAGGCCTCAAAAGAATAACATACCAAGTTAGTTGCATAGCTAAGTATCCACGGCTTAACACATTACAACAATTAGTTCATCTACCCAACTCATTATATTACAACAAAAGGTTTAACACACAAGGGAGCTCCTCCTTTAACTTGCAGAGTTGGCTCGGGTCTAACTTCACCTGTAATTGTCATAAAGAAGGGTGAGCTACACCTAGCTCAGTGAGGGATAATAGGAAGGGTATTTTCGCAAGTGTTTTATCATTTAGAAAATATTTAGAAAAGCCATGCCATACACGCAAGTATAGTTAATAGGTAACAAGATAAAGAAACTATGCGATGTACGAAAGGACATGAGTTACAAGTAGAACGCAATATCTTGGCACTTAATAAGAAACGGAATTGAACATGATAATAAGCAATCAACTTTACTCTCCAAGGACCTCTAGGGACCAAACGAGAGTAGGATACCACATAGTAAAAGGATACAGTTGCACGAGCATTTGTAGAAATGGTCAATCTCGAGTCTTCTGTCAATACATTTCCCCAAATGCCAATTAAGAGGGTGAAATCCGAATATACCCTGGGACTATAGTAGTCGAGACCGACTAGCAGCCCGATGCTGCCAAGGGGAAACGAACGCTACCATGCCCATAAAGAATGGTTGCAACCTTGTTGCGCCCGTATATATATATATATATGCACAAAATTATTGAAAAATAGAACAAGTACGTCCTAACTCTCCAAGGAAACACACCAAACGAGAGTGGGCACTATCAAGTAAGAACATATTTGGAGGGCAACAAGGTAGGTTGCCTCCGAGTATAAACACATACAAACATTTCAAACATTTAATCATATAGTATATTATGTAATCATGAGAATATGTATAAGCATTAACATGTAAACAAGTGGTGATGACTAAGGAGTTCGTAGGAGAATCAAGGTATATCAAGTAACCCTTACACATCATAACCCGTATGTGATGCACGAATAGCAATTATGAACCCTTTCTATTATGCCATCCTATCCCACACAATACCCCTTGATTCATAGTAACAAACATGTAAGGCAATCATACCATAAAGCATTGCAAAGTGGACATTTCGAAATAAAGGAGTTGAGGAAGTCAGATGAGGAGTCGAACGAATGGCTTGTCCGATTTGCCTCGTCCAACTTTTCCAGTGAATGTCGGACGTGCCACTTGTCCGAATCTTTGTCCGACATGGCCCCGCCAGCACAAAACTAACACCCATCTTTTCCATGCTACATATCAATTCTAACCTTCCAATCCAACATATAAACATACAAGAACTCAAATCATAGAGTAATCTAACTACAAACCAACTAAATCACAAGCAAGATTAACTACTACTCATTTATGAATCAAATCAAGGCTTAACACCTATTATGGCACGAAATAGTGTCTCTAACTCAAGACATGTGTACTAGACTCACACACAAGCATTATACAAGCCTATTATCAACAAGATCAAGCTAAAAGTGCACTATTCATGTTCTGGAAACCCTAGAACATAATCTCAAGTTCAAATGTACATAATAAGCATATATACTCCAAGATCATTCTCAATAATGCATAAGAACTCTTAAACATGCTTCATGTTACCTTAGAAAACATTTGAAAATAAATCCCTCACCTCAACAAGAGTTTGGAATACAAGAAAATTGTTGGAGAATGCAATAAGAAGCTCAAAAATGGTTTGGAGTGGCTTGAAATGCTTTGAAATCCCCTTGATCTTCTTCCTTCTTCCCTATTTTCTTCTTTCTTCTCTCTTCTCTCTTCTCTCTTCTCTCTTCTCTCTTTTTCTCTTTGGTCGTGTGTTCAGTGTATGTGTTGTGTGTGTGCCATGTGTGTTGTGTGAGTGTGAGTGTGAGTGTGTTTTTGTTTGTGTTGGTAGGTAGAGGATATTTTAAAATGCTAAAAGACCAAGTTGCCCTCCAACTAAAAGCTCATATTCTAGTTTGTCATGCCACTAAATCCTAACTAATCTAGTTTCTTTTTGTTAATCGGTAGTATTTAACTAATATCTACATAACTTAAAATACCCAAATGCACGTGAATGCACATAAATATATGTAAATCGAGACAAATGCACGTAAAACAAGTCAAATGCATATAAATTGTTATAAATACTCGTTAAATGATATAATTGCATATCAAATGGTATGAATGCATGGTCATTGATGCATGTGGGGTGTCGTGCGAGGCCTCACACCTTAGGCTTAGAGGATTCTGCCTTCCATGCAAATTTAATAAAGCCTTCCAACTATAGCTATGGTCGAAGCAAGATCTTGCACAAGTTCTTGTCTCGCCCATGGTTGCAGGCTATTAAGGAGAGCAAACAACGCATCTTTATCAAGTTAAGGATTTCAAGCATTACCTCTTGAAACTCCTAAACATAGTCACGAACACTGCCCTTGTGTGCTAACCATCTCAACTATCCACAGTCCTCAAACTCCACATTTTCAAGGAATTATCCCAAGTATTGATTGTGCACAGGTCACATGCAATATCGGTAGAACATCTTCTCTCCCATAGCATAGCCGCATTAGTTAGGTATAACAGCACCGCAACTTGGTTGCATTGCCCACAAGACTGACTATAACAAACTATTGTTACAAGGTCCACAAAAATTTATCAGCTACCAGGCATTCTGAATTGCCACTAAATCGCTAAGGTATAGGCATATCTATTTTAGGTCTGAAATGGTTGCAGTAGCTGCACCATCACTAACAACAACCTTGCACAAAGCCAAGTTCTCAATTGACCAAGTGTCGTGGCGATTGTTCTCGAAACGTTTCAAGCTTTTTCTTCATAAAATCAGCATAAGAAATTAAGGGAAGATATGATATGACCTTGAAAATTTTCACCTCAATCCTCTAGCTCTTAAAACCATTCAGTTAGGTAAGTCCCATCACCAGCTTCAACCTACCTTAGCCAACTAACCACATTATCCATCAGTACGAAGTTCTCCAACGTGGCTCATTCCACCATTCAAGCGTTGATTCTAGTAAGCTCAGCTGATCACAAGATAGCTCGAGAAGACTTCCCTTTGTCCTTCTTGGTTGTCTTCTCAACAACAATCTCAGTACTAGCAGTATCTCCCTTTTCCCCTTGTCTTCCTTGGTTGTCTTCTCAACAACCACCTCAATACTAGCAATATCTCTCTCCGTCCCAACCATAGTCCCAAACTAAAGCCACCAAATGAAACTGAAAATAAGCATAAAATAGACTTCAACAAAATGCAAATAAGCCACATCTGGTTCTGATACCATCTGTCACGGGTTTTGAGGTTGAGATCGACGTGCTACCTTAGTCAGTGCAGTTGGCTGAGTAAACTATAGTTGTAAGGGATAAGAATCAGAGTTAGCAGGGCATGTGGGGTGTTGAAGACTTTGCAAACTCCCAACACTTAGTTAATTTAGACACACAACTAGACAAGAGTGAGTTTGACTGAAGTACAATACAACTGTTATATATAACTTGGACAAGGTTTGAAAATAAGCCAAGTATAGAGCTCTTTATTATGCACGAAAATAGGGAGAACTTGGAGATGTGTACAATCTCAATTGTAATTGCTATATAATGCCTCTATATATAAAGTTTACAAGTTATGGTCAATGGCTAAGACCTACCCACTTGGCAACACCTGATTTGCTCTCTAGAATTATTTATACACCACAAAAATATCTACAAAGAATGATATAGAATTTTCCTCCAAAAATCAAGCCACAAGTTCTGGAATATCCCATAACAGACTGCGCAATCCAACAAAACATTTATGAATTTTTTCTTGGAAAATCTAATTGTTTTCTCTCTAATTTCATTTCTAGCTTCTTTAGGAAGATATCCAAAGCTCTATAATGTTAAAGGAGCGTAAAAATATACCTTCGGGTAATTTTCACACAGCACATTGGCTCTATTTTTGACTTAATCGCACACTTTCAACAAGCCGTCAGTTTCATTAGGTCAAACGTGCGTGTTCCTTCTCAACAAGCTTGTTTGTTAAGGTATCTCACAACATTTCAATGATAATATTGTGGCATTTATTAGCTAAAAATAAATAGAATGAAGCAATTAAATTTAGATCTAGACCGTACCAAATATTTCCAGTAGAGTTTCATTTCATAAAAATAAGATTTATCAGAAACAAAGGGTTGTTCCATAGGATTACATTACAAAGATATACACAACACATTACAATAAGAACACACTTCAGACATAAAGATTCGTCGTGCAGCTACAAATGTTAGGGTTGGGGTTAGTCTGGTATGTATGAGGTAGAGAAAACTCCCAACACGAGGCGATAATAGGGAGTATATCTGACCTTCTGCATCGCAAGATGAAAGTGATGTCCTTTTCGAACTAGCTATCAATTCTCAATGTTGATCTCCTCTAGTCTTCTTTGGATAGGCAAAGGATCGTTTGTCCTCTGATGAGAGGGAACCAAGTAGTTACAATCCCACCATTCTCCTGCACAAATTTAGCCATGGAGCCAGAATTTATTCATAGTTTTTTGTAAAAACGGGTATTCGAGGAAAAAAAGCTTTGCTTTGCAGACTTGTGCATGTAAAATTACATAGAGACAAAGGAAATGCGGAAAACTATATCCTAGGCTCTTACTCACATGCGCTACCTTCTTGACAAACTCTAGAAGACAAAACCAAAAATAGGTGGATTATGTCGGGGCATGCCACTACTAGACTTATATCTCTTATTTGGATGGTTTTTGCGATCTTCTTGCACTTCGTAGTAAAAGAAAGAAAAGAGAAAACAGAAAAAATAGAAGAGCAATTGCAATACATAAAAACAGAAGACCGATGGTAATACCTTCTTAGATATATGGAAAACCATTCAGGCCACTGACAATAAAGCATAAGAGTTTGACAATCTTATCCATGATCAAAATATGGCAAGTCTAAAGGAGAAATGATCTTATACGCCATCTTCAACGACAATGTACTATGATAATAACAATGATATGGATTAATATTGCAACTTCCATACATGGAAAGAACCCTACTCCATACATAATTAAGCAATTTAAAAGAAAATTGTGAAAACAGAGAATGCACTGACGTAAAATAAAAGGAAAAGAAAATCACAGTGTGCAAAATGTCAATTCTATATGAAAGAGGATAACTTTTATATGAGTGTGAGTGTTATGTAAAGCTGGCATCTGGGCCAGCCCAACTCACACGAGTCATGGGTCAAGAGAATTGAACCCAGCTCAGTCCATGTTTTTGGTGGGTTGAGCTGGGCTAGGCTTATTTTTCAAAACACAAGACCCAACTCAGCCCACGAGTCCATTTTTTCGTGATTAGTGTATTTTGAATATATTATATATATTAAACACTAATACACATATACATATATATATATACACACACACACACACACACACACACACATATATATATAACTAAAAAACCAATTGGGGTTTACTTGGATAATTGGATTAATTAAAAAAAATATCTAAGTAAAATTTAAACTTAACTTTTTCAAGAAAAGTAAATTAACAGTTAGCGAGACACAAGTAAATTGATAATAATATTTACATAAATGATAAAACATTATATAACAAAGTACAACCTTACATGACACACGTACATTAGTAGCATAAACATAAAGCCCGAGCTGGGGTGAGTTCTAAGCTATGATGGGCTCACGAGCTGGGGCCCAAGTTGGGCTGGTTTCGAGTCCAAATGGGCCTAGACTCAAATGGGCTAGGTCATAAATTTAATAACCCATATAGGTGGGTTGAACTAAGTCGAGCCCAATTTAACTGGGCTAAGCTGGATTCAAGTTTTCGTGTGTTGCTAGGTCTGAGCCGGCCCAACACAAATGCCAACTCTAGTGTTATGGATAGATTATAGACTAATATGCACTACAATATGGCCTGATCATGGAAAGGGACATCAGGACACCAACACAATGCATGCCAAAAACTAATAATATTCTTTCCACAAAAGGGTCTTCATGAGGAGACATTTGTTTAATATAGCTTAGGAAGGAAATTTCACGTCATGGGTACAGGACCCTTTACATGTAAGACATATTGCTCATGCAATTTGGGATCTTCATTTTGGTCAACCAGCTGTGTAAGCTTATGCTCGAGGGGGTGCTCTTGACCCAGTGAATATCGCTAATTTTGGTGTTTATCGGTGATGGAATATAATTGATTAACACACAAATGAAGATCTTTATATTGAAACTCTTTTCCAATTATTTCTTTCTGCCAAGCAGGTTGGTCGTACCTACAACCGAAATGAAAATTGAGTGCTTTGTGGTTCAAAAATGCTGAATTATGCAACTTGCTAAAGGAAGAAACAAAGAAATAATATGGAAAAAGAATTCCATCATATGAAGGCGCATGAGGGTAGATCAGGTAATAAGACAAAAGATATTGAGAAAAATGGAGACAGATTGTCATGTGACTAGTTGTTTCACAAAATAGAGATATATATTTCTCGCACTTTCATCAAGAGCATAAGCTATCAAGGCTCCATTTGTTTGTGCTAAAAAGTTTTCTTGGAAAATGTTTTCCTAATTTTTCAATATTTGGTAATACCGAAAAATTGGTTAATCAGAAAATATTTTCCAGTCAACAGAAAATGTTAGTTAAAAAGTGTGTGCGTGTGAATGTGTTGCGTGTGTTTTCCCATCGAAAATTATTTTCCACTATTACATCTAAACATGAAAAAATATTTTCTAGTATGACAACCAAACACCAGAAAATATTCTATTTTCCAGGAAAATATTTTCCCTCATAAACATTTTCCACCAGCAAGTTATTTTAAAACAAACAAACAGAACCCAAGACTGGAAAGATATTGCAACGACTTAATGCAAAAGTTATTGTGATAATCTCCTGGAACAAACTTGTTCAGGATTTATAACATAAAGACTAAAAAGTCAGACCTACCTTTGTAATCAAATTAGTTAAAATAAGTGAGCGGCTGTACTCCGGGGCCGTGGGTCATGCTTTTTGACTCTTTCCTTCAGAGTTTCATTTGACATCCTACTTATTCAGAGCATTACTTGCTCATAGCATTAATAGAGTCTATCTTTATTAGTTAAGGACATTATTCCCCTAAAAGTTTTACAAACACCACTATGCTCAAGTTTATGTTTATTCTTAAAACTTGTTAATTTTCCTTTCCCACATTCAAACGTATGAATGCTGCAGTATCACCAGCCCCATGCACAATATTTTCTGTGCAGATGAATGAGCAGATTTTTCTAGGAAAGGTATTCTACTCTAAGCTATGTCAGTTGTCACAATAGGTACTTCAAGTGGAATGCATGGCACAAAGAATCTAACAGAAACAAAAAATAGACTCACTCCATTAGAAGTAGGTCTTCAGAATCGTGTCTTATCTAAAATTCATTTATTAAAATTACATAGCATTTGCACTTGAATAAAAATTTAATTAATTCACTTTTATCTCTACCGGGATGTTTACTATCATCCAAGAAGTGACTGCACCCTTTTAAACTGTTCTTGCGAGATTTCTATTCACTCCATTACTGTTACCTGAATTAAAGCAAATTAGGTTTCTCAATTCACTATGACGTCGAGATGACAATTGTTTGCAGGAACAAGCCTCTTTCCATTATTTCATGATGGCCTGGACGGATCCATCAAAATGATTCTTCTCAATATACCTCAGATGCAGTATCTTTGATTAGTTTTGTGCTCAATTTAGAACCATGAAACACCTATAGTCTGACGGACAGGTCCAGTTTTTACATGGAAGATGAACAGTTTCGATAGTCAATACACCCTTTTTTACTACGACCAAATTTCATCTAAATCAGCATTATTTGTATGAGCAATGCTATGTGTCACCTCCTATGTGGCATCACCCACTCTTCACCTCTTATGTGGCAAATGTCACACCATTTCTTTTTTCAAACAAACATATCTCATTTACATGTGATACTTTCCATATAAGACCAAATAGTACTCCAATTAAGAGGTAAACTTCAGATGATATATATCTCATTACTGTATATGTATGTAATCAAACTCATTTCTCTCCAGTGAACTGAGGATATAGTATATGTTCTTAGATTTATTGTTCTGACCAGAAGCAATAGACCTTAGAATATTGATCATTCTTTGACCTCAAAGAATCACCACATCCTACCCCCTGCACTGGAGTCTGTAAGCTACTGGTAACACATATTAGCTGGTTTCAAAAGCAAGGTTCAAAGCTTTGGGCACACAATTGACGAAATCAGAAAGCTCTGAAGATGATGATGTGACGAATACAACTTAGAAAAGCAATTACTTCCATCATATATCTCATAGGATGTGACAAATAATGAATCTAAATAGCCTCATTGCAGAAAATATGTTCCATACCTCAAAAGCGCCTTGATTTCTGTTGGGGAGGGTATCCAGGCATTCCCATTCCAGGGTCTTTCCTTCTCATCTGTACAGATAATTGACTACGCATTAGATTCGAACTTTCGATTTCTTTTAACTCTGTCCATGAGACAAAATCTAAAATATTATAAGAGTTGGAGCACAGCTGCAGCAAAACAGCCCCTCCCTTTTCCTATTTTTGTTGTATTGGTTGTTTTAGAGGAAGTTAGGCCACACATCAATTTTGCACCTTTTACTAAATCTTTAACGAGACCAGTATGGCTCATGCCAAACCATCCCCTTCTACGAAAACCATAGGTGGCATTCTCGAGGAAAGAGAAAAGAGGAATAAAAAATCCAAAAGATAGATTAATAGACAAAATGATAAATACATAGTGACAAGACAAAATTGATCTAAGCACCTGCTGCTGTTGATGAGCCTGGGCTGCAACACCCCTCTGCATGGGGATGCTGCCTGGATGCATTCCACCACCCATCCCAGCCTGAGAAGACAGATTATAAGCTGACATCCCCTGAGGTTGCATACGTTGCATGCCAACAATAGGCATAGGCCGGGGAACAGATCTAGATGGCATGACATGGGGAGGTGCATTTCCAGATGATGCCTGCTCACCAGACGAAAAGCTGATCAAGTTCCACGGCAAGATATTTCTAAATACTTTTTATGTTAAATTAAATATTGTGAGCTTTCTTTGCATCCCTGTTTGTGATCAAATGGAGCATCATTAATGGAAATACTACAAGTACTTCAGCAATAGCAGTAATGTAAAAGAGAGGAAAGGCAAAATCACAAGCAAATTAAACAATTGGTTAGAGGTCCTTATACGAGTGCATTCGCAAGAACAATCATTTTGGAAATCAACAGAGTTCTTCTTTAGAAAAAAAGCATGCAAAAACAACATGATACAATCATGACACAAATTCTTCTATGATAATGATGAAATGCCAGTATCTCACAAAAGGGCCATACTAGCGCAGCATATATTAAATTCAGTAAATGATGATAAAATTTGGGTTTGGCTCAGCAGATCTAGATAGAGCACCAATGCAAAATGCATTAACACGCAATAAGTAGAATCATAAAGCATGTCTCACTTGACATTATCAAGACTTATTCTTGTAACATAGAGAAGAGATGCATCTCTTTAAACAAGAGATAAAGGACCCGAGGAGTTTGTAGGAATAAGACAAACATAAAGTCCTAACTAGCAGCATGCATTCCAAGAAATAATGATAAGGATAAAGCAGCATTTCTATACTATTCCAAAAACTCAAAAATTTAGACATACCGGTTGAGAAGGTTGGAGACTAATCGTTCCTTCAAAATCAGTGGTTGTGTCCACCGGTCGAATTGGATAGTTTACAACTTTCTCTCCAGGTTGTGGGGGTACCAGTGCACTGGCACAGTCAGTTTGTCAATTGAAAAAAAATATGAATACATAGATCTATACAAGATATAAAACTACGAGAAAGGTTAAATGTTCCATCCTTTTGCTGATGACAAAAATATACCTAGACTTTAAAAGATCTAATGTAACCAAGAATTCTAAACTTACTTGACAACATCCTAATTTCACTGAGTATCACATAATGGGAACTTGATCAATACATTTGGCACCCATTAGGTTTCTCCATCTTAAATAGGTATGCTTTTATTACCAAGGAGAGATTTCATTGATCTCTGGTCTTTACAAGTAATTGTTCATATATTTCACCATCCTTATAATTCTTGCATACTTTAAGCCAATTCCAGCCTCATCCTAGTAGGTGGGGTAGGCTAGTAATTCTTGTATACTTCTAGAGCAGCGAAATCAAATTTCATACCAGATTTCTATGTGCATACTGTGTAAAAATTGTCTTCCATTTAATGGCTCTCTCATAGCTCCTATTTGGCCTTCTCACACGCTCTCTCAGCCATTACAAGTTTCTTTATATGTTCATTGGTGTATAAGATGGTGCTTGCATGAAAAGGAAGTACTGCAATGCAAGAAGTACGAGTAATTTATTTATAAACTAATAACCTGTCAGATGTGTTTGCGGGCAACAAAAGTTATTAGCAAGAATTACACAAATGGGAAAATATAAGTTTAGACATAACAAATGGTTAGTTACTAGTGTATGGTTGTCAACCAATCAAGAGTGCAACATTAAAACAATTTGAGCACTGCATTTGTTCTTGGATTACAATTAGATAGATTCTCCCCATAAACCAGTTAGAACAACAAACTATTTTTCCAAAAGGCCCACCATAATTCAACAAACAATTTTTTTTCCATTCTTTGGCTATAAGATGTCATGTACAACTGCGCTTTTTCCTTTTTGGGTCAGATAGCTTAGATGTAATTCTTTCTAAAGTTTAAACTTGATCACAAAATATTCCCGCAAGGCGGACCCCTGAAACATGATGCCACCCCTGGAAGCATTCAATGCACAACACCATCATATTAGCAGATCTGTTCTTATTTCACATTATTTTTTTATCAAACTTCTGTCATTATGTCTAATCTATGTGAATTTTTTAGAAATAACATAATCTATCTAATGAAGTTCTTTTCTTGTCTGGCTTTTTACCGTTGGACAAATTAAAAGGCTCACAATGTCAGTAGCAGTCACGCGTTACCTAAGATGCAAACCTACTTAATTTTGCAGAGTGCAAGATCAAATGAAAAAAGAACTCTTACTTGCGTCCAGGAAGAGGATCCATCCGGAAATACCTAAGCAAAAAAATTGAAAGATTAGGAAAATTTACTTGAGAAAATAAATAAAATAAAATTGATGGCATCAGAGGGAAACAAGAATCTAAGAGATGTTTGACAAAAAACACATGCAACAAGATATTTAGTTAGTCTCTCAGTCACATAAAATACTGGTCTCTGTATACACTAATAGAGAAGAATGAAAGGTAAGCTTTTCACTACCACACATAAGGTAATTCTTAAAACCATTATCAATTACAAGTAATGTCACATCATGCAACCCTGCTCCCCAAACCTCCAAAACCCTCTCAAAGGAAGAACCCAAACAAGGGAAACCTACGGAAAGAACTGATAAGGACAGTCTATATTGCTGGTTCCAGGTCTCAGGCCACCTATCTCAAGAGCAAGCTGCCTGTGGCTCTCACCCAGCTCAGTCATTGAGCTGTCACTATAAATAGAGAACTAATTGGCAAACGGATTAAACAAGCATTCCATAAGATAGTCCATAAGCAAGAGAAAAGTTGGTAATATGAATTGTTCAAGAATCATAGACAACTTGCAAGTCAATTTTGGAGCATCTCCATGAATTGGAAGGTTAGCTTAAATTCAATTATGATAAAATAAGAGTCCACGTTCTCTATAAAAATCTTTACAAGATTTCTAGCGTTCGAGTGGATTCATCGTATTCATCAACCATAGAAAGTCGTGCATGTTGATATAAAGCCATTTACATAAGTTGGAAGGTTGTCTTATCTCTATTAAGATAATCAGGAGTCCACCTTTTCTATGTTAAATCTCAACTAGAATTGTAGTTGTTAAGCAGAAAAAAGATTTTTCATTGTCATGGTATCCATCAATCATCAGGAAGAAAAGAAGTCGTCTCTTGACCCCGAAAATATGATTTACTCTAGAAGACTAAGTTCCTTGTTAATTACACAAAGTTTCAGATTAACTCAGATGCATTGTGCAAGTGTTTACATGCATAAAATAAGAGAGAGCGAGAGAGTCCATACTCATGCTCAAGAGCTTGTGCTGCTGTAATTCGTTTTCGAGGATCATACCTGCAAGTAGGATTGCAAACGAATTTAATAATAAATCTTAAGAAAATCAATCAACAAAGATAAAGTAACAATATTGTCATTTCCAGTAAGGTTGAATTGCAAACAATGTGCATATTTTTATGAATATCCAATTTGAGTAGAATGTTTCAGAATGCATGAAGCAGGTTACATTCCATTACAGTAGCAATACATGTCTGATCTATGATATGGGATGTGGGTCATCGAGACAGAGCATTTTTATTTTATAAAGTTCATGTGATCAATCCTAGTCCAATTATCAAGTTGTTTCAACTTGAGCCAACTTAAACTTCTCATTATTTGTGACTTATTTGTGATAAGTCAGTTCTGAAGACTGCAGAAGAACTACAAACTAAAGCTATGTAAATTGTAATCTATGTTGGTTATAACAGATACTAGTTAGAGTTAATTAGAACTGGTGCAGCTGGCACATAAATATCTAGTTAGTTAGCTAACACATGTGCAGATAACTTGATGTACAAGCTGATCAACTCAGCAGAACCTACCTCTATAAATAGAGGTGATCATGTATCATTTCTGTACAATCAATAGAAAATATCTCACTTTCTCTCTCTAAAGATTCTTTCATGGTATCAGAGTTGAAATGGCTCGATAGGATCTGCAGATTCCTACTAAGCCTCCTATCCTACATTGTGATAGTGTTTCTGCCATGGCTCTAGCTACAAACCCTGTGTTTCATAATAGAACCAAGCATATAGAAATTGACTATCACTTTGTTAGGGAGCAAGTTGCCTAAAACTCTGCAGCTATCCTACATTCCTACTTCAGAACAAGTGGCAGACATTTTTACAAAGCCTCTCTCCAAGGCTAAGTTCATCTACCTTAGAAACAAGCTGCCCCTGGTGACCCAGGTTCAGCTTGAGGGGGGCTAATAAGCCAGTTCTGAAGACTGCAGAAGAACTACAAACTAAAGCTATGTACAGTTGTAATCTATGTTAGTTATAACAGAAACTAGTTAGAGTTAGTTAGAACTGGTACAGCTGGCACATAAATATCTAGTAAGTTAGCTAACACGTGCAGATAACTTGATGTACAAGTTGATCAACTCAGCAGAACCTACCTCTATAAATAGAGGTCATCATGTATTATTTATGTTCAATCAATAGAAAATATCTCACTTTCTCTCTCTAAAGATTCTTTCAATTTGCTATACTTGGTTAAAATGTGAGGTTCTTTTATTCACAGAACCTGATCAAATATGTATCCTTTAAGTGAAAGATTTACTTGCAAAACAAATTGCGAAGTAGAAAGCTTCAGACTTTCACTATGTATAGCCATCATTTTGCAGATGTACCATTCTCAAATAGTATAGATATGCTTCAACAAACTTCAGACAGCGTAAATAAGGAAAGAACATACTTATTTGACAAGAGAACTAAACAGGCCCACCTTTGGAACTTGGCCTAATTTGAGAGCCAAGTTCTATAGGGCCAGCCCATGATTCAAGCCCAAGGAGAAATGATAAGTATATAAGGGGATTGAATGAGTACGTCGGGCAAAATGTAGATGGGTACACAAGTGTGCACAAAGGGTATGGCAATAGAAACAAGGACTACACTGGAGTCTCCGGTGCCGTGTGATCTTATTGTTACCAAGGCCCTCTTTAAGAAGAGGGCAGAACCCGTAAAAACTTGTAAGTGTGGCTCTTCAAGAACATAGATTACCTTGTTTCTAACAAGGAAAACATAGCAGTAAGCTTGTAAAGATTGGAAGGTGATCCAACAAGAAAGCGTAAGCACCTAGCGTAGACCGTTGGTTATGGATATACACCTTCAACAATGGACAACATTGTTGAGATATAATGGCAAAAATTTTAACGGTGAGAAGTCATCCTTCAAAGAGCAAGCATTAAAAGAAACTGTTTGGGAGGGCAACAGGAGTGCTAATAATGCTAATGATATGTGGGATTAAGTCACAGAGTATACCAAAATACTAGGAAAGGAAGTTTTATGAGAGTATAAAGGGAATTCACTGTCCTAAAAAGGTCACGGTAAAAAGTAATAGCTAAGAGAAAATGCTATATGGTTTTACAGAATGACCATAATGAAAGGAATCTAGAGATATAATGTAACTGAAAGGAAGCAAAAACGGCATTCCGTGAGGCTAAAGTAACAAAGGCATACGAGGATTTACATAGGTGACTTGACATGAAAGAAGGAGAAGTGGTTGTTCAAGCCCACAAAATCCAGAAAAAAGAAAGACCATGGAATTAAACTGAGAGAAGTGCATTAAGAATGAGGATTAAAGAGTGCTCGTCAAGGAGGAAGAGATAAAAGACACAAGAAGAGCTACCTCTATAAGCTATTTAACCAATATGCCACTGGTGATATAGCATGGAGCAGCTTAATAGCTCAAAAAGGGACCTTAATAGTATCGGAAAATAGGAAGAGAAGATGTCATGGAGGTACTCAAAAAGATGAAGATTTGGAAGGTTGTTAGACTAGGAAAGGAAAAACAAAAGAAAAGGAATAAGGTATATCATATGGAGATGGTGGATAGTTGCAGCGTCATCCTAGCCGTCATTGATGTTATCGTGTCGTCCTCAACCTCATTGATCTTGCCAATATGCTCCATGGCCTCAGCACCCCTTAGTGCTCTATTTGGGAATTCAATTTCTCTAGGGTCGTGCAACGGCTCAATTGAGCTTCTCTATCAATAGCCTTGTGCTTCATCTAGGAATCCAATGTCTTCAATTTTTCTGGCTTCACGCAGTGGCTCAATTGAGATTTTCCATCAATAGCCTCGACTATAACAACATTGTTACCCTCACCAGGTCAATACATACAGCTTACAATTTCAAGTACCTCAAATATATGAAACTTAGATCGGATGCAGGTATCAAATTGTTGGTTGGGCTCTTTGATTGAAGGAAAACATATTCATTTTATCCTTGAGCACATAATTGTGGCTCAAACTATGACACAATTGACCATACAAATAAATTCAGCTCTTTATCATCATAGGCAGCACAGACACTCACCAAGATGCAGCAGAATGGAGGTGACTATGCTGTACAACAAAGAAATTGAGAATGTATGCAATTACAAAATGATTATCATCTCTTACTTATGCCTAAAAGATTAAAGGACCTTTAATAGAAGAGGGTCTAACTCTCATATTTTAAAAGCATGGGATGTGAGCCTCATTTATCAAAAGTTCAAGTGGTATGAAGCAACTTACCCTTTTATGTAATTCCAAGAAAGAAATGTCTAATACTTGGTGGAGAGTACTCAAATTCCATTTACAAAAACATAGGGACATACAAAACTGTCCAGATTTTCGTGGGATTAAATTAATGAGTCATATTATGCAGTTTTAAGGAAACTGGTGATTGAAAGAAGTTTAAGAAAGAATTCAAATGTTTCAAAGTTAATTTGGCTTCATATCAAAAGTAGAATCTATCCTTATACAAGGACGACTAATGATACAGTATCATGGGAATCAAAAAGACTTATACATGGTGTTCATTGACTTGAAAGATGGATATGACCGAGCTCCTAAGGAGGTCCTATGCAGAGTGTTGGAAAAAAAGGTATATATATGGCATACAATGAAGTGATAATAAAAATGTTTGATGGGCTATGACACGTGTAAGGATGAATGGAGGAAGACCAATACTTTTCTGATCACAATCAGTCTACACCAAGCACCAACCTTGAGCCATATCACTTTGTTTTAGTCATGGAGTCCTCACTAGCCATATCGAGGACGAGGTGTCGCGGTTTACTCTATTCACAAATGACATTATTTTGGTGAATAAGGCTAGAGAATTTGTGAATTCTAATTGTGGAGGGAAACCTTTGAAACAAAGGACCTTAAGAAGAGTATATCAAATATGAGCTATATATGAGGTACATGAAAATCAAGTTCAATAAAAGTAGATCAAGAAGTATAGTGGTAGTAAAATTGGATATGGACAGAATACCAAAAAGGGAACACTTTGGGTTCCTTAAGTCTGTGGGCCCACAACATGGACAAGTTGATGTTGATGCCAATCAAAAGTTCACAGCGAGATGAAGTGGAAAAGCAGATCAAGTGTCCTGTCCAATCTTAAACGAAAAGGAAAGTTTTATACACATCCTATAAGACCAGCTTTGTTTTATGAATCGGAGTGTTAGGTGTTGAAGTACCAATATGAAAAGTCAACAGTGGCTGAAGATTCAAAATTATGTGATTTGAGGAAAAAGGGGGTGCTCCAATCATGGACAAAATGATGGAGAAGTATATAAGATAGTTTTGACATGTTAAGAGGACACCTACGAGGCAACTATGAGGTTTGAAGATTGCCCCCGTAAGAGGGTTAGAGAGACACCAAAAAGGAATTACTTGGAGACCCTCCTGTTGCTCGCATGGAATTATGATGCAGAACACGAAATGAGAAAATTTAGGAAAAAGAGTTATCAAGTCAAACAGAAGTGGAAGATCAAATACATTAGGATTCTACTTTATTTCAAATTGATTTGGAAAAACCTTATCCTACCTTGGTTAGGACTACCTTATTCTATATTGATTAGGATTAGATTATCCTAGAAGGATTATGATTAGATTAGTATAAATAAGTGGCTTTGTGGCCTATTTAGTATACCTTTCAATTTATCTATTTTCAGAGATTGTTATTTTCCTTTAGCATCGTAGAGTATTATTAGTTTAATAATATCCTCGTAGTGAGACGTTTTCTAGAACGTATCTAGAATTGCTTCCGTTCTGCATGAAATTAATAGAAAAGATAGTGGTCAAAAGAAATGAATGGCATCATAAAATCCATATAAGCTTTAAAGGCTCTGAATGTAAGCAAGTAACCAGTAGAAGAGTTCAAATATAATTAAAAAGATTGAACCAGGTCCTTAAAACTTCAAGAGCAACCACCAAGAGAACTGTGACAGCATTTAGGGGATTAAAAGTAGTAGTTCCATTTCATGGGATTTCAAATATTCAGGTCCTTCATGTTTTTAGAAAGCATGAAATGTGTTGCTTTTAAAAGACTATAGAATATATGTAATAAATATGATGGAAGGTGATTTCAATGATGTCGGTACAAGAGAAAGAGAAACAAAACTAGGACAAGCTAACCGCAAAAAGGATTTTAACAATCAAAACGTTACTGCAAGATAATAAGGAGCAACAAATCTTCAAACCACTAAGAAGCACCGGTGAGGTTCATAAATGTTGAGACTCATGCTAGTATGACTTCATAAACGAAACAAAGTTAAAGGATTCAATAATAGGAAACCACAAGGGCCTAGCTGAAAGGTTCAGAAGTAAGAGTCCTAAGAATAATGGAAGAATTGATAATTAACCACTTATGCAAACAGACGAGGAGTTCATTCTCTCTCTCTGGTAGTGCCAGTCATTTCCCTTCTTGTCTGGACTTCTTCACATGCTAAACAGTGTCTCGCCTTCTTTTTACCTTTTCTTATTCTCCATGTTCATTATTCAAGCTAAGCAAATCTCATATTGATAACTCTCCCCTTCCACCGCTTAACTGATGTCCTCTTTTATATGTAATGTTGCTTTGTTGCCAAGTCATCATGACATGCAGCAAGATAAAATATCATAATACCAAGATAAACCCTTAGTCTCCATGTAATAGGAACAACTGCACAAGTTCCTCCACTTCAGGAAAATCAGATGTGATATCATCATTTCAAGATAAACTAAATATAATGAACCTTGAATATTTGAACAGAACATAAAGTTAAGGTTTATCCGAGAAGGCGAAATTCAAGGACTATGTTTTGTTTCCAACTTTAAAGTGGGTTAACACTACAATGAAATTCCCGCAAAATATCCATGTCTAACTAGTGTAAAACCTTCTTATCACAGGAATTCTTATCCATACTTAATGAGTTCCTGACATCACATATTCTGGCCCCTTGACACAATTGTGTGTCAAATCCTATAATCGGCAATTTCTTCCAAAAGAAAAATATACACTCTATCCTCTTTGTCGACTTAAAAATAGCAATCTAGAAATCTGAATTTTATATTTTAGCATAAGAATATTTGAAGTCAAACATAGTCAAACCAGTTCTGCCACATCTTCGTTGACAGCGCTGGTTCCTTCATTTAATTCAAATCCACAGTTCCAGATATTTAATTTCAGTCCTAACCTTCTCGACGAGACAAATCCAATATATTTCTCCAAAACAGAAATGAAACACCTTAGAAGAAGCTCACACATTAAAAAATGGGGCTATTACAGTCATCCAACGGCATACAATGAATTCAAACTCATGCCAACAGGAAGCTAAGGCTCCGTTTGTTTGCCGAAAAATAACTTGCTTGTGTAAAATATTTTCCTAGAAAATAAAATATTTTACAGTGCTCCATTTGTTTGCCGCAAAATAACTTGTTGGGGGAAAATGTTTTCTTGGAAAATAGAATACTGAAAAATATTTTCTGATATTTTGATGTATCTTGAGTTCCGTAAAATGTTTTCTTCTCCCAAAGGAAATGAAAACATTTTACAGAATTTTGTACTAACCGCAATTGTTGACCGTAAAACATTTTACGGTTGACCAATTTTCCGGTGTTACCAAACATTGTAAAATTAAGAAAAAGCAGCCGTAATTGTTGATTGGAAAACATTTTACGATTGACCAATTTTTCAATGTTACCAAACACCGTAAAATTAAGAAAAAGCAGTTGTAATTGTTGACCAAAAAATATTTTACGGTTGACCAATTTTCCGGTGTTACTAAACACCGTAAAATCCAGAAAACATTTTTCAGGAAAATATTTTACGGCAAACAAACGGAGCCTAAGTAGTAGCATGTTTTACACTATTCATTTGCCGAACCTCCTCCACAAAAGGAGGCTAGATGTTTGCTGTCGCATGTTGAATTGAATAGAATTTCTTGCTCTAAATATTGAAGTGATACCAAAACTCTTAGGATAGATTCCTTAATTTGCTAGGTTTGATTCCTAGGACCCTCTCTACTTGCGGTTCTATATTCCTTCATACTAAACCTGTTCCATATCCCTGTACATCTTTAGCATTTTCCTTCATTTCAGTTTTAATTTATTTCACAAGATATTATTAGCCTTACTGTACAGAAAGTCTTGCTGCTACATCATTTATAGCATAGAAAATGTGCGGTTTGGATTAAAAAGAAAGAGCAAGCACATACTCAAGCATCTTAGAGAGGAGGTCATATGCAGGATTTTTTGGAGGGAGATGAACAACACTGTAGAGCCCAGCATTCTCACTGCAAGTACCAAAGAGCAAATTTCAAAAGATTTTGACCAGAAAAAGGAAAAGAGTTAGATAATGAAGCCCCTTGAGCTATTAGAGATGTGCATTAGCATCAGAAACAAATTACTGCTGAAAAATAGGTTGAGAATTGAAAATGCTAAGAGAACAGGAACAAATGGATTTACTACTTATGCCCTTGTATGTGTTGTAAATCAGAGTGCCAATGAGGAAGATCCACAAGCGTTGGCCACTTCTCAATGGTTGGATGACCTAATGAGACAAGAAACCGTTAGTTTCTATTATTCCTAGGCAATAGCAAAAAGGATGGTCAAAGAACTTCCTTACCAAGGACCTTAAATATTTTGTCAAGTTGGTCAAGCTGTGTAGATTAACAATTTTGATTAGCTCAATGTTACAATCACAAATATCTATGGAGAAATTAAGCAAGTTCATATATGAAATTAAAATTAGCCCACTATGGAATGGTACATAGAAAGAAATTGTTAAAATAATATGGTACCTGAAATGGGTTTGGTGTGCCTTTAACTTCTTGCCCTTGAAATAGTGGCTTCAGAGTCAGAAGCTCAGCGAATATGCAGCCAACAGCCCACATGTCTAATTGAAATAAGCATTTCTTTCTTAGGTGAAGAATGATAATGATACTCTGTTAAATCAATACAAGCTTGTAAGCAAGATATCATACCAACAGCACTCGTATAGTGCTTTGCCCCAAGGAGTAACTCAGGAGCTCGATACCAAATGGTTACAACAACCTGTCAGTACATGAAGACAGAGGAACCTTTTTAAGGACGAAAAGAAAAAGGTGGTGATGAGGACAGAATAATTTAATATGTATGCATATGTGTGAAGACTGAAGTGAATAATCTGACGACAGCAACCAAGCAGTCATATACTCAAGACTGCGAATTATGAAAAACACTATACTCCTAACTTTTACAAAGTAGGTAGGACAATTGCCCGGAACAGCAATCAGATAATAAATTGTTAATATATCCTACAGATGCAAGGATAAAAGACTTAATAAAGACTTTTATGCATTTATACAATGTGGTTGCCAAAGCCATGTTCAAGTAAATTAGATAATGTCATCCAAACTGGTTGAGGACAGCTAAAATGCCTCGTCTATACTTTTGATGGTATTGTGTTACAATATTGCACCTCACGCACTTTGCAGCAAAAGACCCATCACACACTTGCTTTTGAATCATCTCATCATGGGGAAGAAACAAAAGCATCAAAGGAAGAAAATAAAGCTATTACATGAGGAACGCCCCGAAGGAAAGGGGGGGAAGAGAGAGAGAGTTGCAGCAACAGTTGTGGCTTACCCCATTCTCTGACAAAGGCTTCAAAGGAGCTTGGTAAATTCTTGCTAGCCCAAAATCAGCAATTTTAACAACCCCTTGTTCTTCTCCCTCACCCATTACCTAATAATGGAAAGGTCCAATAAGTTAGGGTAGAAAATCAAGGGCTTCAGGGTTGAAAATTTTCAAGATGACCATTAAAAGGTGTTGTAACAGGACAAACTAGGGATATGGTGATATATAGAAAATGCACAACAAATGTCAGATCCTTACCAAGATATTTGATGGCTTTAGATCTCTGTGTACAATCCAGTTACTGCAGCAAAGTTCAACAAGATTTAAGAGTTTAGCCAATAAAAGTAGGAAGGTGAAGTTAATGGTGGACTTTTAAATTTGCACCTACCTATGAAGATAATTTAGGCCATTGAGTAGCTGCCACAATAAGGACTTTATAGTGTATTGATTGATCGGCTGGTTAACCTTGTCTCTGTGATGTCTAATGATTTCCTGAAATGAGCATGTAAAAAAGATACAATGGTATTATGTCTTTTCACTTGATAACAACATATGACCCGTTGTTGCACATATCATTGTTTCCAATAATTGTCAGACTAAATATTTTTTATGTGATAACAATGTCGCATCTTCCAGATAATTATATAAGATCTAGTCCCTCTGTTAAAAATAGAATATCTCAGCTGATTGGACACGATATTTTAGCAAAAATTATAAGGTGGGATGACAAACTTCTTCAGTGTACCTCTGACAAGTTGTCCCAAATGAGTGTGTCCTAACTATTTTCATTGGCTATTCACATGAGCGTTACTTCAAGAAAATGACGTAATCAATTTAATGAAAGCGAACATTACATGAAACAGCGTACAATTGAAACAAACACACAATTTGAATCAGGGAGTAATCCAAGAAAACTTATCATAAATCCAGAGACTTGCATACAGCCCTAACTGCCAATGGGCAATTGATAAACAAAGAAAATAACTTAAATGCAAGCTAGAAGGTATAGGAATAAGGCTAAGGTACAGGAACAAGGATTCCATTAAGAAGTCTTGAGCCACAATATATCATGCTAAGCGCGTCAGAAATAAGTAATTCAATTTTTAAGCACAATTAGGGGAACGATTGTTGGTAACCTAATGGCATTAACCCTACCATCTGATATAAAATATTAGGAGATGAACTCCTTGGCAGCAAGGATATTAGCCCCCAGTCTATAAGATTGATGGAAGGAAATAAGTTTAGTTTATTTAATTTGAACTGCGGCATCATAATTGAAATTGACAAAATTCGATGCAGTTGGGCTAGATGTTTATGGGAGATGGCCTTTAATATTGTGCGAATACATTGGGTTGGCTCTAAGTCTTTTCAGGAGGAGATAAGAACATGGAGTAGGGTTAAATCTTCCAATCTGCCAATGGGCCCCTTCAAATCTTAGTTATTCTTTGTTATTTTCCAATTACCCATTTTAATTGTTCAGGGAGATTAATTTCTGCCCCACCCCATCCCCCCAGCCATCCTCTCTTTCTATATTTCCCACTGGATATCTTCCCCAACTTTCACTAGCTGATTAAACAACATTGAGTTTGTAATACATAATGCAAAGGTTATAATAGATAAATAAGTAAAGATTTTATTAGATGCTGTAGATATTTTTTCTCTTCCTACCCCATCTGAGACATAAAAGTAGCAAGGAAATTTAATAAGGACGAGATAACTAGGCATATCTTACTTTGTAAACATCAACCGATGTGATATTAAAATGGTACCATATGGATGTTATCATCCGAAGAATAAAAATGAGCCAAGAGAATCTGTGCAACTCAACTTGACTCATCAACACAAACTTTATCTCCAAAAATGTGAGATGTATCACATCAAAGTAAATCATCACATCAAGATCATCGTAAATCCTCATGTGAAAGAACTTAGAGATTATCTACTCGAATTTTAGGTGAATAGAAATTAATTGGTCTTTACTAGAAGGAGGACATCTAAGAGGCATAGATGCTAGGTATTCTCATCTTACAATGATGCATACAGTACTAGATTTTGGTTGAGATTAAGATAAAAGCTCACAGATCATAATTGATTGATAAATATGTTTGTGGAAGTTAATAAAGCTTCTTGGGAAGGTGCATATCTCAATTCAATATTACAATAGGGCTCACTCAAATATCAATTTAGAAATATTATAACACCATGCAAGGTCAAAGACAATTGCAAATGTAAAACCATTGGAATTGTATACTTACATAAAGATCATGCTCTGCATAGTCAAAAGCCAGGTAGAGCGACATATCTGCAGGATTAATATGCACGTTTACAAGCTTTACGACATTCTCATGAGTTATCTCCCGAAGCAACTGCACCATTAAACATATAATCGTGTACATCGTTAAGCAAAAGCAGCCACATTATTGTTACATCTAATGCTCCAGGAACTATGCCGTGCTTTAATGGAAGCAAAACTACCCCTACTTCTCTTCCTTTTTTCCCTTTGAGCTTAGGTTAGCTTACAAACGATGAAGCAAATTAATAACATTAACAGTATTTTTCCGAATAAACCTTGGAATCTTCAAACTATTTATCTTCATTGTCCCACGACATCCCTAACTGTTTGAAAAGAAAGGGTATAAAAAAAAAAAGTTTTCCTTTTTATTGGTGACTTGAGAAAAAAAGAAAGAAAACAAGGTTCCAAGATGCTGGTTTTTCAAAAACTTCTGCTCCAACAATAATAGCCATAGTTTTGTAATGCCGAATTACAACCAGTTGAAGTGTATAGTCTGATAAATTAAACCAAACCAAAAAAACATAGGACAATCATAGACGAAATTTTCTTCCTTTCTTTGCTTTCTCTACAGTTGGATGAGTCTTTCCTTTTGCTTGCTCTTATCTCAAACAAAAGATAGAAGGCCTTCATTTGATGTTTGATTCACTTGTTTAGCACAGTATAAACAGAATCCAACAAAAACAAAAACGACCAAGAATTGCAAGAAGCCAAATCTTCTCTAAATTTCTTTGATCTATGCTAACTTCTCGAAAGCTAAATGATTAATGAAGTATAACACATGCCTACCCCATCCCACTATTGCTATGACCCAGACAGTCCAACTAAAGCCCAGCACAAGCCATACACAAACTGGGCCTAAGGTCCAGGCAGATAAACAAGAGGTGCGGCAAAGTCAGCGTGTGAAGATTCCTAATAGAGCTTTGCCTGAATATGTGCGTGACTAGAGTTGGTTAGCTCAACTGTTTTAGCAGCATAAATAGAATGGCAATGTAATCATATGGTTAGACTGAGTCTTAAGAATATTCTCTACTCTTTCTCTCTCCCCTAACTGTATCTCTTCTCCCCCTTCTCTGTTTCTATCTTCTTAGCTCTAGAGTAAGCAATTCTCAGTTGTATTCAGTTCAATATTATTAATTCCAGTTGAGATTATACCCATTCTTGTTCTATTCACTTCATTGGTGTTTTCATTGCATCCTTGGTTGACGGTACTCGCTTGCAAACCATGGATGCTGCTATTTGTAAGCTTCAAGAAACCTCTGCTGCTCATGACTCTTAAATCCTCCTTCCAGGAAGCTATAGCGGATTTGGCTCTCAAACTCACGGCCATGGACGGTCGCTTGCAACAAGCTTTATGTCTCAAAGAGGTTGACACATCAGCTGGCAGCTCTTCTTAGGCACCAGCTCCAGTGTCGCCACAGCCTCCTCTGAACCACTCTTCTAATATCTTTCATCATGTTCAGGTTGATTTTCCTCGCTTTGACGGAAACGATCCTCTCAGTTGGATCTTCAAAGCCGATCGTTTCTTCTCATTTCATTCCGTTTCTAATGATCAAAAATTGGATTTGGCATCTCTGCATATGGATGGGGATGCCTTACAATGGTTCCAATGGATGAATTCAACTAGCCCGTTTCGCACTTGGGCCTAGTTCGTTCGTAGTTTGGAGATCCGGTTTGACTCAACAGAATTTGAGGATCATCAAGGCGCATTATTTAAATTGTTTCACACTACTACAGTAAAAGAGTACCAGACACAATTTGAAGCTTTGGCTAATCGTACATCGGGCCTTTCGGAATCAGCTTTGGTGAGTTGCTTCATTTCGGGCCTCAAGCCTGAATTGCGCAATGAAGTCAAGGCGTCTCACCCTGTTTCAATGTCTCAATCTATTGCTTTGGCCCGTCTTCATGAAGCAAAATTTATGGATTCTCGGCATGGGATCATGCGGGCTGACTTTCACAAATCAGATGATAAGCCCAGTTTCCGTGAGCCTCTTCTTCCCAGTCCTCCTGGACCATTACTTCCCACTCCTGTTGGGCCGCCCCAACTGGCCCACTCTACGGCCCATAATCCTCAAGTTCCAATCCGTAAGATCAGTGCTACAGAGATGCAACGACGACGAAAACTTGGGTCTGTGTTATACTTGTGACAAAAAAAACACCTCCTTGCTTCTATATGTTGGACCCTGACCTACCTGTAGATTTGACTAATGAAGATGATTCAACATTGGCTAAGAAATTACAGCTGGATGAGCTGCAACCTATCATTGATGCATCGTTCCATGCTTTGGGTGCCCAACTTTCCCCAACCACTATTCGCTTGAATGCAGTAGTTGCTGGTCCATCCTTCAGGTTTCAGTTGATGGTGGTTCAACAAAGAATTTAATTCAAAGTCACGTTGCTTGTCATCTAGGACTTCCAATCGAGACTTCTTCTCGTTTTGGGGTTGTAGTCGGCAACGGTGGCAAGCTAGTTTGTGAAGGCAGTATCCGCAATTTCACTCTCAAGATACAAGATTATGTTTTCTCTATTGATCTCTTTGTACTGCCACTACATAGTGTAGATGTTGTGCTTGGAGTTCCATGGATCGCATCTTTGGGTAAGGTCTTACATGACTATAACGATTTAACTCTTAACATTTGTTCATAAAGGACAGGAGGTGTGTTTGCAAGGTGTTCGAGAATTCACTCCTCAACCAATTGCTTATCATGGTTTTCGAAGACTGGCTGAAATAGATGCTATTGAATCCTTCTATCACTTGCAGTTTTGCTCTCATGAACCAGCACCTTCTCCTGTCTACAATGCCCAGTTAAGTTCTCTGCTTGACAAATATGCTTTAGTCTTTCAAAAGCCGCAAGGCCTACCACCTGCACGACACTTTGACCATACCATTCATTTGTTGCCAGGAACAACGTCGATCAATGTCAGGCCTTATCATTATCCGCATTGTTGAAAAACAGAAATTGAACGGCTGGTTGCCGAGATGCACCACGATAGGATTATACGCCTTAGCACGAGTTCTTTCTCTTCGCCGGATCTTTTAGTCAAAAAAAAGGATGGCACTTGGAGATTTTGCACAGATTATCGAGCACTCAATGCAGCTACTATTAAAGATCGATTCCCTATCCCAACTGTAGATGAGTTGCTTGACGAACTCCACGGATCAGTGGTATTTTCTAAATTGGACTTGTTTTTGGGCTATCACCAAATTCGGGTCTCTCTGGCGGATGTTCACAAAACGGCATTTCAAACCCATGATCGTCATTATGAGTATTTAGTTATGCCATTCGGCTTAACAAATGCCTCTTCTACATTTCAGGCGGCCATGAATGAAATCTTCCATCCATTTCTTCGTCGTTTTGTGTTGGCCTTTTTCGATGACATATTGGTCTATAGTTCTTCATGGGAGGCACAGCTTGATCATTTAGAAACATAGTTAAAGGTTCTTCATCAAAATAAGTTTGTTGCAAAGAAGTCAAAGTGCGTCTTCGGCCAACACCAAATAGACTACTTGGGGCATGTTCTTACAGGTCAAGGGGTACAAATGGACCCTCAAAAGGTGCAAGCCGTGGAAAATTGGCCCGTCCCTCGTACGGTTCGTGCACTTCAGGGTTTCTTAGGTCTCACACGCTATTATCGACAATTCATTAGTGGATATGCCTCTATTGCTTCCCCTCTTACTCATTTGTTACAGAAAGATTCCTTTAAATGGAGTATGTAGCGCAGTAAGCTTTTCAACAACTTAAACGAGCTCTTATTTTAGCTCCTATTCTGGTACTACTTGATTTCTTAAAGCTTTTTGTAGTCGAGACTGATGCATCTGTTGTGGGTATTGGAGCGGTTCTTAGCCAAGAAGGACACCCTGTTGCTTTTTTCAGCTCCAAATTATGTCCAAGAATGCAAGCTGCTTCTACAAACCATAGAGAAATGTATGCCATAACTGAAGCAGTGTCCAAATGGCGCCAATACCTCTTGGAATGTCGATTTCTGAATTGCACGAACCAACGTAGCCTCAAAGAGTTGAATGAAAAGACCATTCAGACTCCGGAACAACAAAAATGGCTCTCCAAGTTGATTTGGTATGTGTTTGACATTAATAATGTGGCTGATGCGTTATCTCGCGTCACTAATGAATTTATGGGTTTCCATGCTTTCATTGTTCCCCAATTTGATTTTATTGCTGAATTACGGAAGTACAATTCATTTAATAAAACTCTGGTCAAGCTTCATGCTCAACTTCAAAGTGACCTTGCAAGTTTGCCATATTTTTCAAGTCGCGATGGATTGCTCTTCTTTGAACAACACCTTTACTTACCATCGGATTCTCCACTTCGTTCCCAACTATTGGAAGAGTTTCACAATACTCCAATCGGTGGCCATGCCGGCTCCTTACGAACATATAAGAGACTGGCCGCAAATTTTTATTGGGTAAACATGCATCGTGATGTTAATGAATATGTAGCAGCATGTTTAATCTGCCAGAAAATGAAAGTGTCGCAATTGTCTCCAGTAGGATTGCTCCAGCCACTCGCTATTCCGGAACAGGTATGGGAAGACATCTCTCTTGATTTCATTACTGCCATTCCAACTTCGGATGGTAGAACTGCTATTTTGGTTGTTGTTGATCGGTTGACAAAATATGGGCATTTTTGTGCACTTCCAGGAACCTTTACAAGTAACATGGTGGCCCCCCTCTTTGTTAAAGAAATTGTTCGACTGCACGGCATGCCTCGTTCTATAGTGAGCGATCGAGACCCTTTATTTTTTAGCTCATTCTGGAAATAACTTTTTCGTCTTCAGGGAGCAACTTTGGCTATGAGCAGTTCTTACCATCCCCGAACACATGGGCAAACGGAAGTTCTCAATAAATGTCTTGAAATGTATTTACGTTGCTTTGTTCACGAACAACCTGGTCAATGGGTAAAGTTGCTTCCTTGGGCCGAATTTTGGTATAATACGGCTTATCATACAGCTAAGGGCATGTCCCCCTGTCAAGCGCTCTATGGCAGACCACCTCCTACTATCCAAAGATATGTGACAGGTTCCTCTAATAATGAAGCTATTTCACAAGAGTTGCTCCATCAGGACACCATTTTACAGCAACTCAAGGATAATTTGCGCAAGGCTCAAATTCACATGAAATTTCAGACAGATAAACATCGTCAAAAGGTGACCTTTGCTATAAATGATTGGGTATTGGTACGACTTCAACCTTACCGGCAACTATCAATCCGACTTCATTGCCACCACAAATTAGGCCACCGTTATTTTGGTCCTTTCCGCATTATTGAAAAAGTGGGCTCTGTTGCTTATAAATTGGAGCTACCACCTTCAGCTCGCATACACCCGGTCTTCCATGTTTCAATGTTGAAGAAATGCGTTGGCCAACCTACAAATCAAGTTATACCGCTACCATTACTGTCTACAACTAATATTCCTATTCTCCAGCCTGTTGCAATACTCAATCAGCGTGAAGTTCGCAGATAAGGCAGTCTAGTTTCTCAAGCTTTAGTTCAATGGGAGAGTCTTCCCCAAGAAGATGCCACCTGGGAAGATTCCTCCTTGCTCAAACAGCAGTTCCCTCACCTGAACCTTGAGGACAAGGTTCCCAAAGAAGGGCGGGGCAATGCTATGACCCAGACAGTCCAATTAAAGCCCAGCACAAGCCATACACAAACTGGGCCTAAGGTCCAGGCAGATAAACAAGAGGTGCGGCGAAGTCAGCGTGTGAAGATTCCTAACAGAGCTTTGGCTGAATATGTGCGTGACTAGAGTTGGTTAGCTCAACTGTTTTAGCAGCATAAATAGAATGGGAATGTAATCATATGGTTAGGCTGAGTCTTAAGAATATTCTCTACTCTTTCTCTCCCCTAACTGTATCTCTTCTCCCCCTTCTCTGTTCCCTATCTTCTTAGCTCTATAGTATTCTCAGTTGTATTCAGTTCAATTATATTAATTCCAGCTGAGATTATACCCATTCTTGTTCTATTCACTTCAACTATCCACCATGGAAAGATTTGCTGTTGATAAAACATAATCCAGAAAGCATCAAATCTTTCTCTGCTTTTCTCTTTTTCCAATTTTCTCATAGAAAGAAAAATCTAGAGAAACAAAGAAAGCATGTAAACTTTGTGGGCCGTGCTCCTAAGGTCTTTAATTTTTAACTTTTTGTAGTTGTAAATTAGCTCGGATTATACTTACGAAGGCTATCATAACTCATTAACTACCCAAAAAGACCTTCCGGATTTTTCTTCCATTTCCTTTATCATTTATTTTATCTAACTCTTTGAACTACCAAAGTAAAGTGCTCATACCCAAAATCACACACATGCTTAGACTTCGCCTAGCTTCATTCTCAGATAAACTTTTTGTTTTGTTTGCGAGCCAAAAAACTGTGTGTAGTGAATAAATAAGAGAATTAATCAATCAAACAATAGAAAGAAGTCTTCCCTTGCAAATTCGAGCTAGCAGTACAAGTACAACCCTCTAAGCATAGTGTACAAAACACCACCTCCAGCAATAATAACAAAGATGGACCAAAGCGAAAAACAAAACGTATGTTGTGCCTGATGCTGCTCTAGTCGTACCTTTGCTCAATAAATAAATAAAGAGGAAAAGAAAGCATAAATAACAATAATTACCATGATTTCGCGAATGGCGGTGGGTGAAACGCCGTCGCCATCCTTGGACTGCTTGAACTTCTTAATGGCAATGGATTTGCTGCGATTGGATTTGATCTTCGCCAAAAACACCAGCCCATATGTGCCTTCTCCTATTTTGCCTATTAAATCATACTGTTGAAGCCACTCTGGTCTATTATTATTATTATTATTATTATTTGTGCTATTTCCGTTATTATTATTATGGTTTGGATTGCCTCTGCCGCCATCTCCAGCCATTTTTTTATTTTTTATTTTTAACTTTAGAAAGAGCGCCTCAGCTCTTTGATGTTGTTATCTGCAAACAACAAAAAATCTCCTATTTTGGAAGGGGGGACTTGTGAGAGAGTTTTGGTTAAAAACACATACGTACTATATAACTATTTTGGGTAATTTTCGGTTTTCCCACCAAACTATGCGTTAAATTAAGTTTGTAGCCTCCCTCTCAGCCAAAAAAAAAAAACTTAAAAAACTTTTTGTGGTACTAGTCTATTTGGTGGAATTTTTTTTTTTTTTTTTTTTTTTTTTTTTTTTAACTCAGTGGAGCCTAAGCGGTGAAATAGTGAAAATGGACTTTGCCCCATTTCTTAGTTGACCCCTGACTGAGGTCATCTCCGCGAGTCTCCCTATTTTGGTTCATCAATTAAATATAGAGTGAAAATATATTTTTTACTTTCGAAAGATTTCTTGGAGCGGGCTCTCTAATTAAAATTTTCATTTGGCTCCGGAATGTAGGAGCAAAACTTGGCTCCCTATTCATAATAAAAATCTTTGAACTAGTAAAAAATGATAAAATAATATTATAAAGTTTTTGAAAAATGATATAGTCATGAGAAAAGCTTAAAATTAAAAAGAATAAAATAAGTAAACAATGTTAATACTATTAATCACCATTGAAACATAATCATTAACATTTAAAAATAAAATATGATTAAAATAATGTATTAGCTTTTAATAAGAAATGTTATTGGAATAAAATCGAAATAGAGAATCCCTAAAATCAGGAGTAATCTTGAAATAAAACTATAATAGAGAATCCTAAAATAGGGAGTCAATTAAAGTTAAATTGAAATATAGAATCACCCTTTTCTTATATGACAAAGAAAGGGAGACTGTTGAAGATGATCTTACCACGGTGAAATTTTGAAAATCTTATAGAGTTAATTTTATTTTCAATTAGTGATACTTTTATTTTTCATTTTATAAAATAATTTATTATCCCTTTATGTTTGTTATTGAGAACATGACGATGACAACATATTATTATAATTGAGGATAAGATCTAATGCTTTCGTTTATTCTTTTTCTTTTGGGTTTATTACCCCATGAGTCCTTCATCTTTTTTTTTTGTCTAATTGGTCTTCTATGTTCAAAATATACATACGTTGGTCATTTATCTTTATGACTTATATCAATGTTAATCTTTCCATCTAAATTATAATGCTTTCGACATGTGAGTTGCGCGTGATAGGTAATTTCAAAAATTAAGAAGGGCAAATCCATCATCACAAAAAATAAACCCGTTACATCAGTCCTACCCTTCGATTCACCAATTTTAGAGTCTATTTACAATCCCTAACCCCTAAATCCTCAATTCTCAAATCTTAAACCCTAACCATGACCCCCAAATCCCCAACTCCTAAATTCTAAACCCTAATCCCCCAAAAATACAACTGCGATTTGTATCAATTGTTAATATCCATTTCTATCACGTCAAGATTTGTACCTCAAGTCATCAATACAGCTACAATTTGCAACAATTTGGTGTTGAAACGTTGCTTACGCCATTGCTAAGCTCAAAATTCGCCATTGCAATTCCAAGGCAAATCATTGCCTTCATCATTGCAATCCCAATTCCATAATTTCATTCGCCATTACAAACCGTTACAAGGGAATTTGTAATCTATAAGTTCAAAATTCGATGTTGAACCTTTTCCTTCACCATGGAGGCATAGTGTTATTGCAAAAAATAAGGCAAAATTGTCACCTCTTGGACCGACTCCTGTTACACCCCATACTTAGCATATAGTGAATAGTACTTATTTGCATATATTTATATGTTTATGTTAGGGATATATCCTAATGCTATAGATTATATGACCTAATTAGGGTTTAATAAGAATATATGTGTTTTTCTACACAATGATATTTTTGGATATTCATATTCTCCGCCTTTATATGATGTGTCCCTAGTGTTTATCGGAGAAGAAAAGCATTCTAAAAAGGGTTTAGAATACTTCACTGTTTTTCTTCGATATGATAAACATTAAGAATTGAATCATAACCCTTCAGATTATTTGACCGGGACTTGAATAATTGAGTACGGGTTATCATATGTAATTACATTTGATTAACATAGTAATGTTAATGATAAAAGATGGTATGCGAAGTGCCAAAACAACATGAGGATGTTGACTAATATACATATGAGTGATCGTCAGTGGTACGAATCATTGAATGTGATGATAAATAGTAAACTACGTGATTTCATATTAATAGTTTACTATTTAGTTGAGAATTGTGCAAATTAATCCTCAAACTTGAGAAATTACAGTTGTCGAATATATCAGGGGCTAAATATAATATTTGGACTATACCTGCCTTCTATAAGGTGAGTTACGGTCTTTCGCATTTTAGTCTTATAATATAGAGACTGGCAGGTAATTGTCAAGATAGAATCTATTAACCTCCGTTGAGAGACGATGCCCTATAATATCTAAAATCGGTCAATAAACGAGGAAGTCCTTGGCCAAGGCAAAAATTAAATTGATGGAAAATAGTTTTTTCATAGTAGTCATCTCTCATTTTTTTGGATCTATTCATAGAATCGGAAGTGGACTTAACCATTTCATGGTCCTTTTCTCAATTGGGACACTTTAATAAAAGGATCGTACTACACGGTAATTCTCGACAGTAAATAGATTCATAAAAGACCAAGTCTTCATTATCGCATACATTTCCATGGCACGTTTGTTACTAGTGCATCACTCATGAACATGAAGGTATTTCGGATAATGACGGAAACATTCCCGAAATAGATTAAGAGGTTTAATAGTCCTTCATTGGTATGCGGTTATGAATCTAAAAAGTCACACACTAATAAGTATTAAGAATATGTTTACCGGTAGTTTGTATAATGTGGTTAATGACTTTAAAGTGTTAAGAGTCATCTAGATTGGTCTTTGGTCCAAAAGTGTAATTTTGCAAAGTTTTGGGGTAAAAATATAAATAATAGAAGTTTTGGGAACCAAACTGCAAATATTAAAAAGTAGTTTCAATGTAATTATTCTAATAGATATTAGAATAAGAAAAAGTAATTATATATATGTATAAGTGTTTATATATATATATAATAAAAGGGATTTGATTTGATAAAGTGTCATGTCATCAATCCTAGTCATCAAATGGGAAAATAAATTATTGGATAATGGAGTACATATGGCGTGTGAGTTGGCACATGGAGGATGATTGGATTGTCTATGTCATTTATCCTGTGATTAATCTTATCCACTAATTTGAATTAAAGGTGGAGATTTAATCTTGATTAAATAAAGGTGTCCACATGTCATTAGATGATAATGATTGCTTTTGCAAGTTGTAGGAGAGAGAAAAAGACAACCTTTAGATTGTAATGATTACAATCTAAAGCCATGCAAAAGGGGTAATCTTGTCTTCCATTCAAATAAGCTATTTTGATTGGTTGTTTTTGCATGATTAAAGATAATATAATAGAGATTATATTAAAATAAAAGCAAGACAACTTCTCTCTCCTCCAAGGCAACACACATACGCCACACACTAGAGAGAAGAGAGAGAAATCTTCATCTTCTTTGCTTAGTAAGTTTCGGCCATTGCTAGATGAAAAAGAAAGCTTTTTCTTTTGCAAAAACAAACCACACATTTAGCTATATATCTTGAAAACAATACTAGCACTTTTTAGTTTTCAAGCTTTTGGTGAGCTTTGGATGCTTGGTGGACATTTCTAGAACCTTCAAGTTAGAAGGATTCAAACCAAGTCTTCAAGTTTCATCTACACAAAGTGACTACAAGAGGTATACTTTTATTCTACTCTTTTTCATATGAATATATGTATATATATATATATATTTTTTTTTTTTTTTTTTTGTTAGAATAGAAGATACATGCATGTTATATTAAGAGCTTCTATTAGATTTACATGTTGTTACAAAGTGTTTACATTCCAAAAATTTTAAATGCTAGCTTGTCTTGGTATGTACTTGTTGTATGCAACTTGTTTATCTAACGATCCTTTATATGATAAGTTAGACTTTCAAGTGGTATCTGAGCTAGATTCATAAAGTTCTTAATATAATGTGTAGTAACTTTAGATCCATTCTTGAAAATGTAAAACCTATATATATCTTTTGTTTTTATTCACATGCATGGCTAGAAACTTGAGAGATATGGCTTGATCTTTGACATGCATGTAAGATATCAAGATAGATCTAAAAGATGGTATTGATGATGCTAACATTTTGGATACTATATGATAATAAAGTCAAAAGTTGAAAGAAAACAAGCCTTGCAATTTTAAATGACATGACCAAAAATCAAGGAGTATAGAAAATGTGTTTTTACTATTTTATTAGACATGTAAAGTTGCTTTAAAGGTTGTCTTGAAGTCCTCAACATGAATCTTTGATATATATGTTGATGTTGCATGTGTTGACATGAAAGTTTAAAAAGGATTGTTTTAAACTTATTTTAATGTTGGCATATGTATGATTATAAAAGGACTATTTGATGATTAAAGTGTTTAATAGTCAAAATGCAACTTGTTTCTATGTCTTGGAATAGCCAAATTGATTACACATAAATGGGAGGCCACTTGGTTCTTAACTTGGATTTGGAAATAATCTAAAATAGTATATTTAGATATTTCTAAATTTAAGAAAGTTAAAAGTTATTATATGTTGATATAATGCATTTAAGAAGGACTATTGGGCTAAATTTGTGTGCATGGGCCGAAGACATATGGATTTGGGCTTGGGCCATGTGTGCATGTGTTTGTGTTTAAGTTTAGCCTATTGGGCCATTTTATGTGTTTGGGCCATGGATTTGCTATTTTCAATTTGGACTTAGACATGCATGTGTTACTATAATGTGTTATGGGTAAATGGGCCAACCCAACTTGCATTTATAATGAAAAGTGTTTTTCGATTGTGTAACAAGAATTGATATGGTTTGATTATTCATAGGATGAGATAATTAAACTTAAATGCTAGCTAATTTTGTTATGGTTATTATATATTTGATATGAATGATCATATATGTTTTGAAATGGTGGATTTGATCATGGATTTAGGCTTTAGGGTAATTATTGATTTGGGTTGTAATTGAGACATAAGTCTCATTTTTTTTTATTATTCTTGCTTTTGAGAGAATTAAGTAGTGAGGACACTAATGTAATTCTTCAAGAGAGATATGCAAGAAGGCCCAATGGACAATCCAAGGAGTTGGAGGCCCAATGAAGATTTCAAGGAGTTGAAGATCTTTTATAGGATAGCTTTATTTCCCAATGCCCAAACCTAAATCCATGATCCACCGTTTATGCATCTTTGCATTCATATTATATAATGTGCTATAATTGTGATTATTAGCTTGTAGTATGATGAACGCATGATTATATGATGAGATCGAATATAAACTAAAGGACTCCCTATATGCAAACCAATATTAGATTGATAAAAAAAGGGTAAAAGGAGTTTTATCGTAGCCTTCCGCCATCCTAGGGTTTAATGAAACTTAAAATGAATACAATCCTTCTTACTAAACACAGAGGAAGTGTTTCATGATAAGTTTATTAAAATTGCTAGTACAAACATAGAGATGTAATTATATTCCAAAATGTAACGACCAACATAGCCACAAAGGTTTGAGGTCAATAAAGATTCAATTTGTCAGATAACTAAGAGATGGCAGGTCTAATCTAACTAGATCACTTAATCAACATAGTCACAAAGGTTTAGGACAGTGATTTAGTGACTAAAGTTGACCATAGCCTATTTAGAGAAATAGACAACAAAGCGTTGTTGACCTTTGGTAATTGTATTTCAACATAGCCACAAAAGTTTGAGGAATATATCTTATCAAAGGAAATTGGTCATCCCGCTTAGAGTCTTTTAATAGATTCACCCTTCTCATTCAGGCAGTATGAGATTCAAAGGAAATAGTGGGAGTAGCTATTTTATTAGCTTTATATATTATTGTTAGCCTACAATCTTACTTTCTGTTATATTTACCTTTTCTGCAGTTTGTATGATATGGCTTCTTTCATAAATCATATTGTCTCCATTCTTAACCACGACTACTTAACTGGACCGAACTTTGAAAAATGGTCTTAAGAGTCATTTTCCTGTTTGAGATGATTGAATATGTTCTAGACTTTGATCCCTTGGCTCCTATTGATGAGATTGCACCTGAAGCCGATAAGATCACCTACCATAAATGGGTCTAGGATGACACACACTCTAGAGGGTATATCTTTTCATCGATAAGTGATGATCTACGTCGATACTATGAGGGTATTTCTTATTCCGTGGATATCATTCGATCTTTGAAGGAATCTTCGGTGAACGTAGTTGTGGCATGAGATATGAGTTGACTTGAGAGCTATTTAGTATGAGACTAGAGGAAGGAGATGATGTTAACTAGCATTGCCTTAGAATGATTTACTTGGTAACTCAGCTAGAGGCATACGGCTTCGTCATAGATCATCAGCTTCAGATAAACCTGATCTTGTAGTCCTTGCCACCGTCTTACTATCCCTTGATACTAGATTTCCATGTGCATAGAATTGAGTACATACTGTCTGAGCTGCCTGATATTATTACTAGCTGGTAGAGACTTGGTTTGGATATGGTGCCCGGTGCCCATTCCCCATGTTGACTATTTTCCCTTTGTGGCTGGACCTAGTCACAACAGAAGAAGGAAAAGGAGGAGAATGAGACACAGGAGGAACCAAGCCGCTCGATTCTTACCAGGAGATCTATCTTCATGAGGGGATTTGTGACTATGTGTAGAGCCAGAGTTATGAACTTTCTTCATCTATGATTATTTAGTTGTTTTGAGGATCGGCTTGGTATGCGATCCTGTTTTGAAAAATGATTGTGTAAATGTTTTGGTTTAATTTGAGTTTCTTTTTCTCTTCTTTTTAGATGATGAAAATAGTAGTGACTATTTGCTTCAATCTTATCTTACTAAGGATATTTTGAATTTGTCTTATGTAAGAAATGATTTGCATTTTGTGCAAAGTTTCAGTATAGTAATAGAATCTTCGAAATGCATATCAAAAAAAAAGAATGCCTTCAAATGTAAAACCGCACAAACATTCATATTTCTATAACATAGCATTTATTAAATGACTAATGACTAAATTTTGATAAATGAAGTTGTAATATGAGTCTTAAACTTTGAGGTGCTCAAGAGTTAAAGAATTAAACAAATAAAAGAGCCAAAGTCATTCTTTTTCTATCTAAAAGAGTTTGATAGATTTACTATTCTTTTGGTAAAAGAGTTTGTCCAAAAGGGATAGTGGGATGAAATGGAACTTATCCAGAACATAGTTATCACATTAAAATTCCTTGAATCATCATCAAAAGAAATGTATTGACTTCAGCTGAATGATTTATCCATTTAGAGGAAGTATAAGTGATAGCAAAGTTAAGCAAAACAAATGAAGTACTAATGGAGTCCATTTGTTCCAAAGATGTTATTGGAAATAATTGGACGATTGAAGAATATGTTGGTTATAAGAGATGATTGGGGAATGCTTCTTTTATCACCAAAGTACTTCAAACCATTTAGAACTTGTCTTTGTTATATGTACTATGATTGTAATTCTTTGGCAGGATAAGATTTAAACTCAAATTCAATGAGTTTTTACCAAGAAACAATCAAAGTATAAATATTCACATTCTTAATTATGAAATGATGGAGATCGATTTCATAGAAAGTGAAAATGATTCCTATATTTATAAGAAGGTTAGCGTTAGTCTGTGCCTTTAACAAGTCTTATAAATTGGTGATATCTTCAGTCAATGGAAGACTAATAATTATCGAATTTCTGTGAGGTCTAGTTAAATAATTTAACAATACCATAAACATAGAGTAAACTAATCATATATTGTAGGATCATTTTTGTGAAAATACAATGATATGATTATTTAGTTTACCTCACAGCCTGTATGCTGAGTCAAAATCTTAAAAAATCTTAAGATGGAGGATTCTAAGAAATGAATGGTCTCCAGCCTCTGAGGCGGGGTATCCGTATTTTCTTTTAGACTGCCTTCTGACTTTAGTAAAAAAGGGTAGCAAAGGGATCGTGTACCTTACCCTTTAGTCGTTTGCAGTCTCCAACAATGCAAAGGCGAGTACATGAGACAATATGATGTAAATGGTTGCATCATAAAGGATCTAAGTATAGGTACTAATGATTTTATTGTGGTAATCTCCAGTTTTAACAATAACCTGGGATCTTCAAAGTTTGTGATAATAGTGAAGTTCTTAGAGAAGAATTCACAAACTGATGGAAACATCATTAGATTTATAGTTGATTTATGAAAAGACCGTAAAAGGATTGGAAAGAGTTCCGAATAGTAAGTAACCATTATCCTGTTACTTAAGCCTAAATGCATACTTGACATTATGAATGGTGTTTGGATATAGTATTTTTATCAGAAAAATAAAGGTGGTTCTATTTATTGATGGTTATCAATACTTTATTTGGTAACTACAATAAAAGCTTATTGCACAAGCTTATAGAACCCGATCTCATCAAGAATCCAAACATATAGAAAAAGGATTTTCTTACGATTTTCGAGAACTCTTTTCTTGAAAAGGACAAAGATTTAACAGAAAGGTTCGTATTATAGTTGACCCATTGATCCTGTAAAAGTAGTTACGGTTGATCACCATCTTAGGGAATATGAATATACGGATACAAATGTATTATGCACTAATCCTATAGTAGATAGCATTAGTGCAAGTGAGAGATTGTTTGGGATATGCCCTAATGCTATAGATTAGACGACCTAATTTGAGATGAATGGGGCATTGATGAAACATTCCTAAAAAACATGACTTGGCCGCTATAAGAAAGGATGTCGCAGATCAGTTGGTTTAATAAGAATTTATGTGTTTTTCTACACAATGATGCTTTTGGATGTTCATATTCTCCGCCATTATATGAATGTGTCCCTAGTGTTTATCGGAAAAGAAAAATATTCTAAAAAGGGTTTAGAATACTTCGCTGTTTTTTTTCGATATGATAAACATTAGGAATTAAATCATAACCCTTCAGATTATTTGACCGGGACTTGAATAATCAAGTACGAATTATCATATGTAATTTCCTTTGATTAACATAGTGATGTTAATGATAAAGGATGGTATGCGAAGTGCCAAAACAACATGAGGATGTGGACTAACATACACATGAGTGATTGTCAGTGGTACGGATCATTGAATACGATGATAAATAGTAAACTACATGATTTCAGGTTAATAGTTTACTATATAGTTGAGAATTGTGCATATTAATCCTTAGACATGAGAAATTACGGCTGCCGGATATATTAGGGGCTAAATATAGCGTCTGGACTATACCTGCCTTTTATAAGGTGAGTTACGGCCTTTCGCATTTTAGTCTTGTGATATAGAGATTGACAGGTAATTGTTAAAATAGGATCTATTAATCTCCGTTAAGAGGCAATGTCCTATGATATCTAAAATCAATCGATAAACGAGGAAGTCCTTGGCCAAGGCAAGAATGAAATTGATGGAAATGAGTTTTTCCATAGTAGTCATATCTCGTTTCGCCGTTTTGGATCTATTCATAGAATCGGAAGTGGACTTAACCATTTCATGGTCCTTTTTCTGATCGGGATGCTTTAATAAAAGGATCATACTACACGGTAATTCCCGACAGTAAATAGATTCATTAAAGACCGAGTCTTTATTATCACATACATTTTCATGGCACTTTTGTTACTAGTGCGTCACTCATGAACATTAAGGTATTTCGAGTAATAACGGAGACATTCCCGAAATAGATTAAGAGGCTTAATGGTCCTTCATCGGTATGCAATTATGAATCTAGAAAGTCACACATTAATAAACATCAAGAATAAGTTCACTAGTAGCTTGTATAATGTGGTTAATGACTTTAAAGTGTTAAGAGTCATCTAGGTTGGTCTTTGGGCCAAAAGTGTGCTTTTGCAAAGTTTTTGGGTCAAAACGTAAATAATTAAAGTTTTGGGGCCAAACTGCAAATATTAAAAAGTAGTTTCAATGTAATTATTCTAATAGAGATTAGAATAAGCAAAAATAATTATATATATGTATAGATGCTTATATATATATATATATATATATATATATATATATATAATAAAAGGGATTTGATTTGATAAAGTGCCTTGTCATCAATCCTAGTCATCAAATGGCAAAATAAATTATTGGATAATGGAGTACATGTGGCGTGTGAGTTGGCACATGTAGGATAATTAGATTGTCCATGTCATCTATCCTAGGATTAGTGTTATCCACTAATTTGAGTTAAAGGTAGAGATTTAATCTTGATTAAATCAAGGTGTCCACATGTCATCAGATGATAATGATTGCTTTTGCAAGTTGTCTTAGAGCTACTGGTATGCTAGTGTTGGATATCTTGTAAATTTTTGTGACTATTTGTCATCCAATGAATTAAAAATGTTATATTCCATGCATGTTAATGTTTAGCTAACTAAGGTCCTTTACAACTCATGAAAGACATGCAATGTTCTAATCATGTTATTTAGCTATTAGTTAAAGTAAACGTGTCATGTAACCTTAACGTAAGGTAATGCATATTTAGTGTTACTAATGCATGTTAGCGACCATATGTATGAGGATGACCTCTTTTGTCAATCCTCCCTTACATGTCATTTCATATCTACATGCTATAAGTGCTACAACATGATTATGTGATACGTGCTATAATGATATTCTCGTGAAACTAACAAGCTAACAAGTGTAACTAGCAGTTTTCATGGTTGCAACCATCGCGTTGGCCCGAAAGTGGTGATCACCTACTGGGCGGCAATGGGCTTGCCAGTAGGTGCTAACCCTCCGTGGATTATTCCTCGTCACATGGACGGAGCGTTCCATGGGCATGGGTCGTAGGATTATAGGTGCACCAGGAGCCCATTGGCGTACAGGGTTTGCCGGGACTAAAGCGAAGAGAAGAGAAGAGAAGTGTAGTAGAAGAGAAGTGACCTGCATGGACGGAATGTTCCATAGGGTTTTTTAACTTGCATGGACGAAGCGTTCCATGGAGTTTGCGCGTGATATCCTTTTTTTTATATGTGCTTAATTTGCATTTAAAGTTATAATGTTTTCAAAGTTTATCATGTAAATGTTATATTTCTCGGATTTATAAGTATTATATTCTCGCATATCTTCACGTGCTTAATTAATGTTTATATGAATGCCTTATCTGTATTGCACGAAAATGTTTGCGAAAACTTCCCCGTTCTGTCCCTCCCTCACCAAGCATAAGTGTATGCTCACCCTTTTCATCTAACATGTTTTTTCAAGAAGGGATTGAAGAAGAAGTTTTAAGGTTTGCTTGATGGTTTAATGCTTGTGGTAGGGTATTGGCATGTGAAGTACGTGAAGATTGTAGAAATGTCTTGTATTACATTTTAGGGCTTGAATAGCCTTGGTTGTATTTAATGTATAAAAGTTGTAATTAAGTTAAGTAATTTTTCCTATATTTGATGTTAGAAGTGATGTGTATGAAATGTTTAACTAATCTATTAGGGAATAGCTTGTATAATAGTTCATTTAATTGCTTAGGTTATTAATTGTTTAGTTAAAAATGTCATAGGAGTTAGAAGTGGAATCATATATATATGTTGTGGCATTGTTGTGTTGAATCTTCTGCATGCAGGGTTATGGAGTGGCCTAGAAACAAGAGAAACTTCGTCCGCTTTTTCTCATTTTTCGTGCCTGAGTTAGGGTCAGGTATTGATTAGAGGAATTTAATAAGGGTCCTAATTCCGTGAGGGATCGGGGGCGTGATAGGTGGTATTAGAGCTTAGATAGCTCTCAGCCGGGACAGGGTCCTCGATCTGTCGAGTAGTAACCCATGAGTGCGTGCATATGAAGTATATCTTGAATATGTGAGTGCTTGCATGTGAGACCTATGTGTGCTTGAATGAAAATGTGCAGTTATGTGTTATACTTGAATAAAAATGGGAAATGTGCAATGTGTGTATGCTTATGTGGCATATTTGCATAATATGTGAAAAGTATGTGATATGTGTACCTATGTGACTTAGTTGTGCTTGTAATCTGTGTTAAGTATTCGTAATGTACTAAACGCTTTTGAATATGTGAAATATGTATTATATGAGATAATAGTATTGCATTGCATAGTAACTATGCCTTTTATAGCCCATTCCTCCCCCTCTCCTCTGATGATCAATCATCGAAGATTGGTGCTCAGAATTCAATAATGAGCATTCATATTTGGTACTTCTATTGGGTGATTTTCTCCAGAATCTTGGTATTTTCCTTTAACAATATTCTACAGAACTATGATTTGGGCTTGTACTCAGTGTTCAGTTTTGTAGAAGGTGTTCCACTTGGAGCCCTCACTTGACTGTTGGAATTCTTGTTGATTATTCTTTTGGAATTCTTGTGTGATACTTCTATTCAAATGAATTCTTGTTCGAAGGTACTTAGCTGGTGTTCATAATAGGGACCTTTATTTGGTCTTATTATTCGGGATTTCGCATATGGTATTTTTTTGGAATTCTCCATGGTATTCTTATGGAAATTCTTGATGGTATTTTTATGGGGCTTTCTCATTGGTATTTTGTACAGTGCTTGTGATAACCCGAACCCGGCATGCATTTAATTGCATTTAACTAAGTGACATCTTAAATGTTGGCATTGGATTTGTGTTTATTTTTAGTTAAACATTTATTTGAAGCTTTATTTTCATATTTCTTTTAGAAGTAACTAGAATAATACTTGAGCTAATTATTTTAACGGAATATCAACTATTTTTCATAGTGATGTCAATTGGTTTTATTTTTCTTGCACTTAAAGGCTTGGTTTTCAATTAAATGAAAAGTAGCTCCGAGCCGGAGTAAATTTTAAACTATGATACTTTTCAAAAATGATATATTTCTAAAACTCTTTGAGATTTAATTGTTATTCTTTTATTATCGCAAAGTGCATAGCATATCGAGCGAGATAGTTAGGAAATGATTTCCAGTCCTCAGCAAATAGTGAAAACTAGTATTTAGTGTTTTAATTTTAGTGTTTTAAGTTGTATTTAACTGGAATTGGATTTATGTTACTTGTTTTAGCCTTAAAATGCTTTAAATGAGCCTAATTGACCAATTTTTAAGTAGTTTGACCAAGCATTGACTTGAGGAATTAAGTCATCTTTTAAAATAGCACAATATAGCACATAAAATAAATAAAAAATAGCTGAAAACAGTGGGCAGCTAGCCGAAAATGGGAGAGAAGAAAAAAAAAACAATTCAACATCAAATCATCAAATCTTCGCGTGAGCTTGCACGGGGTGGTTTCCGAGGCGTCCTACGAGGTTTTTCTAGCGTCTAGGAGTGTCTAAGGTGAGGGTTTCATCGTTATTTGCGCATTTGAAATATTTGTATCTAAACTTTGATTTTTGGATTTTATGCGTAGATCGTTAGTTTAATCGTTTTAATGCTTAAAGAATGTTCCTTGTTGATTGTAGAACATGTATTTATAGCTTTTTAACATTTTCTGCGGTCGAAAATTGAAATTGAAATATAATTGTATAATGAATAGTAAATTATGAATAGTAAACCCCAGTTTCGATGAAGTTGCTCCGTTACGCGTTCTGTTGATGTAGAAAGATGCTAGATATGCTAGAATGCCTAAATGTGTAGTTTAATTGGAAAGTGTAATGGAAAAACGGAGAAAAACGGCTTAGTGAAAGTCGGGGTCGTTTAGGTCGAGTTTGGCGTTTTCTCGTTTTGCGTGTTGGCATTGTTTCGGGAGGCCATGGAAGCACTTTTGGTGCGATTATGGCGTTGGTTGGGTGTTTGGTTGGTATAGTTGTAGTTCAAACGAGCAAAGGGAGAAATCGGGACTTTGCGTGAATTCTAGGATAAAGTAGGGTTTCGGGGTCTTTAGACGTGCCTTATGGTGACCTAAGAGGATTGGTGAAGTCGGTTTCCAAAGCTCGTGGCTCGTTTGAAAGTAGTAGCGTTTTGAAAGTTGGGGACATTTTTGGGATTTTGTGTGTTTTCATAGTATATTGCTTATAGAACGTTTATAATGCTTATAGAATGTTTATAATGCTTATAGAATGTCTATAATGTTTATAGAATGCTTATAATGTCTAAAGAATACTTGTTATTGCTTGATAATGTTAGTTGGTGTTCTTCTTGTTACTTGTTTGATTGCAAATGCTTGTTAATGCTTATTACGCTTGTTAGAGTTGATTATTGATTGAAATGTTTAACAGTTGTTGAATAATGCTTGATATCTCGTTTATCTCCTCTATCTGTGTTGTTGTGCTATCGCTCGTTTATTGCCTTATATCGAGTCTTGCATTGCATAGTGTCCAACGCGTGAGTGATGGGCCTCTCTGGGTAGCCTCGGGTTGCCAGTGTTGGTTGCTCTAGCTCCGTGGCTATTCCCGAGGTATTCCAAACTGGTGTTATAAGGTGGTTGCGCGCTTATTGTCATCGTTGTCAACATCAAGCTCGAGATTGATGTATCGCTCATGAAATGGTATATTGCTCGTAAGAGTGAACCATAGCCTTCAGAGTGTGGTATAGCTTTGAATGGTTGTGTTAATGCTTTCTTGAATGTTTAATATATTGGCGTTTGTATTGAATGCTTCCTTATTGACTTTATTGCTTAGCTGTGTCTATTTGCATTGCACGAACTTCTTTCTCTCCACTCGATATCTGTCTTGCCCTCACTGAGTATACGTGTTGTGTATACTCATTCCTCACCACCACATTTCAGGAAATGCCATGTTAGCTGGAAAGTTCGTGATTTCGTGAAAGTTCATGTTTGAAGAGTTGTCTTGCGTGCCTATGTGACTTGAGCTGTCGAAGTTGTAAAGATATATGCTTTCATATGTTGTATGTATGTATTGTTAAAAGAAATGTAATTTAAATCTAGCTAGGTAGTTGAGGTAAATTAATAAGCTAGTTTCTGTAATCAGTTAGCATAGTTTAACTTCAATGCATGTTGTAATGTCCAAAGGAAAAGAGTTAGAATGGCATGATAGTTTATTTTATGCAGTAGCTTAGTATGGTTTAATTTTCAAGTTTGAGTGTACTTGTCAAAAATGAAAAGAGATAGGTTAGCTTTTAAATTGGAAATATATGTATACTTGCTGAGTTTAATTGTTGAGAACCGAGGCTCGGATGGCCTTGAGGAAGTTTTGTATGGTTGGACACGGTGGTGTTCCATTTATATGTTATTACAGGTTTTACATTTCGCCTAGAAACAGGGGAGACTCCGTCCGTTTTTCCTGAAAATTTTGCCCGGGTTTGGATTTGGGTTGTGATTAGATCGATTGATAGAACTCTCAGTCTTGAAAGGGATCGGGGTGTTACAGTGCTCCCACTCGGGGATGAGTAATTAGAGTATGGTCTTCGATATTCATTTGTTGCAGTTTAATGTGGAATTCTTTTGAGAAGATGAATTGCGAGGGCGCAATTGTTTGAAGGAGGGGATAGTGTAACACCCTATACCTAGCATATAGTGAATAGTACTTATTTGCATATATTTATATGTTTATTTAAGTATTGGTGTGTAATTAATTGTTTACTTGGTAATTTGCATTCCTTCATTAAAATACTTTTCATATTCTTAGAAAATGTGTAAACTATGTTTAATTAATTTATATAAAATGGTTAACCTATTATTTTACTATTTGTAATATATGGAATTACTTTTTTACCCCTAATAAATTAGTTTTCATTATTTTAAAGTGAGCCTTGAGTGCGGGGTAAAAATTAAAGTATTTTATTTTTTGAATTTCACATTTTTTCCATATTACTTGACATATATATAGCATTCATTCATAAATTTTATTTGCATAGCATGTCGAGGGTATGAGATATAAAATATTTTGTGTCCTGTGTGAAAAGTGTTAACTAAAATACTATTTTGGATCAAAAGAGCTTTTATTGCATTTTTATTTACCAAGCCCAAACCCTTTAACCCAAAACCCAGCACACACACACACACACACACATATATATATATATATATATATATATATATATATATATATATATATATATATATATATATATATATATATATCTATTACATACATACATATATTATACACATAAGAAGCAAAAAAAAAGAAAAAAAAAAAGAAATCGGGTAAGGGAAAAAGAATAGAAAAGTTAGGTCTTTGTTTGTAGAGTTGATTTGGTGCAAGACCAAAGTGTTTGGAGCCATTTTCTTGCTATTTCAAAGCTTATACTTCTTCTTAGAGGTGAGGGTTCCATCCTAAGTGACATTATAATTGATTTCTTGCTTTGTAGTATAAATGATATTGGGTAGTTGATGAGTATTTAAGCTAAACATGCATACAATGTGAGTATATTAGTGTATAGAGTAGACTTTTAGACTTGTTGTGTATGTGTAGATAGAGCTTGTATGTATTCTTGTAATGGAGGATTTAAGAAGATGATGAATAGTGATTTATTATAAGGTTTATGTTTGAAGCTTTTAATGCATTCAATGCTAGCTAATGAACTTGTAGAGTGGTCTTTTATTGTTGTAGAGCTTGTATATGAAGTATTAATGGTGGTTAAATATGAATTTGTAGAACTTGAGTTAGAGTGATAGTTGAAGATTAGGTGTTTGATTTAATATTTAGGTGAAGTGTGGAAGCTAAAAATGTCACATTCATGCTATGTCAATGATTTAAACTAGCTCAAAATGCAAGAAGTAGCAAATAACTCAAGTGTTGTGTATGTGTGTGAATTCGGCCATTTTTTTGTGCTAACTTTTATCTTTTTTTACCTTGAACCTTATATTGTTTAAAATAGCTTAGTAGTTGATCTATATGGCATACTACTTAAGATTGAGAGCTTGTAAAGATGATATCATAGTTATGTGAAATATAAAGTTAGCTTGAATTGTTAAATTGTTAATGAATGTTACAGCTAAAAGGTATTTGAAGTTATATGCATGTTAATGACCAAGAATTAAAGATATTTGCAAATCATAAAGTTAAAGAGTGTCCAAGCATGTGAAAGGTAACTTATGCAAGTGAAATGTAATGCATGGAAATGATTCTTGCAGCATGTTTTATAGTGAGTTATGTTTGGTGTTTAGGTGTAGTTATCTTGATTGAATGCTTAACTTGATGTTCCTTTGTGATCTAGTTGAAGTTGAGCTAGTTATGAAGTTTAACTTGTTAAATGTGAATATATTTAATTCCATACATGCTCATGTTTAGCCTAAGTAAATATTCCAAGACATGTTCGTGAACTTGATTAAGTGATACATGTTTAGTGTTCTTAAATCATGTTACTTGTGCTATATCATGATTGTTTGTATATAAAATGTGACTATTGCACGCAAGTAAACTTGTTTTAAAGTGGTTGAGTTGTTTTAAGTTAAATGGAATTGTTCTGTTTAGGTAGTGGTATTGAGTGGTAATTGAGTGGTAATTGAAGGAGATTGGTGCAATTGGAGGGGTTTGGCTAGATTCTTGCATGCTTGGCTTTCTAGAGGTAAGGGATCATTCCTATGTGCATTTTAAGTGATTTATTTTGCTATATAAGTTTAACTAAGTGTGTAGTTTAAATGTTTGATGGAAGTGTCTTAGAGCTACTGGTATGCTAGTGTTAGTTATCTTGTAAACGTTTGTGACTACTTGTCATCCAATGAATTAAAAATGTTATATTCCGTGCATGTTAATGTTTAGCTAACTAAGGTCCTTTACAACTCATGAAAGACAAGCAAAGTTCTAAGCATGTTATTTAACTATTAGTAAAACATGTCATGTAACCTTAACGTAAGGTAATGCATGTTTAGTGTTACTAATGCATGTTAGCGACCATATGCATGAGGATGGCCTCTTTTGTCAATCCTCTCTTACGTGTCATTTCATATCTACATGCTATAAGTACTACAACGTGATTACGTTATACGTGCTATAATAATATTCTCGCAGAACTAACAAGCTAACAAGTGTAACTAGCGTTTTTCATGGTTGCAACCATCGCGTTGGCCCGGAAGTGGTGATCACCCATTGGGCAGCAACGGGCTTGCCAGTGGGTGCTAACCCTCCGTGGATTATTCCCTCATCGGATGGACGAAGCTTTCCATGGGAGTGGGTCGTAGGATTATGGGTGCACCAGGAGCCCATTGGCGTACAGGGTTTGCCGACACTAAAGCGAAGAGAAGAGAAGAAAAGAGAAGAGAAGTGTAGTAGAAAAGAAGTGACCCGCATGGACGGAGCATTCCATGGGGTTAGTAAACTCGCATGGACGGAGCGTTCCAGGAGTTCGCGCGCAATATCCTTATTTTTAAAGTTATAATATTTTCAAAGTTTATCATGTAAATGTTATATTTCTCGGGATTCATAAGTTTTATATTCTCGCATATCTTCACGTGTTTAATTAATATTTATATGAATGCCTTACCTGCATTGCACGAAAACATTTGCAAAAACTTTCCCATTTTGTCCCTCCCTCACTGAGCATAAACGTATGCTCACCCTTTTCATCTAACATGTTTTTTTCAAGAAAGGATTAAAGAAAAAGTTTCAGGGTCTCCTTGATGGTTTGTTGCTTGTGGTTGGTTATGAGCATGTGAAGTACGTGAAGATTGTAGAAATGTCTTGTATTATGTTTTGGGGCTTGAATAGCCTTGGTTGTATTTAATGTATAAAAGTTGTAATTAAGTTAAGTAATTTCACCTATATGTGATGTTATAAGTGTTGTGTATGAAATGTTTAACTAATCTACTAAGGAATAACTTGTATAATAGTTCATTTAATTGCTTAGGTTATTAATTGTTTAGTTAAAAATGTCATAGGAGTTAGAAGTGGAATTATATATATATGTTGTGGTATTGTTGTGTTGAATCTTCTGCGTGCAGGGTTATGGATTGGCCTAGAAACAGGGGAAACTCCGTCCGTTTTTTCTCGTTTTTCGTGTCTAAGTTAGGGTCAGATTGTGATTAGAGAAATTTAATAGGGGTCCTAATTTCGTGAGGGATCGGGGCGTGACAACTCCAATCTAGGGAAGAGGTTCATAGGTTGCGAGGCTTACTTTCTTGGTAAAGAATGGGGGGTTTTTTTGTGTGGGTTGATCCTTCAATGTGTACAAAGAGTAAACAAGTAATACCCAATTTGCTAAGGTCTATGAATAGGAAAGATGCCAAATTGCGAGAATCGCGTGAACTACATGAAGTTGAGAGAAAAAAAATGAAGAAATGCTTGTTGTGGTTGGTTTTGTGTGTCTGTTGCATGTTAATGTTGATGAAGATGCTGATAAGTAAGTCTAGATGGTGAATAAATGAAATAGCTTAATGTGTTGTTGTCTAATATTAGATTTTGTGTAGTATGTTGCACCCAATGTATTTTGCTACAATATGTAATGGATTTCAAATTTAGGTCATCGTATTTATGAAATTGCATTGTTGTCATTAGTATGTCATGTGTTCAAATTTTGCTGCAATTGTTGTCTAATGTTTGGCAAACACAATGGCATCAAAGAACATAGATTTGCTTTGGCCACTTATAGCCATTCTTTTAGGCATGTTATCAATGACATGTTTAATTTCAAGCACGTCATTTATATGTGATAATGGATTTTGTACGTAGGAGTAAATATCAATGCTAGTAAATCTTGTAATAAGTCAACCTATTCTATCGACTAGTGACTTTAAGAGATTGGAATAAAAAGTGATGAAATTACAAAAATTTTGGAAAGATACTATTGCATTTGTACGTGCAAAATCTCATCATAGAGCAAAGTATTGCAAGTATATTTATGGTTGTTTCCATGTTTCAGTTGTACCTACAACAATAAACTTGCAAAATCTCATTTCAATTCAAAATCTAAACCATATTTGACTTTCACTTGTAAAATATACACCTACAGAAATGGAAGGAAAATGATATTAAGCATCAAACAAATCAATCCTAAGCTAATTAAGGACCGAATAAGGTGGAAAAATTCATGTATGGAACTTGAAATCATAGTTTAATCTAAAAGAAGTAGTTTTTTGAAATACCTATTTGTTTGCGATAAACGAAACTCAAAAAGCTCAAACCTTAAAGAAGAGCTCCACATGCCTAGAGCTTCCACACACCAACTCTAATCTTCCATTCTATACCGACTCCTAACTATAGTGTTGATCAATTTGTGGGACTTGATCTTGCAAAAACTAAACTATAAGAAGATTGTTTGTGTTTCCTTCAACGCAGAGGCTTACACGTGAGAGAGAGAGAGAGATCTAGGAAGAGATGGTGCAATTGTAGAGCTTAGGATAGAGGCCTTTATATAGGAAAAGTTAGGCAAGGTAGTTCTACATGAATCAGATTGTAGTCAAAAAGAGTCTTGGACTTTGAATTATCTTATTCCAGTTTAATTTAGGAAAAAATAATCCACCTTGCATTCACGCTATCCTTACATGCCTAAGGGCTAGGCCATATGCCTAAGGCCCTCATCTCACACTAATGAGCCATGTGTTCAAGCCTAAGCTGGCTTCTATTGTTTATTTTACAGCCTATGTCCAAATTCAGCTCAACTGCCAAGAATATAAACTCCTTCCAAGAATGGAAAGTCTACTCAAGACTTTTAGTTGCAATAGGACTTATCTTCTCTCATCGTCATGCCACATTTAGCAACATCCAAGTTTAGTAATCACACTAATAAGACAATTGGCTAGAAAGGGGACCAAAAACATAATTACTCTTCTACTAAAAATGACCAAAATGCCCTTACTAGTCTCTAGCAACATTTTGCCACTTTAACTTAGTTTATTCTGCTAAAAGACTATGATTGCATTACAAGATAATTACTGTATATACAGGAGTATGCCATATGTAGTACAACACTCAATCTTTAGACCAACCAAGTGAAAATGACCATATTGCCCATCTATACTCACTCATAGCCAAAACAGGTCTAAAGCTGGTACTATCACCTTTTGACTACATCTTACTCCTTAGAACCTTTAATCCATAATCCAACCATCCTTTGGATGTTATTCACTTGACCACGGGAATGACCCACTAGTGTAACAATCGATACAACCTACAAACTGTACCATTATGCATAGATTCGAGATGATCAACCTGGACCATTCTAAGGGAGTGATTATTGTATTGATTACTTATTGCATATGCATGTCTTTATAATCAAGTCTAGACACCTAAATCACAAAGCTTTGACCCATATAAGATCTCACCTATAGTGACTCAAAGTGCAAGAACTTGACTTCGTCAATTCATCCACATATGCTCAAGATTGAGAGAACTGGTTCACTTAGTAGCTAGTAGGTATAGGTGATCTATTTCCTTTGATAGTATTGTTTAGAGATCACGCTTACGGTGGCTCCGTCCAATGCATAACATATGCATGAGTGAAGTAAGTCTGGAACCCTATCCATGATCAAGGCAGATCACCCAACTGTAAAGGGAACTTACTCACAATAACTTTTACCATAGTAGAATGTCCAACTCTACTACTCAGTTATGGACAACATTTATACTTATCAAGTAACCATGACTTGAACCTTCTGTATGTAATCGCCATGTACCCAAGTCAACACTTGAAGCAAATGACCTTAACACATATATATATATATAAGTTAACCACATAAGAGATAAATATGTTCATAAAAGTAAGATGACATTAATCAATCATGCAAATATCTAGATACATTGATGACAATGTGCTAGTAGTCTTTTGGGCATACCCTAATCCCAACAGAAATACACTTGCAAAAACTCATTTCCAACTACTACAAAAAGAATCACACTACTTGAAGTCATTGAATTTGGTCGAACTATATTTAAGATAAATGTATTTAGATCATAAAGACTCCTGATGATGCTTGTTGGTCTTGGACAAAACTTTTCAATATTAGATCCATAGCTCGTAACCTCATTTCTCATAGGATTGGGATGGTAGAGATACCTTCTTTTGGCATGACAATTGATACCCAGCGGGTAATCTACTCCATCTGCATAACATTAGAGTCATTTATCCCTACCTGGATAGTAGGGTCTCAGATATGATTAATAATGAAAACCAAATTGTTTGGCCTATTTACCCCCTCCCTGGCCCATCTTAACCCTACTTGTAACGCCCCAACCCAACCCTACGCTAAAGGTTAAGTCTGGATCCGTCAAATGGACAGAGTCTCCTTTGTACTGTGGATATTCTAAAACCTGTAAACGCTCAATAAAGCCACAACACAATAAGACAAGCTTTTATAACTAAAGTTCAAAGGTTCAAGGCCATCTGAGCCTTAAGGCATACAGTAGTTCAAATTCACACAAGCATGCATTCAACTTAACTTCATTACAAAACCGCTTATAGTGCAACTCCATGATAGCATTGAAACATTCTTAGAAGTTGAAACCAAGCATACATCTGAACATACACACCCAAGCATGCAAATAGCTAGAAGTAGAACATAAGTTATTACAAGCCATGGTTTCCCAAATCTATCACCACAACCAACTATCATTCAACTTGCAGCTACAAAGCATATACATAGCCCTTAGGCCACAAAATAGATCATAATATAGAATAACAAGTGCGCCACATAGCAACAAGAAAGCACATTCACCTCAGACAACAAACACATAGCTACTAGGGCAAAGGCTCTGCTTGCACTTCTTCCTCTTCCACTACCACCTCAACTAGCTGGGGATCACCCTCAACACTTCCTGAAACATGATATCGAGGTATGAGCAACCACTATTGCCCAGTGAGGGATAAAGTCTCCCGGGGCATGCAATGCAACAAGTAATACAGTTAAGCATTAATGGCAATTAAAACCATTCAAGAATGACAAAAGATTAAGTACCACACATTAAAAAAGATACATTTCACTTAACCCCAACACTCCAATCTTCACTTGATCTTCATTCACGATCCACGAACCGCGATCACTAGGCCGGCATAACCCCAATCACTCCAGTGGGTGTACTCTGGATGTACCCTGATAATCCTACGACCCAACATCCCCTGGCAATCTTTGGATCAATCGAATGAAGGACTAGGGTACGGAGTTTGAATATCTACTGGCAAGCCCTCTACTGCCCAACCGATATTCAACACATCCGCCCCTGACACTATGGTTGCGCAACCACTATGCAATGCACTTATCAATGGCAAGACAATATCAACAATATAAGCAATAACATGTGGGAGGATCAACACAGTAGGTTAACCTCGAAACAGTTAGAAAAGAAATAGTTTCATATAAGCAATTAAGGGATTTATAAAGAGGAAATATTCAAGATACACATAGAACTATACCAAAAGCTCCAAAACAACTTGAAACCACATTTAAACACATAAGGAGTCATGCCAAGGTCTTAGAAGCGTGAGAAAATCGAAATTGCACTTAAACCCCTTTGTTATTCAATCCGTTTTCCTTCCAAACTCATGTTATGGTTCTATATTAGTAAGCGGCCTATACTATGCTTCTAGTTAACCTCTTAGGTACCATTAGGACCCTCGAAATCACGCAAACACTCGAATTTAACCCAAAAGCCCTAATTTTTCTCTTATAGCTTTGAACTACACATACCTTAATCGGGCTTCAAACAAGGGTTAGAAAAGCTTGTAAAGCATCTAGGTAGCCTAAGAATACCAAATGTGAAGCTCAAATCCACCCGGATTAGCATTAAACCCGAAACCCCTTTTAAAAAGTCGGCTATTTCACGTTTTATGCAAGTTTAGAGCAATTCGAGGGCACGGGGCTATTGGACTACCTTCATTAGCACCTAAGGTATCTATTAGAAGCAATAAATCACTCCAATATGCACAATTACACAAAACCCTAAAATTTTATCACTATTCACCTCATAAAATCAAAATAACGATTCCAATAGTTTAAAATGCGAACTAATGGCTTAAATGTGTTCTCTAGCACCTATATACAATGTGTAATAGCATAGATAAGCTTTGCAATAGCATTTGATAGCATTTCTAACAAATCAAGAAAAATACAACATATTTAATATGCGAAAATAGTCATGAAATCCCTCACCTAAAGCGTGTAGGAACACCTAGAAAGCTTGCACACACCCTAATCTACTTGCTTTAGGCTTGGATTGAAGAGTTGAAGATCAAAATTCCTCTCCTATGGCTGCTTGAAGCTCTCGGCCCTGCTACAGTAAAATCTGCTTGTTTTTTTTTGTTTTGCTAACTTATGAGCTTAGTTGGTGAGTTGTGTGAGTTATATGTTGAGTAAGCTTAAGTGGGGTCAAGTTGTGTGCATATATGAGCTATTAAAATGAGCATAGGTTGCTTACAAATGAGTCTAAGGTGCAACAAGGGTGCTAGCTAATTTTAACACTAAGTTAAGTCACGTAACACTATTCATTAGTTCACTAAACCCTTTTCTAAACGAAGGCTCTGCACGATAATCGCTCGAAGGCACATTTTTCTCATTCCTACTATAATTAATATGATTTAATAAAAATGCTAACTCGAAGTAATTATGAAGTTGAAAAATAAAAGGAATAGTAATTAAAGAAAATAGTAAATAAAACACAGAAGAAATGCACAACTAAGCAATAGTAAATAAATGTATGGCAACAATCTCGGGCATCACACTACTCATATTGACAATTTCATTATTGTTGATAGGAATGATGAGTACCGTTGGAATATGGATAACAGTGGTATTTTTACTTTCACAACACTTGGAATCATTTAAGGGTTAAAGGTCAACCATATGCTTAGCATCACTTAATTTGGTTCGCTCATAACATTCCAAAGCAAAGCTTCATCTCTTGGTTGGCTAGTCTTGATAGGCTCACCATTCATTATCGTCTTATGAGTTGGGGCTCTACTGACAAGGCTAATTATATTTTTGTTATCTTGGTTATGAAACTATAGATCATTTATTCTTTGAATGTAGTTTCATAAAGCGAATTTGGAAAGCTGGGTTAAATTTCATAAAGATCGTTCCCACCTTTTAATCTTTTGATTTTATTATCATGTTTGGCTTTTTATTGCAGGCAACAAGGATATCAAGAGCTATATGTTCCGACTCTTTTTCTATGTCACAGTCTATCACATCTGGATTAAAAGGAATGGATGCATTTTTTGCCACCAAGCTCACACGGAAGAACAAATTCTTGAAAAGATTAAAGCGGATGTTTTTCTCAAGACCCAAGGACGAAATCAATTTACGACCACAAGCATTAACAAACATTACGCCAATAGAGTTCATTTAAATTTCACTTGATTACAACTTTGTTTGTTCATTGTTGTTGGATTGTTCGTGGCCGTCCTATGCATCTTCCTCTGACATCGTAGAATGAACTTTTCATGTGTATTGTCTATTGTTCGTAGTTGGTAGTGGTATCACACTCACTTTTCTTGTGTGGGGGTTAGGCTTGTTGCCTTACTCCACATTACTCTTGTAAAGATCTTGTTCATTTCTTTTATGAGATTCAGTTATTTGTTTGCCTTGCAAAAGAAAAAAGAATCACACTATCCAAATGAAAAGGGTTGAAACATCATTAACACAAAGTACTCAAAGTCATCATACATAAACTGAAAAAGTAAATTGTTCTACATCCCAAAGTCAAAGCCATCATACGGACAAAGTACTAAAAGTCATCATAGAGACAAAGTGTTGAAAGTCATCATACACACAAAGTACTCAAAGTCATAATACATACTAATTGAAAGTAAATTGTTCATTAATACACCCAAACTGAACTTCTACTTATGCATTCTTTTTTGTGAATAGAGCTTGAACTTGGTCCTTTACTGGAACTTGTACCTAGTTTCTGAGTTGAACTTGCACCTAGTTTCTGAGTTGAACTTGCAACAAGTTTATGTGTTGAAGTTGTAGTAGGTTTTTTAGTTGAACTTGAATTTTCAGCAACCAAGGACTTGAGGCTTACACATTGTTATATTTTCATGTGTGTATTTGGTTTTATCATGGAAGATCCAATCTTTACTGGTTTGTCACAAGTAAGGGGTGATGGTGCCTTCACATGCAAACATGTTCCTACTAGTATGAATGATGGTCTTTTGGGTTTATTTCGAGTACCGGGTGCATCAGTAACCTACAAAAAAGAATATAAGTGTTAATAGTCAAATTTGTTTGTAATTATGAATATTAAGTTTCAATACCTTTTGCTTGGACTTCGAATGTGTAGGAGTCAGCTCGGGAAGACCAAATGTGCTAGCCTTAATCTTCCTCATACACTCTATAGACTTTGGAGGACAAGTTCTCATATCATGTCTTTGCTTCAAGCATACACTACACCTTCTTCTTCTCACAGGCAATTTCTCCACATGTCTTGGCCTACTAAGATTAGTCACATCACTCTGGCTATTCTCTGCATTCAATTCATCCGCACTCACAAGATTGCTAATAGCATCAACGTGCACATTAATATTGTTAATAGTGACAATAACATTTCTATTTGTCCTTGCACTGATCCCTACATTGTTGTATATTGATGCCACATTGACATCGCTTGTTTTTGCTGCCACCCGAACCTCTCTAGTGTTTCTTTCAAATTGCACACTGCTAGCTAATGTATCATTGATATCATCACTAATGTCATTGGGTTGATCAACATTGATATTATTCTCAGTCTATTGCCTTCTTGGGCATTTTCTCTTGTTATGACCCTCTTCGCTGCATGACAAACATCTTCCTCGCAACCCTTTTCTACCAAGCGTTCCAATTTTCATATTGGATCTTGTTCTCCTTTTGGATGTACTTGATTGAACTTTATCTAGTTTCTTCCTTGTATATTTTTTAGGTCTCCCAATAAGTCGAATTCTTTTTGGTAGATGGATTGAAGGAATTCCAACAAGAACATCCTTTAAGATCCAAATCAATAATATACTACTCCCTCTCGATACACCTAATATGAAATTTCTTATCCCCGTATTAGGTGGCATTCCAAGGTCCACTTTTAAGTTTTCTTTTGTCAATCAACTTGCTTATCTGTGGACAAACGTTCCTATTGTAAGTCCTTATCCAATCTCTTTTACTTTGTATTCTGGACATCAAATACATAGTGATCTTCTCTAACATTATCAGAATAGATTTATGTTTTCCCCAGGTTCCTCATCTACTTGAGTTTCTAAAGGCACAGTTGCACTAGGATTTGTTCTTCTAATATCCTCATAATAGTCCCATAGTTTATTGTATTGATCTACGAACTATCCCTTAATAAGTGATTTAGCAAATGTAAATGTCCTATAGACAGTCCTCTTTGACACATTTACTTTGTAATCAGTATACACCTTGGCTTGAAAATCTCTAACATCCTAATATATAGTCATTCTTAAATGATCCATGTATCGCATACACAATCCTTTTATGAGTCAAATGCTTGTTATCGAAATCAACACTACAATTGTGAACATAATGCAGACTTCTTATTTGAAAGATATCAGTCTTTTTCACATGTATTGCATTTATGAATCACCCATATGACTTTCCATCACATTTAGCCCTAATCCTATCTTTGTCATTTTTCACAAACCTTACACTCTTATCATATTTCACTTAATATGCCTTGATAGCATATTAAAGCTCTTCTACACTAGTGAATTTCATTCCTAAAACAAATTTAGGATCATCCATATCCACTTGTCCTTGATAAGTGATCTAACAAATGTAAATGTCCTATAGACAGTCCTCTTTGATACGCTTACTTTGTAATTAGTGTATACCTTAGCTTGAAAATCTTTAGCATCCCAGTGTGTAAGTCATTCTTAAATGATCACAACCCGTTATAAGTCAAGTGCTTGTGATCAAAATCAACACCATAGTTGTGAACATTATGTAGACTTTTTATTTGGAAGATATCATTCTCTTTCACATCTATTGCATTTATGAACTACTCATATGACCTTCTATCACATTTGGCCCTAATCCTATCTTTGTCATTTTTCACAAACCTTACACTCTTATCGTGTTTCACTCTATTTGTCTTGATAGTAGATCAAAGCTCTTCTACACTGGTGAATTCCATTCCTAAAACAAATTTAGGATCATCCATATCCATTTGTCCTCTAAATCACGTTGAGCCGCATTGTTATCCATGTCACCCTCTGAATGCCATTGTGTAAGCTATCATTACTTAAGTTGTCAGAAAACCCTTCATCAAGTGGTATATCTTAGCCATATTCTACAGGAACTTATTCTTTTGCCTCGTATCTTGGCTGAATAAACCAGCCCATTCAACTTCAAGATCTATGTTTTGATCATACAACTTGTCATCATCACCATCACTTAGGTTATACTTAGGGTCATGGAAACTAGACCCATAATTTCTATTATTGTCATATTCATCATTGTCATGTTCATCATTGTTCAACACATTATCATCATCCTCATTCACCTATCTTTTTCCTCTATCCGTCAACTTTTTTCTATCCACTTTTCTTTCATTCTCGACATCCTTCATTGGTACCTTATTATCATTAATAATTCTCTTAATATCTTTCTTGCTCACTGTACTTGTTTTAGGATTATCCGGGTAACCTAAGGTACAAAACTAAGATATAGTTCCCGACCTTCCTTTAAACTACTATCATCATCTTCATCTTTACAATTTTCTTTAATATTTCCACCAATGCATGCTCAACTTGACTAGATAATGTTAACTGTAAAACATTATAATCCCCAATTACAAACAAATCTATGCATCTTTTATCAGTTTCACTTGCTACTGCACTAATTTTCAATACATTTTTCTCTATCATAGAAAACTGCAATCCATTCTCTAAATTTAGACCAGGTTTCCTATAGCAGAATCTAGAATGACTCATATATTCTATTTTACTAGCATTACTGTCTAATACTATCAATGACATATTATCGTACTAACGTGAATCAATAAACTTATTGTTACCTCCAACATGCAATGTCATTCCTACCACATCTTTAAAATCACCACCGAAATAAACCTTCTACCAAAATGAATCTGAGCATATATACAATGCACATATTCAATAACATTCAGTTGGTCTAACAGACCTAGCTGAGCAATCCATTATATAATGAAAGGCAAACATGGATTTTTTCATGCTAAGTCAAATTGTTGGTTGTAGTATTCTTTTTTATGTAATTGAAGAACTTGTGCAATATTTCTTATATATATTTGCAGTTGAAGTCTTATGTCTTTTTGTTTTTGGGCTCGTTATTGGTAAAAAGAAAAGATAGATGAGTATAGGATTGTTAAGACTTAGTTATTATTTGACTAAAAATGTAAGGCAGATGAGCCATCAAGGGTCGTAAAGATCAATTAACATTCTAATGGAAGATTTTTATTACAACAATGAAAGACCCAAGTAATCTGCTAGTATATAAATACATATATAAATACAAATACATATATAAACATATATATATATATATACACACATGTACTTATACATATTGTACTAACTATGGCCATCGGAATCCTTAGTTTCTATCGCGAGGTGCAAAAGACGGTTTTGCGGCTATAAGGTGCAATAGATTACTTCGTAATTGTAGACGATGTCATGACTGTGATCACAGATTTGGGGTATGGATTAGTATTAGGTATTTGGGTGGGGATTAGGGTTTGGGATTTGGGAATTGGGGGTTCGGGCTTAAATGGCTTCTAAAATGGGTAAAGAATCGAAGATTGTGTCTCATGTATAGGACTTTTTTCCACTGACGGAATTGGCCTTCAAAATAGCTATCACGTGCAACTCATATGCCAAAAACGCTACAATATAGATAGGAAGGACTAACAGTGGCACAAAACATAAAGATAAGTGGCCAACATATGCCATTTTAAACATAAGGTACCAACTAGACAAAACGCATAAAGATAAGAGAATTATGGGGTAATTAACCCTTTTCTTTTTCTCTCTTTTTCATACTCATCTTCAATTATCACTACCCGTATCAGATCTTCATTGCAAGAGATGTTTGTACAAGAAAATGAAGTAGTAGGAGATGTGGATCTTTTGCTCTCAAGGTTTACTTACTATTCTTTCCAACCCTTCAGGAGTGGTAGTTACGTCATCCTTATCAGTTAGTGATGTAGTTAGTCTTCCTTCTCTCTTTCGGCTAGTCTTCCTCCTCTCTTTTGTTGATTAAGTGTTGGATGGAGACTTGTATGGGTGAGTCGCCTATTGTCTTGAGACTCATTAGGTTTTTTTTTATTCAAAGGAAACCTAAATCATATAAGATATATTAAAAGAAAGTCACATGAGATAATAGATCTCACAACCTCTAACACTTACATCAAAGAACATACCACTAGACCAAAGGCCTGATGGTGTAGTTTTGTCTTTTAAATCTTGTCAATTGCAATTTCATGCTACCTTGTGTTAAAATTAATAAATAATTATTCTTTGGGCCACTAAACTATTATATGAGTTGTGTTTTAATCATGAAACTATTTTAATTCTCAAAAGAATTATTAGTTTTTTAAAAAATATTTTCGCTCAAACAAATGTCTTTTATGAAAGGCATAATTAAGATGGAATCAAACATAAATAGTTAAAATTAAATGAGTCAAATAGTTTATTTCTTTTTTCCCTTATCCATTTTCTTATTTTTCCTTTTTTTGTTTTTGTTTTTCCCACTTCCTTAGTCCTTTGGTTTTCCCTACCTTTCACCACTACATACACACTTTTCTTTTAATCAAAATCACCTCTAAACCACCCTTTCTTGCCCTCAATCCTCTCTCTCCCTCTCCCCACCTCTTACCAATTTTGTTATGAAGATCAATTCCTTAATGATTATAGCCTTTATGCGAACATATATAAGTTTGGATTCAGTGTAGTTACCGTGAAACATCATCTTTGGAAGTTAACCATGACTAAAATTCAAAATCATTTAATAGGTGTGTAGGTGTTATATCCAACATGAAGACATTTATATGAAAAATACCTCGATCGTATTCTAGAATTAATAATTTTTTGTGAAGTAAGTGCAAATTTCATTTCTTCCCAAAAATATTGACAAAATATACATAGCTGTGAAATGGACACCTATACAAGGATTTTATTGTCTAGAATTAACACTTAAATTAACAAATTCTAGTTTTATTTCCAATTCTTCTTTTATATTTGTTATGGATAGTTAACCTAGTTGGACTTGAATGATGAATCGGGCCTGGATTTCACGATTCTGCTAATCTCCGGACCTGTAAAACAAAGGATACAAGTGTTAGGTCTAGGGTCCTCATTCGATGCTAAGTCAGTAAAAATGACCAAAGAGTGCTTATGTAAATCAAATGAGCAAATAACAAGTAGTGAGTAAAAATCACTTATCCTTTTGAGCAAGTGAACTCATGTATTTATAGAGGCTTAAGGAAGCTTATACCTATTGGAGGGAGCTCCGATTTTGTGGAAATTAGTTGCACCTTAATGGGAAAATTGGCCTCTAGATTCTCAAGTGAATTGTGGCCCATGATCTTTGGGGAGTTGGTTGGCATTTGGTTGATTGGGTCAATGCCCGTTAGGCAAGGTTTGGACCGCATTGGGTTGAGTATCTTGGGCCTCTATTATGCACTAGGCTTATCCTATTACTCCGACCCAATTTTTTTTTATTGTTTTGGCCCAATTTTTCATGTCGTATCAATAGCCCCTCCATTCCTCTGGGCACTAATGAAGGCCTATGGAATGTTTGATGTTGGGTTTTATCTCCTTTGCTGATCGGCTGGACTTGGCAGCCCTTTGTTGTTTGGCCCACAACCTTATTACTTAAGGGAGAGTTTTATCTTTTCCCTTCAAGCAAATATTGTGAGCAGTTAGAGTAGTTCCTCTAGTGAGCATTTGAAGGTGATAATTATAGGCTTTTCAACTCCAATTACGGTAGAGCCCATTTATTCTTTCTGACCTATGGGTTCTAGAACTAGGTCTAGATCAAGCAGGGAATCGGTTGAGACACCAGCTAGGCTAGTTTAGGGCAAGGGTCCTTAAAGGGAATTGCCGCTGAAACCTTACAGGTCGCGGGTATGGTCGTGTTCACAACCGATAGTAGGGCTTGTTTTTCTTGAGGGTTTTGATGTACAGATCCTTGATCGTAATATGCCAACTACTTCTCCTGGTGATGGCAAGGTTATTTTTTATACTAAAGTTTTTGATGTTTTTCGCTTGCCCCTTTCTCCTTATGTAGAAAAGATTTTGAACCATTTTGAGGTGAACCCTGGTCAGGTCATACCCAATGGTTGGAGAATGATGATAGGGTTTTACATGTTAGTGCGGTCCTATACCTATCTCAACCCTTCTCAGGGTTGGTAATATTTCTCAAGTAGATCCAGATTTGCTATTTTTGAGAAGCTTGGTGATAATAGACGGGTCTGACAAAACAAATATGTATTTGTTCATTCGGCATCTAGGTGGAGAGTATGGATGACTTAGGTTAAACCTCCCACTGGACTATCTATTCAACCATCTCTATCTGATGAGAAAAAACGGGAATAGGGAGCTCTGAAAGGGATGAGAGTAGATATTTCAGGGCTATTATCGTATAAAGACGCGTGTTCCTGTGGCTTATACGAATCAACTCCTTCTCTTGTTCCTCATACTCTTCATTCCAGTAGGTGCTTTGTCTTTTGTCCTTTTGCTTTTTTTCTTTATTTTTTAGCCCTTGAATATCTTTTTTTTTTTGAACCACAGAGATGAAGGCTTCCAAGATAAGGAGTTGGTTGCTGCTTCCAAGAAAAAGAAGGATAGAGTTGATCCTTTGCAAGTGACTCCACCTCTTGTAAAGAGAGTGAGAATTGAGGAGACTTCTATGTCCCAAGTTTTTGAGTGTTAGTGATGTGCCCTAAAGATATATAGTTAGATGACCTATATAGGGCATTATGATGTAAATTTGCGTTTTAATGGCATATTTGTTAACGTTTATATTCTCCGACATTCCTATTATATGAATGTGTCCTTAATATTTTTCGGATAAGAAATATATTCTAAAAGTATTTAGAATACATCGATATATTTTTTCGATATGATAAACATTCAAATTGATTCATAACCCTTAGATTATTTAAGCGGGACTAGGATAATTGAGTACGGGCTATCATATGTAGTTACCTTTGATTAGCATAGAGATGTTAATGATAAAGGGTGGCGAGCCTTATGCCATAACAGCATGGAGATGCGATTAACTTACATATGAGTGATCGTTAGTGGAATGGATCATTGAATGTGTCCAGAATAATAAACTACATGACTTCGGATTAATAGTTTATTATTCATTACGAAATGTGCAAGTTAATCATTTGACTTGAGAAATTACTGTTCCCGGATATATCAGGGGCTATATCTAGCGTTTGGACAAAACTTGCCTTCTTCAAGGTGAGTAATGACCTCTCGCAGTTTAGTCTTGTGATATAAAGACTGACAGGTGATTGTCAAGATAGGATCCGTTAACCTCGACGTGAAGCGATGTCCTATGCGATCTTATTTCAATTTTTGAATGAGGAAATCCTCGGTCGGGGTATGAATGATGGAAATGGGTTTTTCTATAGGTGTTATCTCTCATTCCACCGAATAGATCTAAGCATAGAATCGAATTAGTGGACTTAATCGTTTCATGGTCCTCATTCGATCGAGACATATTTAATGAAAGGATCGGACTGCATGCTAATTTGCGACAATAAATAGATTCATAAGAGTTGGACTTCATTACCGTATAAACTGTCATGATACGTATGTTGCTAGGCGTTACTCTTGAACATGAAGGTATTCTGGAGAACGACAGAGACATTCTCATAATAGATTAAAAGTGTTTAATAGTCGTTCATCGTTATACGGTTATGAATCTAGAAAGTCACACACAAAAGAGCATTGTGAATAAGGCATTTAATGAGCTTGATATTAAGTAAGAGAGACGTTAAAGAGTTAACGTTATTTATTTTGGACGTTAATCGTTAAGCAGGCCAAAAGTATAATTACGAAAAGTGTTAGGGCCAAATTATAAATATGAAAAGGGGTATTTCCATAATTTAATTATTCTAATGGGGATTAGAATTAATTAAATGATTATCTTGCATGAATGTCGAGTGGCATTGTATCGGAAAATACAATGATGCCACTTGTCAAGACAATATCTAAAGTAGATATTTTAATCTTGCATGAATGCCAAGTGGCATTGTATTTCATCATTTGATGATGTCATACTCCACTAACTTAGATGAATGACTAAGATTAAATCTAAAGGGTAGATAAGATTGTCTTGTATGCCTTACAAGTGGCATTCCATTGGATAACACAATAATGCCACTTGTCAAAGATTAAATCTAAAGGATAAGAATTGTCTTGCATGCCTTACAAGTGACATTCCATTGGATAACACAATAATGCCACTTGTCAAAAGCTATTATCTAAAGAAGATATGCTAGATATTTTGTGATATCGTGTATGATTTTACAAGATAACAAAAGAAATTAATCTATCTCTCTCTATCTCCTAACACACACGGCTAACACACAACAACTAGCAAGAAAATTCTATCTCTCTATTCTTTCTTGGAACTCTCGGCCAAGTGAGGGAAAAATAGAAGTTGTTTTTCTTTTGCTCTCAAACTTTGTACAAGCTCTAATCTACACATTAGAAGCTAGCACAACCCCCTTTTGAGTAGAGATTGCCTTTGGATGCTCGTATGTCTCGATCTAGAGCCTTTGCACGTGTAAAGTAGGTCGTCCACATCCTTGGCTTTCCACTATCTCATTCAGCTATCATCAAAGAGGTATAACAAGTTTATCTCTTGTCCACTTTATATATTCTTGATATATATTGTTTATCATGTTGCTTGCATGGACTTTACTATGGCTATTTGTGAATACAAAGGTTATTGTACTAAGAAATTTTTAAAATTTCATTATTTCCACTTAGTACATAAAGGTTGTGATTTACACTTATCTTGAATGATCCTCTTCAAGTGGTATCAGAGCCATGTTTGTAAAGTCCACGAAATCACATGTTCTGGCCGTAGATCTATTCTTTAAAGTGTGTAAAATAGTATTATTTATAGATTATACATACATGCATGTTTAGATCTAATGTTAATTCGTACATGCATGTGTAGATCTATGAGAAACACATGTTGATTCTTGCATGCATATTAAGATTACTTGGTTTTCATATATGTAGCATGTTTGCATGTGAGTTTAGATGATGGATTTAAACTATCCATGTTGAAATATGTTGAAATATAAAAGATCATACAATAAAGTTGAAAATGCCTAAAAGTTGCTTTAGATGTTTTTAACTTTATGAGTTTTATATGGTAATATAAAGTTGTATGAAAAAATTGCAAGTTGAGAATAATTCCCTAGCCATGGCCAAAAGGTACTAGACTTAGGTTGGTTGAAAAACATTTTATTTTTCGAGTATTATGTGTTGGATATGATGGAGCATAAAATAAGCAAATGTAGCATATTTTCCATGCCATGGCTGAGAGGTGTCTTGGGTTTGTAATGGTCAAAAAATTGTTGCTATGTTGCTTAAGCTTGCAATGTTGATTAATCTTAACTTGCACGTGATATAAGATGTTATGATCATGAAATCAATTGGTTTTACGTGCATATTGACAAAGTGTTGTTAATATGAGTTAAAGATTAGATGGTTGTGTTTGCTTGTTTAGCTTTGATTATATATGTGATATACTTAATCTTAGCTATATGAGTTTGAATGGTTGGATGAATGATGAATTTGATCATGGATTTGGTAGTTGAATGATTGTAATTTCAAAAGGGGTTTTGTAATTAATTATTCCATTCCATTTGGTTTGTAGTTGAGACATATGTCTCACTTTACTTTCTTGCAATTGAGAGAATCTTGTAGTGAAGATTATTTGTAATCTTTCAAGAAGATTTGCAAGAAGACCAATGAAGGCATCCAAGGAGTTGAAGGTGCTTTGGAGAACGTAAGGAGTTGAAGACTATGAAGACATTTGATGTGCTATAGTCTAGTTTATCCTTAATTGTGTTCTAAGTCCAAGTCCATGATCCACCATCCTATGTGTTGCATGCATGCTATTTTATTTGCTTTATGTGATTAATAGCTTATAATTAGTTATGTATGCATGATGAAATCTCAAACAAATCCAAACCTCCTACGTGCAAACTAATATTAGATCGTTAAAATAGTAAAAAGAGTTTTATCGTAGCCCTCCGCCATCCTAGGACTTAATTACTTAAAGTGAATATGTCTGGTCTAAACCAACGGTAGAAGGATGTATTTCATGACAAGTTAATTAAGTCGCTAGTAAAACATGGTGATGTTGTTGTCTTCCAATATCGTATAGCCAAGACCAAAGTTAAAGTCATGAGATTCAAATTGTCGGATAACAAGTTGATGGAGGGCTTAATCTAACTAAATCACTTAATCAAGAACGCACTAAAGTTGAAACCAAAGTGATTTAACGGCTAAATATGACCATATATTTTTTAGAGAAAAAGATGAACAAAGAGTTGTTGACTCTTGGTACCTATATTACAAGAATACCACAAAGGTTGAGGGATATATGTGATTTACAGAATTTGGTCACCCACTAAGGAATCTTCGTAGATTCACGCTTCTCATTTTAAGGGAGTATGAGATTCGATAAGATTAGTGAGATGAACTATTTATTTAAAATTCCATACTTAAATAGTTTAGCATATTTACATCAACTTGCAATCTTACTTTCTACAATATTTATTTCCTGTAGTTTGTATTAATGGCTAATATTACAAATCATATTGCTCGAATTCTTGACAAGAATTGTTTAATCGGACCTAATTTCCCCGATTAGTATCATAATCTCAAAATTGTTCTGATCATAGAGAAAATCGATTATGTTCTGAAAAATTCCCCACTTACCCTACCTACGACTGCTACTGAGGATGAGAGAAAAACTCATCGAGTATGGGTTGAGCACGATTTGCGTGCGAAAGCCTATATTTTAGCTTCGATGTCAAATGAACTGTAGAAACAACATGAGAATATGTCTCATACTAGTAGCATGATTCTCAACCTCAAAGAGTTGTTTGGGGAACATAGTGATGTTGTAAGATACAAGTTGTCTAAGGAACTGTTTAGGGCTAGAATTGATGAGGGCAGTGACGTGAATAAGCATACCCTCAGGATGATTAATTTGATTACTCAACTTGAGGCGTTTGACTTTATCATGGACTATAAATTGTAGACAAACCTTATTCTGCAGCCCATCCCACCTTCATTCAATCAGTTCATTGTGAATTTTCAAATGAACAAGCTCGAGGCCTCTCTTCCTGAGTTGGAAAACATGTTGACAACTGCGCAGTCTTAGTTCAAAGGAAAGGGAAATGAGTCTGTCTTGATTGTTGCCTCTTCTTCTGGGTCAAAGCCCAGGAATAAAAGATAGAGGAAGAACAACAACAAGAAGGACTCTACTCTTAAGCTCACTGGAGGTATTGGGAAGAAGAAGAAGGATGTCATCCTTGAGGGACAGTGTTACTACTGTAAGGGTGATGGCCATTGGAAGAGAAATTGTCCATTGTACCTTCAATTGTTGAAGGGGCAGCAGGCTGGTTCGGTTGCAAATAAAGGTATAATTTCTTTCAAGACTGTGAATGAGGCTAATTTTTCTATTAGTCAGGATTATCCATCTTGGATCTTAGACTCGGGTGCTACAACTCATGTTTGTATGTCTTTACAGAGTCTAAATGACAAGGTGACGCTTGGGAAGCGTGAAATCTTTTTGAAGGTTGACAACGAGGCAAATATTGTTACCTTAGCTAAAGGAAATGTGGATATGCATACGCCCACAGGACGTGTTTTGTATCTGTCTGATGTTTTGTTTGTTCCGAGTGTTGTTAGGAATATTGTATCTATTCCTAAACTTGTCTGTAAAAATTATGAATTTTTATTTTCAAAGAAGATCTGTAATATTTATTATGGTAATGAATATATCGGCTCAGCTACTTTGGTGAATAGACTTTATCATCTAGATGTAAATGAGTGTATGCATGTTAATTCGACCATTACTTCAAACGAGAAACATCCTAGAGATATTCAAATTAATATAAAATAATTATGGCACTTAAGACTAGGTCATATTAACGAGAAAAGATTAACATAGATGGCTCATAATGAATTAATTGATTCATTGGGATGTGAACTCAGCCTTACATGTGAATCTTGTATTCTCGAGAAATCGACTAAGTCACCTTTTACTGAACAAGGTGTAAGAGCCACTGAATTGTTAGCATTAATACATAGTGATGTTTGTAGACCATTTAGAGAAATGGCTCGTGGTAGTTATTATTACTTCATAACTTTTACCGATGACTATTCACAGTATTGTTATGTATACTTGATAAAGTATAAGTTTGAGGCCTTTGAAAAGCTCAAAGAGTTTAAAGCTGAAGTAGAAAACTAATTGGGAAAAAGTATAAAGACTCTACGATCTGATCATTGAGATGAATACTCAAGTACCGAATTTTTCGAATATCTCAAACAAGCCGGAATAACTTCACAGACCACTCCACCTGTTATACCACAATTGAATGGAGTATCTAAACGTAGGAATTGTACATTATTGGATGTGGTACGATCTATGATCAGTTACACCAATCTTCCAATTTCATTGTGGGGGTATGCACTTCTTACAACAATTTACATGTTGAACAAAGTTCAGACTAAAGCTGCTCCTACTACATTGTACGAGTTATGGGTTGGTAGGAAGCTGAGTCTTAACCACATTAAGATTTGGGGTTGTCCCTCTTATGTGAAGAAACTTAAGACGGACAAGTTGGAAACTAGATCTGATAAAAGAAGATTTGTGGGATATCCTAAAGAAACCAAAGGATATTATTTCTATTTTCCTCGATGATCAAAAGATTTTGATCAGTCGTGATGCTGTCTTTCTTGAAAAGGAGTTTATTCAAGAAGGAAGCAGTGAGAGAAAAATAAAAATCGAGGAAGAGTCCTCTGAACCACAAACTAACCCAAATCAGAATCCTGAACCAGTTCAGTAAAGTCCAGAACGAGTCACCACACAGGCTTCTCGCAGATCAAGTAGAGTATCTCATTCTCCAGAACGATATAGGTATCTTCTTAAGGAGGCACAAAAGCTGTTTGTGGTAAGGGATAGTAATTATGTAGATGATCCTGCTACTTATGAGGAAGCGATACGAGATATCGATTCCGAGAAATAGAAGTAGGCAATGCAAGTAGAAATAGATTCCATGTATTCCAATGATGTTTGGACCTTGGTAAACCCGCCTGAAGGTATTGTACCTATAAGTTGCAAATGGGTCTTCAAGAGGAAACTTGAAATTGATGGAAATGTTGAGACATATAAAGCAAGGCTTGTTACGAAAGGCTATCGTCAGAAACAAGGTGTTGATTATAACAAAACTTTTTCACCAGTCGCCATGCTTAAATCCATTCGCATTATGCTTGTTATTGCCACATACTATGATTATGATATCTGACAAATGGATGTTAAAACTACGTTCCTAAATGGTTATCTTGATGAAGATATCTATATGGAGTAGCCCGAGGATTTTAACTCTAATTTTAATCAAGTATGTAAGCTTAAAAGATCAATCTACGGTCTAAAGCAAGCTTCGCGTTCTTGGAACATCAGATTTAATGATGAAATCAATGAGTTTGGATTCATCAGAAATGAAGAAGAACCCTATGTTTACAAGAAGGTTAGTGGGAGTGCGACCAATTTCCTGATCTTGTATGTTGAAGACATTTTGATAATAGGAAATGATACTGGGCATATGATGTCTACCAAAGTCTGGTTAAATGGTAGATTTTCCATGAAAGACTTGGGAGAAGCCTCTTACATCTTGGGGATTCATGTCTATAGAGATAGAACGAAGAGATTGATTGGCTTATCTCAAAGCATGTACATAGAATGGATCTTGAAGAAGTTCAAGATGAGAAGTTCTAAGAAAGGTCTTTTTCCTATGAGACATGGTATACATATTTCTAAAGAAATGTCTCTTACGTTTGACAAAGAAATACAACGTATGGATCGTGTGTCTTATACTTCGGCCATAGGTAGTCTTATGAATGTTATGCTATGTACACAGCTTGATATTGCATATGCTATAAGCATTACGAGCAGATACCAGTCCGATCCAGGTGAGGAGCACTGGATGGCAGTAAAACATATTCTTAAGTACTTGCGAAAAACTAAGGATCTTGTTTTAATTTATGGTGGTGGTGAACTCCGTGTGGACAAAAACATTGATTCAGATTTCCAATCTGATAGATATGATAGAAAGTCTACATCTGGACTTGTTTTTATTTGTAATGGAGAAGCAATGAGTTGGAAGAGTTCCAAACAGTCAGTAACTGCAGACTCCACTATTGAAGCCGAACACATCACCGCTTCGGATGCTGCAAAGGAAGCAGTTTGGATGAGGAAGTTCTTATTAGAGCTCGGAGTAGTTCCAACTATTGAATTGCTGATACATGTGTATTGCGATAACAATGGAACTATTACACAAGCTAAGGAACCCAGATCTCATCAGAAATCCAAACACATTGAAAGGCGTTTTCATATTATTCAAGAAATTGTTGCTCGAAATGATATAAGTCTGCAGAAAGTTCCTACATTAGAAAATATAGCTGACCCACTCACCAAGCCTATGAGTCAGTCACATTTGGATCGTCATCTTGAAAAGATGGGTATACAATACCATTGTACGATGCGCTAGTCCTATGTGATATAACATTAGTGCAAGTAGGAGATTGTTAGTGATATGCCTTAAATCTATATAGTTAGATGACCTATAGAGGACATTATGACGTAAATTTGCATTTTAATGGCATCTTTGTTACGTTCATATTCTCCATCATTCCTATTATATGAATGTGTCCTTAATATTTTTCGGACAATAAATATATTCTAAAAGCGTTTAGAATGCATCGGCATGTTTCCTCGATATGATAAACATTCAAATTGATTCATAGCCCTCAGATTATTTAACTGGGACGAGGATAATCGAGTACGGACTATCATATGTAGTTACCTTTGATTACCATAAAGATGTTAATGATATAGGGTGGTGAGCTTTGTGTCATAATAGCATGGGGATGCGATTAACTTACATATGAGTGATCGTTAGTAGAACGGATCATTGAATGTGACCAGAATAATAAATTACATGACTTCAGATTAATAGTTTATTATTCGTTACGAATTATGCAAACTAATCATTTGACTTGAGAAATTACGGCTGCCGGATATATCAGGGGCTATATCTAGCGTTTGGACAAAACCCGCCTTCTTCAAAGTGAGTAATTTCCCCTGAAGAAGGCGGGTTTTGTCCAAACGCTAGATATAACAAGGTATTACTCACTTTGAAGAAGGCGAGTCTAGCCCGGCCATGTATTTATAACATTCATTTACATTTATTTGTTTCATTATTTTGCATTATTTTTGGGAAACGTGCATCTATTTTTTTTTAGTTAATTTAGAATTAATTGAATTGCTCGGGAAACACACTTTATTATTTTATTTATTTAGATTAATTCTATTTGTCTTTAAAATTAATTTGTGTCAGTATTCGAACGGGAAGCCTGAGCCCGAACCTGAATGAGTTAGATTAATATGTTTAATACTTATATTTATTGAATTGGCCCGAACCTAAACTAGCTGGATTATTATTTTTAATAATTATACTTATTTAGTTGGCCGGAACTGAACGAACCATTTTATTATTATTATTATTATTTTATTATTTTATTTTTATTATTATTATTTTATGGTGTTTGGTGAAAAAAAAATCTCTAGTCAAAAAATATATAAATAGAAAATAAAAATAAAGAAATAAAATATGAAATAAATATAATAGTAAAAAAAATAAAAAATAAAAAATTAAACTTAATAAGTAAAAATAAAATAAATAACTAATCAAAATAGTAAAAAATAAAAAACAAAATATAAAATACCTGAACCATCAATCTCATCCATGTGGAGTAGAATTGGCTTGGAAGCAATCTTGATGGGGAAGAATAGGTGTGTACGGTGGTGGAAGATGGGCAAAAGAAAAGGAGGAAGGAAGGAGGAAGAAAAGAAAAAAAAAAGTGAAAATGAAATTGAGAAAAAAAATAAAAAATAATCTTAATTTTAATTATTTATATTTTAACTTTTCTTTATGGAGATTTTTTGCGACATCTAAATAATTAGTTGAGTTAATAACTCTTTTTAAACTAAGGTCATCTCCAACCCCTTCTTAATACACCCTATTACCCCACATGTAAGGATGTCAACATTCCAATAGTCATATTTTTAGTAATTAAAAATAAAAAATCATCATATATATAATTAACAAATATAAATAAAAAGTTTAATAATAAAGTTTTAAATTAAAATAAGAAAATATTTTGAAGTAAAATAAAAATAGGAAATCCTAAAATAAAGAAACTGTTAGAGTAAAACTGAAATATGAATTTCTTTAAATAAGATGTAGGGAAGTTGTTGGAGTGAAACTGAAATAGAGAATCCCTATATAAAGAAAAATGGTTTAAATTCTCTACATGGATGGAAAAAAAATAAGAAATTTATTGGAGTTGGCCAAATAATAATTTGAGAATAAAATAATGATGCAATAATTTGGTATTCATAAAATAATTGATCGTAAATTTAATGAATAGAATGCAAAGTGTAGTTTAGCTTTTTTTTCTTTTTATCTTTTTTCTTTTTTTTTTGCTAAAAGCAAGTGGTGTATATTATTGACAAAAACATTTACATCATTTTAATACATTTATCAGTGTGGTCATCTAAATTTCAGGCCCTATAAATGACTTGGTTCAAAAGTTAGTATTTAACTTTTCTAACTTTGTACATTTTCGTACGAACATAAAAAATAATGTTATCAATAATTTGCTCCTTAAAGAGCATTTCTTCATTGTGCAATCTATTCCGTTCCTTCCGGATATGGTAAACAAAAGCTCCAAGGAAACTCTTCATAACGATTGCCTGGAAAGTAACAGAATCTACAATACAAATAAACCACTCCTCAACCTTGGTCCAGTTGGTCACTATTGATGGCCCTTTGCAAAGTTTCCATCCAATTTTCCATATTCTTCGTGAAAAAGAGCAAAGTCCAAACACATGGTCTCTATCTTCAATACAAACATGGCACAATGTACAACGAGGATCCACAGACATCCCCAACCCATTAATCTGAATTTTGTAGGCAGCCTATCCAACCAACACAACCAAGTGCAGAAAGCATGCTTTGGAATTGACTGTTTAAACCAAATCGAACCACTAAAATTAACCCTATCATACTGCGGCTTAATCAATTCCAGAGCCCATCTCATTTTATACTCACCAGTGGGAGAATTAACACAAACTATTTGATCCTCACAGTTCGGTTGCGGCAGGATGCCATTAATATGACATTGAAAAACATGGAAGATTATGTTATCATTTGGCCAAGTCCATCCTTCACCATCAATGAAATCTGCAACCAAAGATCAATGTTAGAACCTGTTGCAATGATAGTCTCTTCATCAAACACATCACACAGTATCCCCAAAAGGATACCATTGATCTTTCCAAAATCTCGTTTTAGCTCCATTCCCAATCCTGTGAATGATGAAGTTTCTTGCCAAGCTTCTAAGTTGCAAGATTTTTCTCCACACCCAAGGTCTAGCAGGCATCCTTAAGTCCCAAAAATTGGTTTTACGAAGGTAGTTTGAGTAGATCCATCTACACCACACCGATTTCTACTTAGTATGAATGATCTAGAGATATCTCAGGATAACCGCTTGATTAATATCATGAAGTCTACAAATGCCAAGGCCACCATCATCCTTGCTTTTGCAAACTGAATCCCAGGAGACTTTAGCTTTCTTCCCTTAGTTATCCAATCCAGACCAAAGAAAGGAAGCCATCATTTGTTCAATCTCCTTTATAGTACCCTCCGGAATAATGAACATACGAGACCAATAGGTATGGATATTACCAAGAATGGATTTAACAATCTGAGCAAAGGATAAATAACTATTCGACCATTTGCCAATTCTATTGGTAATGCGGCTGACAAGATACTTGTAGTGGCTGTTGAGAAGTCTACCCGAAATGAGAGGGATCCCCAAATACTTGATAGGAAGAGTACCATTCTTAAACATGAAGATGTCATCAATTTTGTTCTTCATTTGATTGTCACACCCACCAATAAAAACTTTACTACTGTCATTGCTAAATGAAAGCCCAGAGAGAGAAGAAAAATGATCCAGACAATTCTTGATAGTTTGGGCTGATTTGTCCTCCCCTCTCATGAAGATCATCAGATCATTTGCAAAACATAAATGGTTGAGCTGGCTCAATTTGCATTTGGGATAAAACTTGAAATCACGATCAATAGAAGCCTGTTCAAGCATCCCTGACAACACTTCGAAAGATAGAACAAAAAGGTAAGGTGAGAGAGGATCACCTTTGTCTCAACCCTTTAGTTCCTTTGAAATACCCATGCATACCTCCATTAATAGAGACTGAAAACCTGGGGGTATACAATTTGAAACCCATCGAACAAATTGATCCGAAAAGTTGAGAGCACGAAAGGTATCAAGAACAAACTCCCAGCTAATCGAGTCATAAGCCTTCTTAATATCAGCCTTAACCAAGCATTGAGGAGTAGCCCCTTTGTTGCCATAACCTTTAATCAGTTCCTCAGCTAACAAGATATTATCAGAGATGCATCGACCTTTGCCAAAGGCATTCAAAGAATCAGAAATAAGAAGCTGCATCATATTGCTCAATCTATTAGCCAAAATTTTAAAGATAAATTTGTAGATGACATTGCAGCAGGTAATGGGCCTGAAATCATTCATGGAAGAAGGGTTAGGCACTTTTGGGATGATCACCAAATTAGTGGAATTAATTTCATAGAGAATACATCCAAAATTAAAGAACGATTTTATGGCAAGCACAATATCCGGACCAACAATGTTCCAAGAGTGCTTAAAAAAGAAAGAATTGTACCCATCAGGCCCCGGACTCTTATCATTTGGAATGGAGAAAAGTGCCTAATTAATCTCTTTAGATGAAACAGGTCTAATGAGATAATTAGCTTGATCATTCTCAATGGACTTCCTCAAGAAATTTCTAAGTTCAGCAACAAAAGAATGATGATGATGAGCACGATTAGGGCCAATCAACTAATTGAGAAAGAAAACCGCCTCATTGTTGATTTTCTCCATAGTACGGACAACTCGCCCCCTGCTAATCTTGAATACAAGGAATAGAGTTTTTTGCAGCTGCATTGTTTTGAAATTTTAAAGAAAAAAGAGGTACTAGTATATCCCTCCTCAATCCAAGAAATCCTAGATTTCTACCGCCACCATACTCATCTCAATTTCAGCAAGAGATTTAAGCTCTTTTGACAATCTGTTTTCTTCAACAAGGTCGTCTGGGACACTGTTTCCAGAAAGGATATTTTCTTGAGCGATGCCAAGTTTTGCCTTGGTGTCTGCAATTCTTTGAGAAGTACCACTGAAGTGCTCTTTGTTGAAGTTTTTCAGCTCGGATTTAAGGAGTTTGAGTTTACTAACAACTCTAAACATAGGGTTGCCATATTATGGTATCCCAAACTCTGGCCACAATAAAAAGAAATTGATCATGTCTCACCCAGATATTAAAGAATTTAAAAGGTACCTTTTTACTCTTAACAAAGTTGAATGGGAACAACAAGAGGGGGTTGTGATCTGAAATGTCTGGATTGAGGACTAAGAGAACTGTATCAGGCATCATCTCAAACCATTTACCATTAACAATAACCCTATCCAGTGTGCTAGCTTTGAATGGGATAGCAACGAATTTGTTGGTCCAAGTAAAGTGAGTACCCGTGCTTTTAAGCTCAGCCAATTCTGCATCCCTGAGACATTGAATGAACTCCCAAGAACTGGATGGCAAAACATCACAATTATATCAATCTTCAATTGCCAAGATTTCGTTAAAAGCCCCTCCAAACGTGAGTGGCAAATTCGCATAAACAGAACTCCATTCTCTAACCTTGCTCCAAAGTTCCCTTCTTTTAGACCCATCATTTTCTCCATAAACAAAGCAAAAAAGAAAATTCCTATTAGATTCAAGATTCAGAATGGAACATAACACTGCTTGATCAGTCTGAGCCAACTTACGGACTGAAACCTTAAGAGAATTCCAGACAATAACAATACGACCACCTTCATGACAATTAAAATTGTCAATAAGAGACCAGTTGCAAAATCTATTTACCAAAATCCGCTTACTGTTGTTGCTCTTGATTCTAGTCTCAACCAAGCACCCAACGTCGGCAGCATTATTTTGCAGAATCTTAAACACTTCTGCCTGTTTGTAAGGCTTATTCATTCCACGCACGTTCCAAATGAAAATCTTCATTGGTCAGGTGGGAGGCCCAAATTATCATTATTGTCTAGTGGAGACGACCCACTAGGACCAACTTCAGAGTCAAGAGATTTACCCAGGACTACAAATTTGTTCCTTACCCTTAGAGGTACAGGAACGGGTACGGGTAGGTGGAATAGGTGCCTTAGACGCCTTGCTGCTAGGAGATGCTTGTGGTTGACTGAATGGCAATTTGAAACCAGCCCAAGATGGCGTGTTTGATCTTTCTCCGTACTTCCTGTTGTTGGCCTTAAAAGACTGGAAGTTTTGCACTGGTTCTTGGCCTTTAGTAACCTTTGCATTATCTTCATTTTGCTTGTATGGACACTTAATGGCTGGGTGTCCAAAAGCATGACAATTGGGGCATGAATTAGGCTTCCAAAAGTAGTCAACGTGGATATCCACAATTTTCGGTACAGAATCACCATCTTTATCTTCTTCTTCGAGCTCAAGCTCAAACAAATCTGGAAGAGAGTCATTGATGCCAACTTCAATGCAAACCTGGATATAAGACATCTTTGTTCTCGTTTCCAGGCTAGCATCCATTTGCTGTGGTTTACCAATGACACTAGCAACATAACTAATCCCCTCCTTCTGTGTCCAGTACTCGGTGGGTACATTTCGAAGTCGGACCCAAATCGGGATCCTATCAGATCGAAAATTCAACAATTGAATTCCCAGCTGCCATCTTCAACAATTGAACAATGGTCGTTGATTGACATGCCATTGTTCTTTCAAGAAGGCATCACAGTCCTTCGGGTTATCAAACCGAAAAAGAACAATCCCTCATCAGTGGATTTAACATCAATTTTACCATACTGCTTCTACAAGTTACTAACCATAGTTTTCACCAAAAGGAAAAAAGGTGGGGCCTTGTCGATGAATTGTCCCACAAGAGAATTCTCCCAGAACTTACAACCAAGTTCTCTAACTTCGGCAGGGGGTTTAACACTGATCTTCCCATTAACCATTTGGGGTTGATGGAATTTCAGCTCCTTCAATTTACTAGTTTGACTAGCAAAGAGATTGGTGGACCATGTTTGCTTAGGAAGGCTTGTTTAGTCTGCAACTTGAGCTTCAGGAATAGGGCTCAACATCGATAATTTGGTAGAAGGACCCAAAGGTGGAAACTCAGATTTGGAATCTGAGGGAGGAGGAGTACCATTGGTATTAAGGCTTACCAAAGGGTCAGATTTTGCTGGAGATTCCTCGAAGCCCTTTAAGAAGTCCTTAGAGTTCAAATGAGAGTTGTTTTGTTTGCGGTGGTGTTTAGTTTTAGCCATACCAGTGAGGTAAGGCTGAGGGAAAGTGTTTGTGGGTTGCAAAATTTGGAGTCAGAAGGAAGTGGTTGACGGCAGAGGGCTGGTGACAAGCAAGTTTGCAACTAACGTGCGCCGGGGAGTGTTTAGGCTAGGGTGGTCATTTCATTTTTTAGGCAAAAAATAATGAGGGGCATGTAGTTTTAGCTTTCGAAATCACGTGTAAGCAAAACAACCATATATATATATATATATATAGAACAGAAAACACAGGGGAAGCAAACTCAAAAACTGTCATCTCAAATCACTCACACTGCCAAACCCACCCATCAAAAAACCAAAGGATGTCACAAGTTGCGGCTGTGTATGCTTCAACGTCAACTTTTCGACTCCTCAGCCGTGAGCCATCTATCTCTTCACCCTTCGCTTTGCTTATAAAGCTTTTTTGGTGTTATTATGTAAGCTCAACTGTTTTTTTTTTTTTTTTTTTTTCTTGTTCTTTTTGTTGGTTTAACATTTAAAGGAGCCGAAACGCGACCGTGGCAGTCACGTAAATTTTCAGTCAAGTCGTGGCGTTTTGCTAACTCTAAAGTGCGCGGATTGCACATTATTGCTTCAGCGACCACAACGGAGAGCTCTTTCGGGGGCGTTATGGAGATGTCCTCTGAAGGTGAAACTAAGCCCCCACCAAATTACACGTGGCCTGATAAAAAGGTCTGCAACTCCTCTATTACTAACTGCTTGTATATTATTTTATTTTATTTTATTTTATTTTATTTTCTCATTCTAATAGAATTAATAATATGATTGCACAAAGCTCCCGCTATGCATTAGACAGGGAAAGGGTTGGACTTACTTGTACACAATCTTTTCATACGTGTTTTCGTGACTTGAACTCGTGACATGACAAGCTTTTGCCTTGCGCTAAGGCTGCCCTTTGAATGTGCAGGTGCTGATTATTTGGTAAAAGAATTGCAGAATTTGGATAAAGATTAGCAATTATTGTCAAACTTTGTTCATTATCTCATCGTGAAATGATATTGGTTACCAATTCAATTTGATAAATTCTTAATGAGGTTTCGTGCTTCACGTGTATGTCAAAAATTATTCCACGTGGAAGAATTATTAATGAATCTATTAATATGCACTATCTCTATCGGTCCTAATACCACATCAATTCTAAATGAAAAGATAAATAATTCTAAGAAAGAAAAAGAAAATGCCAATTGCTAGAAGATGAAGGACAACAAAGAAAATGGTATGATGTTGGAACTGTATTCGTTTGCTGTTGTTCCTCGTTGATAATTGTACATCAAGTTTCTTGATCTTGTCACCATATCAAATCTAAAAACGACACTTTCTTGATAAATATACATGCGTTTTTCTTAATAGTGTTGCATATCGGAGGTAATTATTTTTCTTGAGATTAAGAAAACAATTCTTCTACTTAGTAACATACAGCTTACCAAAGTAAATGATTAAGATATGTGACTGTGTGTAGCTTTTTGCTTGCAGAGACCAAGGGTATGCATACTAGGCGGTGGATTTGGAGGTCTATACACTGCATTAAGATTGGAGTCTCTCGTATGGCCTGATGACAAGAAACCTCAGGTGGTAAATGGTATACATGCGCGTCAGTGTATATACATATTTATATATAGAACGGTCCCTCATTACCGTATACATTCATTGTGATTATTGCCCTTTTTTAATTTAATGTCAGTTGTTTTATTTTGTACTTTTTACATACCGAAAAAATAAATTGGTAAATTTGGAGTGAGAGATTTTGAGGAAAAGAAATTCAGGGGTTTAGTTCAATTTAACAAGAAATGAGGGGTTACAAATTATAATTTTTGGGTTTCCTATTTTTGTGATGTAATTTGATGTGGTGTTTTTCGCTCACCAGCATCTAAACATTCTCAGAAGCATTACTCACCACAAAAAGTATTTGTTGGATATGGGAGCAGGTGGTTCTTGTAGATCAATCTGAACGTTTTGTTTTTAAGCCAATGTTGTATGAGCTTCTCTCTGGAGGTATGCTGTTTTTTTAATTGATTATACATTTCATTTTATTTTTCTAGACAATATCAGTCTAAGAAGCATGGATACGGACATGTAAATGACACAACACAAGCACACTGGCAATATGAAAGGATGGCGCATGTTATATATAGATGTGTATCTATATCTTATTTGTTTGTGTATGCGTAAACAAAATCCTCCAAAAAAGATGTTTCCTGTATTGGTCTAGTAATTATACATAAAGTCAAACATTAGAGATAAAGTGTAAAAACAAAGCATGATAATATGTAAAAGTGCATGCACAAAAAGGAGTGAAAAATGAGTAAGAAGAATGCGAGAGCATGGGGATCTCTTCTAAATCATTGTTTGATAGATAATAAAGATATACTAGTAACAATACAAGGAAATTACCATGCTTTGTATGGTTCAGTTTCAATTTAGAAAAAACTCAAATCATTTTCAGGCTGTTAGAGAATGGTGAAGTTCACTTGGATAAGCTCTAGGCTTAGAGAATGGTGAAGTTCACTTGGATAAGCTCTAGGCACCTGCACCTTTTGCTATAACCTTCACGATATCTACAGGGATTTGAGACTAACTTCTTTTGGTCAAATGATCATTATTGCTAAACTTCCAACGCTTGTTGCATTAGTGTGCAAAAGTGTTCATTACTTTGACTTTTTGTTTTTTTTATCTTTGAATGGTCAAAGGAGTTTCCAGGACATATATGAGATTGTGGAGACACATATCCGACATCAACATGTTATCTTATGGAGAGTGTCCGTGCTTCTTAGATCTCAGTTCTTAATTTTCACAACATTGTTAGACTCAAAAAACAAATATTTTCCAATTGCAGAAGTAGATACATGGGAGATTGCTCCACGCTTCGCAGACTTGCTTGCAAACACTGATGTGCAGTTTCTAAAAGACAGGGTGAAATGCCTACTTCCATATGACCATGTAGGACTGAGTAGGCCTCCTATGTCTGGCTCGGGAGGGGCTGTTCATCTTGAAAGTGGTCTCCAAATTGAATATGACTGGTATAGTTTGTGGAGTTTTAAATGGCATATAGTTTTTATCTCTGTGAAATTCATTATTTGCCTTTGAAATATGCACTGAAATTCATTTGTAAACTTTTATTCAATTACTATTACAAACAAGAATATCTTAAGGATTGCTTAAGGCAAGTAGGCAGGTCCTAATCGAAACAAGTTGAAGCCCGGAACTTATCAGAATTAAGTTGTTATTTAGTAAAGTTGAGTTATATATTAACAAAAACGTAAAAACTTGAAAGAGTGTTGTTGTTTTAGTTAGGGCCTGATACTCACTGACGTCGTTGATTAACAGAGAACAGGTTCAGGGTCAAGGAGATTGGGGAATTGGTCGAGTAAACTCCCCTGAGGCTGGAAAAATAATAGATGAAGCATTAAAAAGTGCTTAGCCCTCTATAGAGGTATAGAGTTACTTGACTTAATAGAAGAGATACTAGGTTCAGAGGGAGCTTCCTGAGTCAGACCGATTCATCCACCGAATCGTCTGAATGGAATGTATTTGTTAGAAAAGCGGAGACTAGTCTCTTCCCAAATGCTTCTATACTTTAGTCTAGTCTAGTTTGATGGCATGAGAGTCTTGGCTTGGTCTTGTGGCGGGGGTAGTTAATTTCCCCAAGGGGGAGTTGCTTTCCAATAAAAAAAAATATTCTTTCTCGTTTCCCGAAATATAAACTAACCTTGAGCAGAGCATACATTTCTTTGGGCTAAGATAAATTTATCATTTGGATAGTGAGTAGTTTTATTATTGATAAGTGAAGTCAAGAATACTAATCAAATTGGAAGCGCTTGCCAACTTTTGCAACGTTGAGTGAAGTTTCCCTGTTTATGCTTTGATGTTTATTAAGATGAGAAAGGGACCTGAAAATAGTGGATCTCTCTCTCTCTCTCATTTTTCTCTTTTTATATTTCGTTGCTTAAATTTGTAGCTCATTTTGCGTTTTGATTTGGAATTCTCTGCCACTCTGGAAAGACAAGATTTATCTGAACCTGACATTTCTAATACCCCCAATAGACCCTCTTTTCAATTGAGTATGTTCCTATTCAATTATCTGTGTGATGATACTGATTTCTATGGAAAGAGTCTTGTGAGGTTGAAAGGAAGCCCTTTGACACTGACCCGCCCTTCTTTTGGTGGAATGCTGGGATCTATAGGGATATAGATGAGATAAGTAAGCACATTATGATCACAACCTTTATTGACATTTACATGTATAAAGTCCGAGCTTATATTATTAAACCTATTTTTCCCCGTTGCACTATATTTTCTCTTTTCCTGCATGTATCAGACTTGCAACTTTATCAGACTGGTTTTGACTGTATCCCTTGGCATCGCATATTCTGCAGAAATATAAAACAACAAAGATTTTTAATGTGAATCCAAATGCTTCCATTTTTTATTAGTTTTTGGGATGTCAAAACATGTGGCTGATAGTGTTACACTCAAACTTTTTATCCTTCATTCCTTTCTTTTGCTTCTGTTTTGAACAGGTCCAAGTACACTAGAGGATATGGCTTGTAATACTGATATAAATTTTTTATTTTATCTGAAAATTTATTGTATTTTCATTTGATCTATTCATTTTTATCTTCTGAATCAATTAGACAACGTGTTTTCATTTGTGTCCCATCTTTCATATATATTGTCTACTGATTTGAATGTTGGAACTGGGCAGCCAGGTTGGTGCTTGCACTTGGAGCTGAAGCCAAACTTGATGTTGTACCCGGTGCTGCAGAATATGCGATACCGTTTTCTACCCTTGAGGATGCTAATGTTAGTATCTGCATTTCTTTTTCTGTTAGATACAAAGTGTCAAATCTGTAAATGTTAATCCAGATATTGCTGTTTTGTAAGGCAGAAAGTTAATGAGAAGTTAAGAGCACTGGAGCGTGACAACTTCGCTAAGGACTTCCCAATTCGTGTAGCCATAGTAGGATGTGGTTACTCTGGTGTTGAATTAGCTGCCACAATAGCAGAAAGGCTGCAGGATAAGGGAGTTATACAAGCGATTAATGTGGAGAAAACTATCTTGCCAAATGCTCCAGCTGGCAACAGGGAAGCTGCATTAAAAGTAAGAAATTTAATTCCACAAATTACAATAGTATTCAGTAAATATGTTGATTTTGCCATATTCAGTGACAGTAATTGATCTTTCTATCACGCACACACACACATGCACACACACACACACACACTGTGAGACATACATACCATGCATTTCTGTTGCTGATCATACTTCACCTTAATTCTTTTTTCAATTTACATTCCATTATTACATCTCGGTGGCTTGGAAATGTTTTGGCTCAGTAGTTGGGGGCAAAAATACTCCGAGTAGTCTAACTTATGTGTTACCCAAGTCCAACCTGGAATATTGAATTCCATCAAAGCTGACTACAAAAGTTAAGTTGTTGATTGATCTGGAAAAGATTATCCATATTTTCTAAATCCCCACTTGACTCCAAGTATTGAAACACAAATTATCTGATATATTTTCCTAATGAAGTCAGGTTAAGATGTCTAGATAGGGGAGGTCTGGTTACTTAAAGTTTTACAGAGATAAATTTAATTTGATATACTTGGCATATAAGTTTTGGGAGATATTTTAAACTAGGAGGTTAAGTACGTTTTGTTACTCCAAATACAACACGTGAAAGTGAATAGAACCCATATTGATGGGGGAGCAGCAGCTGCTACTGCTGAAACAAGGCAAAGCCATATCCAAGATGAGATGGAGTTAAGCTGGGAGGTCTTTTATGTTTATTTATAAATTTTTGTCGTCCTTTATGTTCAATTACAAGTTTTGTCTTAGCATTTTCTTAATGTTGTCACGGAGTGTACTATGCTATTTGCAATTCATACATTAAGTTTTGTATGTGACAGTAGTGTGGCTGTCTTGGTTGCTTAGGAAGGGCTTAAAATTTGTTATTGGTTCAAGTTGGCTGGATAACTAAAGTCAAGAGTTGGGTCCATAAAGGTCCACGTCTTGGATCACAAGTCAGTTGGGGTGGACAACATCAAAGCAACTGTCTTTTCCACTATATGTATGGTTCTAATAGTCTTCAATCTTGGGGATGCTATAAAAGAATATTTGACTTTGAACCTAGATGTTTGTTATCTGCTGTCTATGCTTGAGACCATTGTACAACCGTCCAGGCCCCACCTTTTTTTTTTCTTTGCTAATCCGTCCAGGCCTTACCTTTCCCTTTCAATGGTTCTGATGTTATTACTTTTTTATTTTTATTTTTCCTTCCTAGCGTATCGATTCTCAATCTCCTACATCTTCCTTAATTCTCTCTTTCAAGAGCCTCTATCCAAGTGATACTGAAATTTTCCCTGCGAACTTCATCGGATAGAAACATCACAATGCTGAGTCTCAAAGATCCTATTCCATACATAAGATTTGAGAGGAAAGGAAATGGTTTTCTTAAGATGTTATTCATTTACTGCAGAGCTGTCAACTAGTCTTTGTGTAGGTTTTCCTGGCAAGGGGATTCAGAAGATGAAAACTCCTCTAGAACTTAGGACTTTTGTGCAAACATGAGCACTTGATTCTCTCCTTGGTAACTTAAAATGCTGAAGTTTCCACTTGGTATGCAGATATGCCAAGTGCTTTAAGGAGAACAGAAGTGTCAGTCATCTTCTGCTGCAATGTAAAGTGCATTGGGTTGTGAAGTACTCACCGGAGGCTTTTCTTTTACAGGACTTATGAGGTGTTACGTGGCAAACTTCTCACAGAGAAATATGTCAAGTTATACCAGATAGCATCTTTTGGTCAATTGGTAAAGTGAGAATCAAGGGCATATTTGAGTTTATATGGTCGACTGATGCAACCATAGGTTGTGGACTTCGGAATACAGTGGCAGTAATAAACTACCAACAAATTAGTAGAACTGTTGCACACGAAATAACTTTCGTAATCAAGAAATTCAACATAGCTTGGCAGTAATAAACTACCAACAAATTAATAAAACTGTTGCACACGAAATACGCCAAGAAATTCAACATAGCTTTAGGATGAACATAAGATTGAAATGAAGCTGGCACCTGGCAGAGGCTGAATAAAAACAAGTGAGCCACAAAAATTGTTGTTTCTTATTAATAAATAATGCCCCAAAAGAGTGAATACCGTTTACAAGAGCATCTACAGTTAGTGAGCTATGTTTCTTTATCCAAAGGTCAAAAAGTACATGCTAACAACCTATGTAGCAACCAGGAGACTCATGAAAATTATGGGTGAAATCTAGGGCTTAGACTTTCAAATTACGCGATAGCAGAAAAGAAACTGATATTTAGAAAGGAAGTATATAACCCTCAAGTTGTGATAGGAAGATAGAAAGTCTGGAGTAAGGAGAAGAGGTGGAAGAACATACACATTTTAATGTAGAAAGCTGAAGAAAGGCTCCATGGACAGCATGAAAAAGCAAAGCAACAATTCTGAGTAGTTAGCCTGTTTTTAGGTTAAAAAGGAAAGAGAAATTGAAGAGGAAAAATGGAATCTTGTGGAGAAAGGAGGAAGTAAAGATGAGAGTGTAGCTCCTGGGAGAGATGGAAGAAGAAGAAGAAAAATAGGAGAACAGAAAGGGTCTGAAAATGGGGACCAGGAGCCTTGTTTTATGGTTTTGAATCTAGAAATTGAAGTTCCCCTAATAGAAGGAGAACTAGAGTGTATGCATAGGTGAAACTAAGAACAAATCCTATATGTCTTTACCGGCTAGGAACAAGTCTGGCTAATGAAGAAGGTTTTATCAAAGAGGTATAGATAGACAGATGGATCATCTTATTGTTATATTAAAACTATTTCAGACTTCTAAAAATATACATGTCATTCACTAAATTTATGTGCCTTAAATTTTCAGATTGTTGGACAGAAAAATTATGTATCTTGAGTGGAGATATTCTTGCCTAGTGGAGATATAATTGCATTGTAGGTGTAGTTATGTATGAACATATTCCTGAAAACAGTTAGATGTCTTAATGCATATCTGTTTTGTAATGTGCATGTGTGTCCTTGTCTCCTTGTCTATGTATCATAAGATTTACAATTTGTTGGTCTGGACATTGTTTGATGTTTCATATCCAATTATTTAAGTATTTATCTGTCTATATGGTTCCATAGTCTTGAAAACATAAGCAACTATGGCAGGTTCTTTCATCTAGGAAAGTCCAGCTATTGCTGGGCTACTTCGTTCGCTCTGTGAGAAGAGATAACAGAGCACTTAATGAGGTTGCAGGATCTCATAGTTCTGAAACTATACTACTAGAGTTGCAGCCAGCTGAAAGGGGCATGCGAAGTCAAATTTTGGAAGCCGATCTAGTGCTGTGGACTGTAGGAAACAAAGCTCTTCTTCCTGAACTAGAACCCAGAGATAAGCCCTATGAGCTTCCTCTTAATGCAAGGGGACAAGCAGAAACAGATGAAACCCTTCGTGTTAAGGGTCACCCACGTATATTTGCACTTGGAGACTCTTCTTCTTTGAGAGACAGAAACGGAAAATTGCTTCCAGCCACTGCTCAGGTACTGACCAAAAATTATGGTTGAAAGTATAGTTAATATAGAGAAATCTTTGATCTTAAAAAATAAAGAGGGGCATTATGGCACTCGTTTTGGGAAGACAAGGATTACCTAGTTCCCATTCTGAATAGGTGCTCTTTATTTGAGCAATTGATGTTGATTTGCTGTCTCGATACTCTCAGGTTGCTTTCCAGGAAGCTGATTTTGCTGGTTGGAATCTGTGGGCTGCCATAAATGACCGGCCTTTGTTGCCATTTAGGTGAGATTTGAACTTATTTATACAGTATACATAACAGTTTTTTAAATCATTCTGGACTACTCTTAAGCACATGTCCTTTGTTGATTGTACTCGTTACTCGTGTCTGGTTGTGTCTAGTATTTGTGGGGATTGTATCATCATAGTAGCTGTCAAGAATCATGGGGTTCTATCATAAAACCAATAGGTGATAAGTGGAGATTTTTTGTAATGGGACAAATGTATATACCATAGTTACCAAATTCGCCCTACCCACCTTGGAACCACGTATCGGATTCCACGTCCCAATTTGCGGTACATTTGCGTACCGAAACGCTACGATTCGTGTTCTAGTTCACTATACTTGGCAACCCAAACAATATACAAACTTTTACCAGAAAAATAATGAAAGTGAACAAAGAACCTAAAAATTACTAACATATATATGCAAAGTGTAGACCTTTGTTAAGATATAAAAATAGTTTGTTTTTGTGTCTTTTGCTTGATATACAATATTAGAAAATTATCTTAGCTTATTGAATTTGGATTTTGGATTTTGGACTTTAAGCTAAATTTTGCAGCAAATTGATTTTAGTATTATTCTACATAATATTTGGTAAATAAACCTAATAATTCTTCATACTATACTGTAAACCCCTTCATACTGTACTGTGAACCCAATTAATGTACTGAAGAAGTCTACCCCCATTGTACCCTATAAACTCCTGGTGTCGTACTTCGTACCCGAACTCGTACCACGACTCAGAAAGTACCGCGAATCTGGTAACTATGGTATATACCATTTGAGCTGGTCACATGTGGATGAACATAAGTGAAAACGCATGTAAGATCGACATATTCAGTAGATTACCAAGACTAGACTAAGAACCTAGCTCTGATACCATATTAAGAATTATTGGATTCCATCCTAAAACCAATTGGTAATAGGTGGAGTAACCCAGGATCTTATAAGGTGGTCTAGGAATTTATGATTTTTCGATATGGGACAAGTGTATATTCTAACAGTAGTCAATATTGGTTTGACATGAGTAGTTCCTGATAGGCATTGGAGTTCTGGGTCTTACTAGAGATTATCATACAGGAATTCACTGCTTATATATCGTACTTGAAAACAAATAGCAACAAACAAGTTTTTGAAAACAACTAGCAACAAACAATATTTTAGGAAAATGACAAATAATTGAATAGCACTTGTAATTTTTTACACGATAGGGATCATAACACTAGAAAGACTTGTTAATTATAACTGTACATTAAAATCTGTCATTATTAAAGAGGAATTTCTCTTTTGTGCTTCTGTTTGTGAAAACTGGCGAGCTAGCTTGTTTCTCTTTTCCTTCTTTTTTAAAACAAAAGTATAAAGTCAAGTTATGAAATACTTGGACCAACAATTGCAAGGCTGTGAATTGGAAATGAGAGGCAGCAACTTGGTGAATTTGGCTTAGGTCTATTTAGTAGCCCGTGTGAAATTTGGATCCTCTCAATTATTTGGACTCACCTTGGCTGTCCAACTGGTTTCTTTCGTGCTTCAAGAGGTTTGAGACAAGGTAATCCTTTATCTCCCCTACCTGTTTATTTTAATCATGGAAGCCTTGAGCAGAATGTTACAAAATACAGTTAGAGATGGCTTTTTAGAAGGTTTTTGTGCAGGAGATCAAGATAGGGGAATTAAAATTTCTCACCTTTTGTTTGCCGATGATACAATCCTTTTCCCTGGAGTGAAAGAAGAACAACTTGTCAATTTGAGATGTCTTCTTCTGTTATTTGAAGCGGTCTCTGTATTCAAGATCAATCTAAATAAAAGTGAACTTGTTCCATTGGGAGATGTTGAGAATGTTGATGATTTGGCTCGAGTCTTGGGATGTAAAGTTGAGAATCTTCCTCTTGCTTACCTTGGCCTTCCTCTTGGGGCGAAACCAGAGGAGACAAGAATCTAGTATCCTATTGTTGAGAAATTTGAAAAAAAGAGCAGTTGGATGGAAAAACAAATTCTTGTCAAAAGGAGGAAGAATTACTTTGATTAAGTGTACTCTTTCTAATCTCCCGGTATATTTCATGTCCCTCTTTCCTTTACCAAGTGCTATTGCAAAGAAGTTGGAGAATATTCAGAAAAGGTTTTTGTGGGGCATTGGAAGGCAAGTTCAAATACCACCTTGTTAAGTGGGGAGCATTAAAGCAACCTCTTAATAAGGGGGGATTGGGTTGGAAATCTCTCCTTTTGTTTAATAGAGCACTTCTTGGAAAATGGCTCTGGAGATTTATGAATGAAAGGAGCAACCTTTGGCAGAAGGCTATTTTGGCCAAATTCGGAGAAGTCCCATAACGGATGGATGACAAAGGAAAGAAGAATGACTCATGGGGTCGCGCTTTGGAAAAGCATTTCTAAGGAGTGGAATTCATTTATGAATCATATTTCCTTCGAGCTTGGTAGTGGAAACAGTATTTTCTTTGGGTTTGATAAGTGGGATTCGTCTACCACTTTGGAAGACCTTTTTCCAAATATTTTTACTTTGGCAAGAGATAAAAAGGCAACAATGAGTTCGTGTGTCCAAAGGAGTGATGGAAACATTGTCTGGAATGTTCCGTTTTTTAGAGAGGCAAATGATTGGGAGTTGGAGGATATTTCTAACTTTTTTGCTCATTTATACCAAAGGAACATCTATGAAGATAAAGAAGACAAAGTCAAGTGGAATTTGACAAAAAAATGGAATTTTCACTGTGAAATCTTTTTACCATGCTCTACAAAGTAGAGAAACAAGGGATTCTAGCGATCAATTCCAATGGAAAGAAGTGTGGAAGTCTAAATCTCCTTATAGAGTGGTGTCCTTTGCCTGGGAGGTGACGTGGGGGAGAGTTTTGACAATTGATAATCTACAGAGAAAGAGACATTTTATTATTAACAGATGCTATCTTTGTAAAAACCAGTTGGAGTTTGTAGAACATCTCTTTATTTGGTGTGATTGGGTTAGGAGTCTTTGGGTTTTGGCCTATAATTTGATTGGTATTCAGTGGGTTGCTGCAAAATCCTTCAAGGAAGAGATTAAGGCTTGGAGGGGAATCAAGGGTTCAAAAGAAAGAACGATTCCACATGCAATCATTTGGACTATTTGGAAGGAACGGAATAGAAGAGCTTTTGACGGAACGGAAATGCAAATGTGTTCCTTAAAAAACTTATGGTTCCATGATGTTATGTTAGGACTTTAAGGAGTTGTAGTTATTCTGTAAATAATATTTTAGAATGTATGGACCTCTTATGTAAGTAGCTTTTTTTTGGGTGGCACCCCATTGATGCTTTTTAATAAAACTACTTTTTAACGTTCAAAAAAAAAAAAAAATAGTACTACTTTTGATGCTCATAGTCATAAATGATAGATGTTAATGGACATACATAGCATTCTTTTCATGTCTTTATTTGTGGGACACCTATATGGCCACAATTTCAATCTTTCTCTTTAAGCTCTACTATTTTTCTTTGTCAGAGTTCTCGGTTTCTGAATCTTTATTGTAGTGTTAAATCTGAAATCAAACATAAGCAATTTTGCACATAGACCCTCTTGTCGCAGTCTTCTATTTGGTATCCTATCCTTCTTTCTCTCTTCCTGTCTCTCTCTCCTCTCCCTTTCCCCCTCCCCCCCCCCCCCCTCCTTTGTGTTTCTCTCTGAGCCTCTGCACGCATATATGTACACAAATGTTCACGGTGTGTTCAGTTTGTTTACTTTATCACATGCTATTTGGACCAGCAATTTTTTGTTAGTTGGGCTAGCTAAGAAAGATATATTTAGAACTTTTTAGTTAAAATATAATCTTTTTTCTAGTTTTTTCTTTTCCAAGTTGGAAATGGATGAGTTTGAACTTGCAAAAACCAGTGAAGGAAAGATTATAGATTTAAACCAAGTGAAAGTGTTTTACAAAAGAGTGTTAGTCAAGGAGGTAGAGATAAAAAATGCTGGAAGAGTTACTTCTGTAAGCTATTTGACGAGGGTAGCATTAATGATGTAACTTGGAGGCAATGACCTATAGCTGTATGTTTGATCAGCAAATAGGAAGAGAAGAGGTCAATGAGGCATGCAAAAAGATGAAGATTTCAAAGGTTGCTGGACTGGAGAAAAAATTACAAAATGTTTAGAGATGCATGGGTGAGGAGCGTATGTCTTGGTTGACGAGGATTTGTAATGTAATGGAGAAGTAAGATGTCGGATGCTTGGCAAAAGTATAATTTCAATTTACAAGAGACATCGAGAGAATTGAGTCAATTGTTGTGGGGTTAGATTAACGAACCATTCTAGAGATTATAACAAATGGTGATTGAAAGAAGATTAAGTATGAATTTGAATGTGTCAGAGAATCAATTTGGCTTTTCGCCAGATAAATCAATGGTGAGAGCTTTTTTTTTTTTTTTTCCAATGAGACTAATAGAATAGCATCGAAAGATCCTAAAAGGCTTATGCATGTTTATTGATTTCGAAGGCATATGGTGGCTCCCTAGTTAGGCCTTGTAGAGAGTGTTGATGTAATAAGAGACATGTCTAACTTAGCTATTACTTGTCTAAGGACTAACAGTGGGGAGATAAATGCTTTTCCAATCACATTCAATCTACATCAAGGATCATTTGCGCTAAATATGGACAAGGTTACTAGCCATATATAGGACAAGGTGTGGTGGCACATGTTATTTTTTTTTTTTTCCTTTTCTTTTTATGATATTCTTTTTTCCTTTTTCCCCCCTTCGTTTTGATTTAGTTCTCCCACTTTTGAAGCAACAATTGGGCTTGACTGTTTTTGTCTATGATAAGTTGTGTAATTTGATGTGTATAAATGTATGAACAGGTTTCAGAATTTGGGGGAAATGATGACCCTTGGGCAGTATGATGCCGCTCTTTCACCTAGTTTCATTGAGGGTCTTACCTTGGAAGGTCCCATTGGTCATACAGGTAAGATTGATGCTTATTATTTTTATAACTTGTTGTTTTGCAGTACTTATTCTGTTTACTGACTGGTTCTTCCAATTTGTTAACTTGGTTGTTTGGTCCATATTGCAGCAAGGAAAATAGCATACTTGATCAGATTGCCAACGGATGAGCACCGACTCAAAGTGGGAGTGAGTTGGCTGACAAAATCTGCAGTTGAGTCTATTGCATCACTGCAGAATACCATTACCAAACTTGTTTCAGGATCGTAGTTGGTCAAGTCAATTATGGAAACTAAATTGCTCGTAAATCGTAAGCTCTGCCCTTTTTAACAATTTAAACTTGTACCATGCGATTAAAGCAAACAAGGGACCTTGGTTCCATGGTTGGTTTTCTCAGCTGCATCAATAGCTGTCTACTGTCTTTTTAAGTCTTGAGACGGTAAAGAGAGAAAATTATAATTTTTTGCTGCTTTTGTGCTTGTAGGGTCAATGCTTAGGAGGATAGTGAAGATCATAATATTGTACTTGTAGAAAGATCCCATTATAGTGTGTTGCGCTGCTTAATCTGGCCTCCTGGGGTTTCTTCTGCTGATGTATATGTACAAATTAATATTTCTTATGGAAAACGGCTCATCAGGAATATTTTATTTTATTAAGAAGGTTAGTTTCTCGAGTCCAATGATTAGTTTGATTTTTGCTGACATGTATTATGAATGCCACTCTTGTAGTATACTTCAAAATACAGAAACTCCTGAGAGTGGAAAAAGTAAATGAGAATTTAATTGAACGATTTGCAAAAGGATGACGGGTATATATAAGCCTAAAGGTAATTTTTAGTACATGAAAAAATCAGTGACATGGATAGTGCGAATGCAAGATTTAGGTTTGTGCATGGGATATGTTAAGGTAAAAATCTCTGTAGCACGTCCCGAGCTATGTTCACGTAAACACTTTGATATTTAAATTAGTACAATTATTTTGTTTGAGGAATAAGATAAATACAAAGATGAAAAGTGTATATAGTGTATGGGTTATTTTCATAATGAAAATGTGAGTGTTATTTATACTTTTTTAGAGAATATTTTCTTTATTTTATGGGATTGTGTCAGAGTTAATTACAACTGCCTCTGAAATTTTTAGGACATCCTGGATGCCCGATCCCTTATTTGGTCATCTGGACGGACTTAGCTGGCCTTGGGCCTTGGGTCTACAAGACCTCGGGATAGGTCCGAACGCTGATCTCAGCTCTACAAATCCCTCTAGAGATATTTTGATAATTGTGCTTGGGGTCAGGATTTTATCCCATATCAGGATACGAGAATTGCATAAAGCTCAAAAAGTTCAGCTTTAAATATCAATGTTCAATTTGTGTGTGTGTGTGTGTTTTTTTTTTTTTTTTTTAACTTGGAAACGTTGAGTAAAACATGAAGAACTTTGATCCTTTAAAAGGAGACCTTGTAAAAGTATGGGAAAATTGCGCAAACAGTCTATTATTTTTCTAAAATTTTAAATTCGTTTATATTGTTTAAAATTAACCAATTTAATCTTTATTATTTTTAAAAAAAAAAAATTAAATTCATTCATATTGTTCAAAATTAGTCAATCTAGTTCATATTATTTTTCAAAAAAAAATAATTTCCCATTTGTTTTTCAAAAAAATTAAATTTAGCCAATTTTGGCAAAGAAGAATTTGAAATTTTTTGAAAACAATAGGGGTTAAATTAGTTAATTTTGAACAATAGGGATGAATTTGAAATCTTTAAAAAACTACAGGAATCAAATTGACTAATTTTGAACAATAAAACGAATTAAAAATTTTAAGAAAATAATAGATACCATTTGCGCTAATTTTTTGTAAGAGCATTGATAGATGTTATTTGCTTCGAACTTTCACCTCATTGATGTCGTATTAAGAACCTTATCTCAACTAAAGCGATTTTTATAAGAATAGATACCATTTGCGGCCACAATTTTTGGTTGCAAGAGGCTACCAAAGCAAGCACTACATGAATTGACGTCTTGACAATAGGTTAGAATGTTTTTTTTTTTTTATAGTGCTCTATATTTTTAAAAAGATTAACGAGCAACTAATCTTATTATTATTATTATTATTATTTTTGGTAAAAAAACTAATCTAAAAGCATTCATTTGTACATCTATGACTTGCTGCCACTCTTTTAACGCCTTCAACTTCATCAAGATAATAATTATGAGCCTCATTCTCATCAAGAGGATTAATAAAGAAACAATGACAAATTTTGTGAGCGATCCCAACTTTTGTTCTTCTTTGCATTACAGATTGCTTCCATTTTAATTGTCGTTACTTGTGAAGAAATTAAGCTCCCTCCTTCACCTTGATGATGATGGTGAAGAAGCTTGCGGGAATTGGGAATGGACGATGGTGGATTCATCTAGCTTGCCTTATCAAAACATCTCTAGATATGATGATAAGTATAGGTCTCTAGATCCATGGACTTGTATCGTTTTTTCCTCTCACCATATTTATAAATAAATAAATAAATAAATAAACATTTTCCCACTTCAGTATCTAACTTGCTCCTTTGAGAGTCGGGCACATCAACATAGCAAATAGAGCCAAATGCTTGGCACTTGGTTTCCCTCCAAACATCCGATGAATTCCAATTATGTTAAAGCCATATCCCAAAGATTCCTAGCCCAAACACACCTTAGAAACATAAACATAAAATTTAGGAGTAATTTAATGGTGAACTACTTCTTCTAACAATTTGGAGACTAATGTTCGAATCTCATGATAATAAGAGACAAGTAAGGGTGGGGGTTTAAAAAAAAAAGAAAAAAAGCACACCTTATAAGACCCAAATGGTCATTACACAAATAACATCTATTAGTAAGAAAATGATCCCTTTTTTTGTAAATTATCAATTGTCAAAACTCTTCCTTAAGTCACTTCCCAAACAATTACGAGTTTCTTTTGTTTGGATCAAAAAGAAAATGGAAGGGAAGGATAAATTTCATATGCAAAATGACTTATTTTATTTTTTAACCTTGGCTACAAACTCCATGAGATGTAATTAAGATGAAAGATAAAGGTATTATAATCCTCACATAAAATAAGATAATTCTTTCCCCTCATCTTACCCTATTTTGAAAGGGATTAAACCAATCCCTCCTATACTTTTAAATGTAAGGTATTCCAAGTAAACTTCACCCCCAATAATACATAAAAGAACTGTTGTTAGTAATGCCTAAGACAGTGAGTTCATGCTCTAACCTCATATTCTTCCAATTAAGTTACTACACTAAACCAACAGCAATTCAGATCAGACTGTCAAATACATTACTTCAAGTCAGAAATTGGAAAACATCATTATATATATAGTTGTATGTGCTCTATTGGCAAAGTTATTGATTAGTTTTCGGAAAGGAAATAACCTGCAACCTCCAAAGCAGTTTCTCACAAGATAGTAACAGCAAAATATAAAGAGTAATTATACAAGAATCTGAAGCCCTTCCTTCTTGGGAGGTATGATTGCCTTCTTATTTCCAGGAAATGCAGTTTGCGAGATGTCAACCAAGGCCTTGAAGCTATACGGTTCATGCATAGCCAGTTCCGATAGAACTTTTCTGTTCAGCTGGATGTTCTCTTTCATTAGTCCATGCATAAAATTACCATAGTTAACCTGAGACATGTAAATAACACCAAATCACAATCTGGACTGCATATCAATCTTTTGAAAATAAGGAAACAGCAGCCACCAACTTCTTTCTCTACAAAAATGATCAACTTAAATTGTGAACTTCATTAGACTAACCAGTATATTACAAAGAGACAGCAACTTGACCTTTTTCTTGTCTTAAGAGTAACCAACATTACCCGAGAACATAGACAAAAATATAGACTTGTCTTGATAAAAACAGTTATAAAAGCTGGTACCTTCTCTTGACATATGAAAAGACAAGAAACAAAAGATATCACTTGATGGCAATCAAGAAACGGCTTAAGGCTTAAAAATTCGGAAAGGAGCACTCGTTACTGTGTTGCTCCATGCAAAGAATAGAAACATAAAAGGTAACTCCAGGGATGCCTGTGCTTTTTAATATGGGAATTTAATTGACTAAATGAGTTATCAGATTGTTGTCTTACCAGACCATAAACGACTTAAACCTGCTATCCTTGAATAAGGGAATGTCCCTTTCGGACTAGTTTATATGATACCAATACTTTTTTTTTTGGATATACGGAGAATGAACTTATTTTATTTTTTCCTTTGATTCTTATATACATATTTTTAATCATCAAAACACTCGAGATAAGTTGATCAAACTTTGGCATACGTGTAGAGCAGTCTAAAAAAGAAGTATCTTCCTGCAGGACATTTGAGATCCAAGGAAACAGATTAATAGCAAGCAAACAAAAATCCCTTCTTCAAAACATATAGGAAAAAGAAAACAGCCACAGGATCGTCAAAATATTTATAGAACTTCACTGACATGCGTAATGACACTTCCGAGGTAATGATTTCTTAAGTATCTCACCTAATGAAATTGTTACAATGAAGTCTGATGAAAGCAACCTGTTACATGAGCTAGCAGATACATTCTTTGACATGTAGCAGGCAGAGTTCAGAAGGGGGACGGATAAAGCCTAAACAAGTTCAAATGCTACCAGGCCATTTCATACATAGAAGAAGAACAGAGATAATCAGGATACAGTTGGCAGATCACCCTTATCAACTAACAGACATAGGGAACTTTCTTGCCGTCTTATGTATGAGATGAGGGAGGGGGAGCTTAAAGAATGAAATCCAGCAACAAATATTATTACCACACTTCCAATCCACCCCTAAACTGGTAAATTAGATTATTGAAAATTGACAAACAATCCGCTATGAGGAGAGAACAAAATCTACATTGCTCGATTGGTCTATGATTAACATTCTGCCACCACGAGCTGGATCTGGAATTTAGTAAAAAGTAAATACTAATTCAAGGAATGAACAGGTCCAGAGAAATAGTCAGTTCACCAAATATCAATTCACTTTTATGCAGAAATATCTATTGTCATTCTGAAAATTAATAGTATTAGAAACTAAAAGAATGCAAGAAAAACGGAGAAAGAAAGACAACTCAGAAAAGAAATAATAACAAACATACTGTAAGTTGGCAATAATCACCAAAACGAGCTGAGCCACAAGCAAGCAGCGCACATTCTTTAACCTCCTAATGCACTCACACCAAGCCTCTCACACACCCTTGAAAAACAGAGTAGTCGTCTTTTACACTTTGCATCTCCTTTGTTGCGTAAATACACCAATCCCTGTTACTCCCAAAACTCGAGGTTCATTCTATACGCATTAAGACACAATTACACGACTACAATTGCCTCAACTCAATGGCTTCCCTTCTCTTATTCTTAATGTTTATTAATTTACGAAGTACCAAAATATTCTCGTGCGATAACAAAACAATCAAGTTCGTTCTCATTTTACACACTTATGCCATATAATACACATCCAAACATGGCAATTGACACCTTAATTAACCTAACGTTCTCTTCAATAGAGACTGTTTCAATGACTAAAGAGCTATGACTTACTTTCAGGTCACATGACGACATTTTACGGTCGTGCCAAGTAATCAATCTACTTGGGATAAATTTAGTATTGTGAATAGCAAATAAATATAAAAGAAAAAAATTAAACACATACCCAGTATTACGTACGAAAGTTAGATGCGGGAAGAAAAAAGAAAAAAGGAGAGCTTACGCCGTGTTGGCGGGTGCCGGCGTTGATGCGTTGGATCCAAAGAGAGCGCATATCACGCTTCTTGTTGCGGCGATCTCTGTAAGCATACTGAAGCGCTTTCTCCACTCTCTCCCTTGCTATTCTTATGCAGTTCTTTGCTCTTCCTCTGAACCCCTTTGCTAGCTTCAACACTTCCTTCTTGTTCATCTTTTTTCTCTTTCTTTCTCTCAAGCGTCGAAAGAGGGGAGGGGTTTTGTTGTTTTGAGGGTTTTAGAGGAAGCTAAAACTTTTTTTTTCCTTTTTTTTCTTTTTCCCCCCTCAGGTGCTTATAAGTTTGTATGTTCTTCCCTCTTTTAAGTCAATTTTAATAAAGCTAACTTTATTGTTGTGAGCAGCAAATTAATTTTCAGGAGTTATAAATGATAGTAGCAGCCATTTTCAATCGATAATTTAAAATTAGTTGATATAAATTATTTACGATTAATCGACAATCATTCTTATTTATATTATAATTTTCACGTGTTAATAATAAACAGTTATTTTGAGTGCGTTACATGTGGCACGATGCCTCCTTTGTATATGTCCAGTTATAAAATAAAGGGTTATTTGTAACATTATGTTTTTAATTAAAAAAAAAAAGTGCAAAAGCCACTTGAATTTTTTTTTTTTTTTTTAAAACCAATTTGTACATTTTGCTAAAGTGACAAGCTTAATATGACAGAGTATATGTTTTTATGTCTTTAATTACTATCTTTACGTTGTTTCACCTATTACTCGTATCAAATTTTGTTGTGTCATATATCTATTTGTCGACTTTATGTGTACGTGATTGTGCAACATAGATTATACATTAAATTTTCTCAAAATAAAGTAATTACAAAAACAAAGAAAGAAATTTACTATTTTATGAGTTGAGAGAGACCAAAAACAACCATATCATGAACTATTTATTCTTCTTTTTTCTTTTTTTTTTTTGTTTTTTTTTTCTATTAAGGTATGTAGACCGCAACCTTTTAGAGGCTCTAATTATCTCTTTTATGTGAATACAGGGTGCCTTTCCTTAAAATTGAAGATTAAACAAATTACAAAAACATATTTCAACTATATTATATAGGCATAAGCATGAACTCCATTTTTCTTTTTGAGAAAAACAAAATATAATACAATTAGTGTACAACAATTGAAATATGTCATGTACACATATGCATATATATTATGAATAAATATAGAACTTGCAAGCCTAATATATAGAGATTTAAGGAAATATACCTAAAGTTCTTAAAAAAAGGTAATTTGGTTTAGTTAAGTCCTTGTTATATCACTATGACAATTTTAGAAATGTTTGGAAGTACACATCATATATACATCTTTAAAAATTAAAGAGTTATATCAATGTAAAGTTTAATGGCATAACATATGAACTTGATAATATATGCATTGTCACGCCTCAAACCCGGTCCTAAGGAAACCAAGTTCAAGATGCGACGACACATGGACATTATAACGGCTGTAATATGGACATCCAATAAGAAACAAAAAACCTCAATCACATTTAAACAAAATCTACATCAAAGTAGACAAGATACTCAACATATATATTCTCAACAAGCATACTTAAAGCTCAAACGTGATCATGAATCCAACCATGGCCAACCCTATATACAACCAAAACGAGCTAGACTTGAAAATAGATAAGTTATCAAGCATTTCAAACATAAACCAAAACATAACTTCATTACAACAAACTACTAAAAGCCATTCAAACATTGTTTCCAAATCCAACACATGCTAAACATAATTCAAATTTCATGGCTCCTCAATAATCTCCTCATGCACATAAACATCATCATGTACACCTGCAGCATGCATCACAGAGGGGTGAGTTTATCCGGCACCAAAGCTCAATGGGGAGGAGAAATAGTTAAAGGGGACTTTTAAAGCAATAACCTATAAACCAGTTGATCATGTTAGAAACAACATATAACTTGAGCAATAAAACTATAAACCACGTTGTAAGGATAATGCTTATCATTTGTTGATGCTGACACTTATAACTCCTGCAAGAACTCATCAAATTCACTTATCACTCCCGCATATTGGTACTCCGGATGTACCCACCTAAACACCCTACTCTCCATGGCCTTACTTTAACCACATGAGAGTGGTGTTAGACTATGGTCGTCGTGCAATTACCCGCAAGCCTTATGCTGCCTAGCACGACACGATGCTATCAAGCCCCGCCTAAGGTTGCAACCTTTCGTAACACATTCGCATTCAACCACTTAACACATATTCGCATCAATTTGAGAGAACAAAAAAGTAGGTTTCCTCTCAACACATCAACCATACAACAATACATTTGTATTTAAAAATAACATACAATAATGAGAACTTGCAACTTGGCCATTTAAACAACAACATTTGGCAATAGCAAACAATTAGCTAGCTTAGGACAACTTCATTATCTCTGCAATAGTCCAATTTAAATAGTTCATTTACCTACTCTCCTGACCTCCAAATAATCTGATTTTTATATAGAATTAAAGCTCTTCAAATGTAGATAATTCTAGAATCAAATAGAGCTCGATTAAGATCTAAATTGAATGAGTTATGACCAAATTAGTGCAACTACTCTAAGCTGTTTAGTTCCAGCGTTTTTCTGCTACCTTAAGGAAATGGCCTCGTCAGAGGGCTAAAACGATTGAACTAGCTCTTGCACCAAAAACAAAATATGTTCTACACTGAGTTATCTACCAATCGTTAAAGTTTCGTTCAATTTGGAGCACGTTTACTATGTCTGAATTGCTCTAGAAGTTGGGTGCAGTAATCTGTCTAGAAAATAATTGAAAGCTTTCATGGCAAATTCACTTCCTATCTTGCTTCTACAACATCACAAACCTCAAATACAACCATAAACATGTTCACACAATACTACAACAACCTAGATCTACAAACCCTAGCATTTATCTTAAAAAATACAAAACAAATGCAAGATATAACAACAACACAATAATCCCAAAAGTCTACTCCTAACACATATATCTAGCATTATGAATCAAAATAACAACATTTCACCAAACTAAATTTAATTCTCAAACTTTGAATCATGAAAACACATAACCTCCTCACCTTAAATTAGCAAATAAGGCTAGAAATAAAGTTGAAATAGCAAGGAGAAGCTTTTTTATGAAACAAACTTTGCTAAAATCCACCAAGAAACAAAGAATCAAGCTTGAAAGTATTTTAAAATTTAAAATAAGTTAAAAATAATTAATTAATAAAATTTTAATTAATACATAATTAATTAATTAATAATCTCATAAATTAATAATAATTAATTGAATAATTATTATTAATTTGTGAAATTATTAATTTAAAACTAAGTTAGTTGAATAATTAATTAGCTAATAAATGAATAAAAATATTAAATTAATAATTTTATTAATTATTAATATAATTAATTGGTCATTAAATTAAAATTAATTAACTTTTATTAAATTTGTTAAATATAATTTTATCAATTATTAATTAATTAGTCATTACTTAAAATGTATTAATTTTTTACTATTAAATTTATTAAATATAATTTTATTAATTAATTAATTAGTCATTAAATTAAATTAAAGTAATTTGTTATCATTAAATTAATTAATAATAATTAATTAAAAATGCTAAAGAAGTTAGGGTAGGGCGGAGTAGGGCATGCTAGGGTAGAGTAGAGTGGGGTGGGGTGGGGTGGGGTGAAGGTGGGGTAAAGTGAGTGAAATATATTTTTTCTTCTCCCAGATGAGATGCAAACATTTTTTACTCTTTTTAACTAAACATTTTCCTTTTATTGGAAAATGAAGAAAAATGTTTTCCGGTTGATCAATATTTCAATGTTACCAAATACTTAAAAATTAATAAATATTTTGTAAAAAAATATTTTACGGCAAACAATTGGAGCCCTAGTGAAGGTACTTTAAATTTTTTATCAGAGATTTCATTTCACTTAGTTGTATTATATGACAACTAGTTTATTAATTTGATTATCACCTCATTTATTGTAGGTAAATATTATTTTATTGATTCCGGATATCCTTGCACATGAAGATTTCTTTCACCTTTTAGAAGACAGATATCATACTCAACAATATAATGGTCGTGGTCGCCAACCTCAAAATACTAAAGAGTTATTTAACTATAGACATTTTTCATTAATAATGGTGATTAAACGTTGTTTTAGAGTGTTGAAGGCACGTTTTCTAATATTAAAATTGATTCCAACTTATAGACCTATTAGACAACGTCTGATAGTCACTGCATGTTGTGTCATCCACAATTATATTCGTAAGAGGGGACTATGTGACACATTATTTAGAGAGTGAGAGACCATGAGCCCTTTAGATGTATAGTTTTCAACAAATCAATCTGATGAAGGAACATCAAACAATAACAATCATGCTTAAGAATTGTCTGACCAAACTGCAATGTCAACATATTGTGATCATATCACTAATTGAATGTGGGCAGAGCATGTAGGTGCTTCATAGTTAGAATTTGTACAACAACCAATATATATGGAATATTTGATCTATAATTAGGATTTGTATAACAACTTTTATGTATAATATTTATTTTACTTTAATATTACAAACTTTATAATATTAGCTAAATCAAATAATATAATTTTAATTTATAATATATGAGTAAAAATATGTATTTTCATTCTTCACACTTAAATGAATTTTTTAATTTATTTTTTGTCCTTAAAATTATTTTCTAGAACACTTTTATCAAACGAATTTTATGTTTTTGTATTTTAAAAACTTGTTTTAAAAACAATTCTAGTCAAACAGATTTTTTTGTCTTTTTATTCTTAAAAATATTTTTTCAAAATTATTCTTAAAAACTATTCTAGAAAACAAAGAAAACAAAAAAAAAAAACAAAAAACACTTTCAAACATATCTTTAAGTTCCTGAAAAGTTGAATGAGAAGAGCAAAAGGTACGTGTGATTGGAGAACGAGTGATGACCGTGTGAGCCGCGTGCAAGTAAGTTGAAATTTGTACTGTTATGCGTTTACTCCTTTACTAAAGAGCAAAAGCAGTGGTGTTGTAAGTAGTAAGTAGTAGTAGTAGTAGTAGTAGCAGTCGTCCCCACCCCCCCATGTGCTCCCTCTTGCTGTCTCCACCAACTCCTGCGCCCCCCCCCCCCCCCCCCCCCCCCCCCCCACCTCAATCATTGATTCATTAGCCCCCCTCTTATCTTCTTCTCTTCAGTTGACACCCTTTTATCAATTTTTTAATTTTGACTAAAACTTTTGTTGCAGAGAGACCTTATAATCAAATATTATTATGTCAGCCTCAGACGCTAACGCTAATGGCCGAGCAATAATTGAGGTCTCGCAGCGCCAACAAGGCAACACTAATAACAACAACAGTAGCAACGGCGGAGCTTTGGCTGTGAAGAAGCCGCCGTCCAAAGACCGGCACAGTAAAGTAGATGGCCGAGGACGCCGAATAAGGATGCCAATTATATGTGCCGCAAGAGTATTCCAACTTACAAGGGAGTTGGGTCACAAGTCTGATGGCCAAACCATCGAGTGGCTCCTCCGTCAAGCTGAGCCTTCCATCATTGCCGCCACCGGCACCGGTACCACCCCGGCTTCCTTCTCCACCATGTCTGCTTCCGTTAATTCTAGTATATCCTCCTCCGCAGCGGCGCCAATTGCTTTTGATCAGAAACCCTCGTCTCACCATCAGCCGGCACCGACCCCAACGCCGTTCTTGCTCGGGAAACGATTGCGGGATGACAACAACGTCGTTGACAAAGATGCTGCAGCTGGTGGTGTTGGTATCGGTGTTGGTGTTGGTGTTGGTGTTGGTGTTGGTGTTGGTGTTGGTGGTGGGGGTGGGGGTGGGGGGTTTTGGGCACTACCGGCGAGGCCAGACTTAGGCCAGGTTTGGAGCTTTGCAGCGGCAGCGCAGCCGGAGATGGTTGTGCCAACATTGAGTAGTCAACAGAGGTTCTTGCAGCAGACTATGGGGGAGGCTGCGGCCGCGGCTGCTGTGGCTAGGGTTGGGAATTTCATGCCTATAGGTCATCAAGGGCACCTCAATTTGTTAGCTTCTCTATCTGGTCATCAACCTACTCAGCCTCCACAACCACCATCTTCGGAAAGAGAAGGGGATGCGCGTTGAGACTAATTTTTATCAATATTGATAGATAGATAGAGAGATTGATAGCTGTTGTTTGGTGGTGTTGTTGTGGTTTGTTATATTGTTAAGGTGTCTGTCGTGGTTGATATTCGTTCTGCAAATAGCTTTTTTATTTTTGTAAAATTGACAATGACAATGATGATGGTGTGTGAATATGTGTGTGTTAGCGTTCTGTTGTTGTGCTTCTTGTACTTGTATGTTGTGTTTTTTTGGGAAGTGATGCAATATATAACTAGCCTGCTGTTTGCATACAATATTTTGTTCGCATTTCCTCTAGTTAATTAATTGGTTTTCTGTGTCCAGTTTAACATGTTTCTCTACTAGTTTGCAGAGTGCTTCTGTTGAATGATGTCAATAGCTTCACTCTTGGTGAGTGGAATGTGGATTATTTTCTTTTTTCCTGCTTGTGTTTCTCTTGCTCTTTGTTCTGGAGAATCTTGTAGTCTTCTCACAGCCTATGATGATTGATCAATTCAACATCATCTAAAATTTGTCAAAAGTTATCGAGAAAAAAGAAAATTGCCATGGCTTTTATGTATTTGTTGCCTTTTCTTGTGGAAGTTACTAATAATACGATTATTGCATTGGCATTGTATGTCATTCACAACAAATAGCACTCGAGTTATCTCTATAAAGTTGAAACTGAAAACTGCTGAGCACTTCATATTTGCTGTGGCTTTGTCTCCTCCTGGGAGGGTTGAAAAGATCAGACATATAGGAGTAGACTATAATGACTGTCTGTATTTGGATATATTGAAATGAATAATATACTTGATAGGGGCCAAAATGATCTGTTTATTGAAATTTCTAAGTGATCTTCCTGCAATCTCTCGAGCTTTTGGGCGATAAAATGCTAGTTAAAGATGTCCTTCGAAGACAAAAGGCACTATGTTTTCTTGAAGGGCCTCATGTATTTTATTCATAATAACACCATTACTCAAGTGAAATGGTGAGCCTTCTATTACATCCAGATGAACTATGAGGTGGCACAGAGAGAAAGCGAAACATAAATGTTGCTCTTTTCTTCATCGTTTCATGCTGTGAATCTTGTGATATCAATTCAGCTTTTATGTCAAAACATGGTTTCTTAGTTTTTCTTTGAACATGCCATAATGGCAGTGGCAAAAGAGTATTTTCGGGTGCAAGATTACCACACAGACATAGTAATCATTCGACTTCTTCAGGTATGCTTCTATAACATCTCAACTTCCGCCAGTTTTGGCATTTAGTATTGGAACTTTGTGCTTTAGACCTGTACCCTTACCCTCTTTCACTTATTGCAATGATTCATCAAAAGACTTCTTTCATAGTTTTGCTTCTGTATAATTATTTTGCATACAATTATCATTATTTTGGACCTTAGTTTCTAACTGGTTGATGGTTGATGGTTGATTCTGTAAATTTGTTTGAACTCGATTTGAATACCACCTTGCAATCTTATGAATGGAAAGTAACCTACAGTCTGGTTATGTTACAAGTTCTCTATCTATTCTCTGTAATTAGTTTAGAACACATTTTGAATTTGACTGTTAAATTTGTATAAATGTTCAATGGAACTTCTAATCTAGGAATTCATATCTCTTATGTCATTATTTATGTTGACTTAATTTCTCTTGAGAGTTCTAAGTGGGAGTATGCAAGTTGATGATAAAATTTTTGCCTAAGGTTCATGCTTGTATTTGAGTCTTTTGGACTGTCCATTTTTGTTCGCATGAAAGCAATATAAAATCTAAAGAACAAACTGGTAATATGAAATCTCTGTCTAATTCTAGTTAGTCCATTTCATGTCATGATCTTTGTTCAACTATACATTTTCTTATCCCCTTAGTCACATGGATCCTTCTCCAACGTTCCTATCTCAGACACCTGACACTCCGGCAATGGTGTAGGATCCTTTTTGTGTGCTACAGATATACCAACAAATTAAATCTAGTAACCTACCACGCATGAAACCTGTTGTGTATGTTTATTTGGGCGTTTTCTTTGATTTTATTGAAATCACTAAGACGCATTTACCTGTTAAAAGTATGTACCAGTATATTGCACTTGTACTCAGTTTCATGTGATGTTAGCTTATTTCATACCATGTGGGTGAGTTGCATAAACCCTCTTTCTCCACTTCAGTCTCTCTAGTTATGTCTTCTTATTACACATGCCAACATCCTTCACTTTGCCAGAAAATGATGTAACATCTGATCTGCTTACGCATGAGATGAGTATTCTTACCAGCTAATTTACTTAAATCAGCTACCATACTTGTTTTCCTATTTCTTGAGGTTTGTGAGTAATTCTTTTCCTTGTTCTTGAGGTTTGTGAGTACTTATGACATAAGATACCAAATTCGCGGGACTAGGGGTCAAACTGGTGTAAAATTCACTGAACTAAATACTTCAATTTCAATTCGCAATTAGTTCGTGAATTTCTTTTTTGCAGATTGTGATTTGGTTGCCTTGATTAGTTACATTTGAATCCAAATAAGATTTTGACTGATTTATGGTCTAGAGTTGACCACTTAGCCATCAACTAACTGGTAGCCCCTAAGGTAGAGTACCTGTATTATAAGAAAGATGTTGGGAACTTCATTTCCAAATTCCGATGTGGGATCTATCAAGTCACTTTATATATGCTCTCCCCATCCCCTACTCCCTCTTCCCTTGCACCCCTTCTTATGTATTCTCGTTCACTCTCACATCCTTACCATATCATAAAAGAAAGTGATCAAACGATACATAACACAGAATGCTTCAAAAGTTTATCCAATGATTGTATTACAAAAGAGAGATTAAACACCTTACACTATTGAAGCCTTTCCTAGTTACTAAGAAACATTTGGCATTAATTATCTTATTAGTCTAATGGATGAGAAGTATATAGCTGCAATATGCGCAACTTCATGGTTATGAAAATAATATGTATTACGTGTATGACTCTACTTTGTTGTATAATCATTCTAATCATACCTCTTTTCTTGTAGCAAAAATATGTATAGGCGTATAGCGTTAAAATCAATTTCTTTTGATGCTCTTGTGATGCTCTGAACTAAAAAGAAGAGTCTTTAAGAAATTTATGCTCTGATGCTCCTCTTCTAGTTATCTGAGGCCTTGACCTGGCAAAATTAGCATTATAAAGAGCTGCTTCTTTCTGAATACATCTCTACGAACTTCGAAAGAAGAATGTTGGGGAAGGGGGGTGGGGAGGTTGTTTATGTGGATAGCTCCATAGGAGCAAGAAGCTGAACTCACTGCTAGAAGTTTGGTCCTTGAATTATCCTTCTGCTACATGTTTTCCTGATGTTTGGTTCTGCACTAAGAAAGCACAATATTAGAGTGGTATAACTTAATTTTTTCCCTTGGTTGAATAGGTCAGATGAGCATGGAATAAGCTGAATGTTCTTTAAGTTTCACCACCTGGAGAATAAAGAAAAGCTTTGATGTCAATTGGTGAAGAAATTTAATAGTGGGAAGTCGCTTGTTGCAATATCGTAGTCTTCATACATGCAAATATTGATGAGTTTGGTCCCAGATCTCTCCCCCAGTTTTTGTCCCATTGAGGCTACATGTTGAGAACTTGTCTATATCCGTGTTTGAGTTTTGCCTCATTGCATGGCTGCTATCTTGTTAGCTGCAAGTGAACAACCCATATGGAAATTGCTGAACAGTTCATCCGGTCTCCACGTTTATGATCAGGAGCCAATTTCTTCTCAACTAGATTTGTATTTTGTCAGTCTAAACTCGAATGTAGGGAGAGATTTTATTCCACTTAAAAGCGTTTAATCAAAAAGGCAACTTAAATATATGTTATGTGTTATGTATTTAAGATTTTCTTTTCTTCACCCATTAATTAACCATTAGTAAAATTGGTGGTTGCAGCCGAGAACGAGAGCACAGCAGATGCAGCTTGTATACTACTTACAACTACCGCTACTCACTCCAATAGGATAGTTGTGTTTGGTTTTTCTTCAGAATCATTGTCTTCATGTTCTTGGTAATTGGTGATGCTGATTTTGTTTTGCGTAAAAGAATTGTCTTGTGCCCTGAGGAACTTGAGGTTGCGAGTTGGGAGTGCTTCTAAGGTTATGCATTGTGAATGAGGTTGCAACTGTTCCAAAACAAGGTTAGTTGAACTTTATATATATTCAGTCCTCAAACATTATGTGCAGTACAATGAAGTTGTTACATTGGACCACCACCCACCTCTTCACTTCGCTTTCCCTCTGGTCCTTGAATAAAGGATATTTGCTGGCATTAGGTTTCAATTTTGTACGTTTGTTTGCCAACTTCGTTTACTCGTCAGCCTCTATAGAACAGATGTTTGTGATATCTGCTAACATTTTTAAGCACTCTTAATGATGATTGGTTGAGTATACAAATGTGATGGGAAAATCGAGTGTTCAAAAAAAGGGCTCTATCATGAAATGAAAGCGGTTTTTTTTTTTTTTTGGGTTCTTGGGATCCACTTCCTGCGCGGTGAACTCCAATTAGATCCAGGCATGCTATTTTGGAAACAACTCTTGCAGTCTTGCCCCTTGTTTAGATTGCAATTTTGGAAGGAAAGAAAAAGAAGGGAAGGATTAGGGAATCTCTCTCCCTATTTGGATTGCATTTTAATTGGAAGAAGAGGATATGGAGGGATTAAAGAATTCTTTCATATCCTTTCATTGGGTGGATTTTGTAATCCTTTCAATTTAGGTGTTTTGAGGGGAAAGAAAAGTGTGTTAAAACCTTTTATTGTCCTTATATCTATTCATGGCTATGGATATTAAAAGGGTATTTTATTTAATATTATCTTTTTTTTTTTTCCTTTCCTTCTTCGATCCAAACAAAGAATTATAAGATAATTTCATTTTCTGTTCCTTATTTATTTAATTTTGTAATTCAAACAAGCAAATCTCTTTTCTTTCCTATCCTTTATGGTTTTTCCTTAACCTTACTTTCATTTCCTTTCCCTTCCCTTTTGGAAGATGTAGGAACAAATCAATCAAACTATTAATGTCGGAGGAAGAGTCGTATGGCTTCTGCCAATGTATCATTTTGTTGGATTGGCTTTGGCCTGAATGTCTAACCTTATTTTCTTTCCCTAATCTTTGTAAGAAATTCTCGTTATACATGGATTTTGATTAACTTTTGCATATATTTTATCCATCATTGCCTTGTATTACTGTAAAATGCCATCTTTACGATGAAATTTGTGATTTTTACGTTATACGATGATAATTTTATATTTGTGTCAAGATTAAGGAGCTTCTAGAAAGGCCCTTTTCAACCAACTCTGTTATATCTACTCATCTGAATATCGTTGTTTATGAGAACACTGACTAGATGAGATGTGGAATTTCTTCCAACACGAGGACGTATGTTTTATTTAAAAAATAGAGTGGAATAGTAATTAAATGTTAAAAACTAATGGAAGTAGCATATGGTAAAAGCTAACAAAGAATGTTAAGTAAAATGGGAACTTCTGTTTGACACCAAAAAAAAAAAAAAAAAAAAAAACCACCTAGGGTAAGATTTTAAACACCTTGTTGCAGATAATGTCTCTCTAGCAAGGGAAAGTGAATAAATCTAACCTATGGGTTATATCTCACCCGCTGCTTCTTCTGGTTTTGGTAATGGGAAGACAGAGAAGGTAAAAGGAAAGAAAAAAATAAAAAATAAAAAAAGAAGAAGAAGAAGAATAAGAGGTAAAAGAAACCAAAAAAAATGCAAATATGAATAAGACAAATATGTGCTACCAAGTAGAATGTATTTTATATTCATTAATAGGATAGAATGTATTTGATCTTAATGTATTTTGGTCATTTCATCTTCTTATATATCTTATATATTTCCTTTTATTAGTTTTAGAAGTTCCACATTTCCTCAACAATAATTTTAAAATTAATTCTCCCTAGAAATATAACATTATAATACACTGGGAAAAACCATTTGGCTGTATATGCATCTGGATTACCATTAAAGAAAAAGTAAAAAAAAGAAATGAGAAAAAATATCAATATTGTTATGAAAATACGATATTGTGAATATTTATCATTATGTACTTATTAAGGTAAAAAAAATTCATTTACAGAATCCTTAAGTGAGTGAAAAATTACTACCATTGAATGTCAAAAGATACCTATAGGATTCTTGTATAGTAAATATTATTTGATGTACGTAGATTGTGATATAATGTGTGATGTCATCAAGGAGGTAAAAAACTCTATAAATAGAAGAAATTTGTAAAATAAAAATTATACTTGAAGAGATTAAGAAATATTACTCTCTCAAATTCTCTTTTGTCTTAGTATTGCTTTTTTAGTATTTAAGTTTTAGTTTATTACAAATACTATTTCTTGTTTATGCAATATGTGTCCCTGGAGGAGCAGTAAATGTAATTACAGCTTTTTTTACTGTATAAATACATATATATATATATATATAATATAACTATTTTTAAGCAAAGAAATGGTGATGGGAGTCCTACTTTGCCCTTAGATCTGATTTATTAACTTTCTTGTTTAAATTGTTCTTCCTATCAGAAATTTCAATTTCTTCCTACGGCTTCACTCAAAGACCAAACTTTACATGAGCGCTTTGATTCTCGGAAAACTCAAAGAACTTTGCCATTGATGCCCTTTAGCCGTGAGAAGATCTCAGCTCTTATTTACCTGTTCTTGAACCTTTGAATATCTGTTAGGTTGTAGTGCAATTTCTATGATCCAACACCATCTTCAGGAGGCTTTGAATCCATCTGTACCGGGACTTCAACCGGTCTTTCCAAGTCAAATGAGGAAATCTTCAACAGTGGCAAGAGATTTTAGTTGCTTACTGAGTGAAGCAATTGTCTTTTGGCACTCTGAAAATTTGTAGGCAGCCACTGCTAGTTCTTTATCCTGCCATTGACATCCAGGGACTTAAGACTGTATGCATAAGTGAAACATTGCAAATGCAATTTATATATGCCAACATGCTTGTAAGTGGAAAGATAGTCATGGGGAAACAATTTGTTTTTTTCTCGATTGAATATTTTGCTTCGATCGATAGTTTTGGAAGGAAATGCGTTTTTGAAGGTTTTGTTCAATAATCCAACCAATATCACCACAAGCTAATAGAGGTCAAACCAAACCAAATCAAACCAAACCAAACCAAGTCTTATTCCATTAGGTGTGATATCAGGAACAAGCCAATCACGCCTGTCTTTTTTAATAACTAATGAACTAGAGTGAGCACTAATGAGCATCTTCTTAAAGCAATATCTATATGCCTGCTTAATCATAAGCACATCAATGACAAAGTAACTAGACCTTACAGAAACACAATTTCTGATACATAATGTGTTAAACTATTAACTCACAGCCAGATCCTTTTCTTATCCTCCTTTCTTACTTATGTCTGAATAATAATGGTTTATTTTGATCTATCTGTCCAACATGGTTTGAGCTTTGTTTTCAGCTCAGGTACATTGGAATCCTATGTGCATTGCACAAGTAAAGTATTTCAAAGAATAATAATTTTAGCAACTGACCTGATTTATTTTAAGCTTTCCAATGTTTGTTGCTTTCTCCAGTTTCATTCTTGAAACCTCATTTTCTAATTTTTGAAACTTGGCAACAGCTTCATCAGACAGGGCCCGCTCGTTCTGAACCTCATCTTCCAAACTAACAACTCTTGATTGCAACGTTTGCATCTCAAGTTCTATAGCCATGAGTTTGGACTCTGCAATATTTTTCTTTGTGCTGGTGATCTCAAGTTCCATCTCCGCAATTTGTTTTGCTTGACTTGTGGTTGCTAACTGGGCTTGAAGCTCTACCAGATCGGCCTCCGTTTCCTCTAAACGCTCTGATGAATTTTTAAGCTGTATATTGGTAGCCTCAACTTGTACCTCAGCTGCTTTTCTCGCTTCAGTTGCCATTACTAACTTAATCTTCAGATCTTCCATCTTCGATTCTGTTTCATCCAATTGATTTCTTGATCTCTTAAGCTGATTTTCACACTCATTTAGAGATTTCTCCAATTTCATTTTCTCTGCTTCCATCATCTCTAACTTTTCTTCCAATTCAGCCGTTCTATTGATCATGGCTTCAAGTTCAGCTTTCAAAGGGGGTTCCCCAACATGAGTTCCCAAGTCTATGTGACTTCCACTTCCTGACTCAGGCAGTGCCGCAAGCCTCTCCATTTCAAGAAAATCATCCATCAGATTAATCTCGGTTGGCGGTGCCATGAGATTACCTCCAAGAGCTTTTTCTTTCTTAAATTGATCTAGCTCTGTTATTAAAGCAGATGCCCAAGAGTCTGAGTTGTTTGGCTCACACTCATTCATCTCCACACCACTCATTTTGCAGCTTTCATTTTCGATTACTGATAGCCTCTCCCCACTATCTGATTGACTATCTGTGAATGATTCAACATAAATTGATGTTGCTGTACCAGACCGGTGTTCGTGAGCTGGAGCTGCTTTACGAGCCGCTGCCTTTAGCCTGCGGCACTCTGCTTCAAGCCTAGCTACCTTCTTGATGCTATCCAAATGTTGCTTACTTGCAATTTCAGCAGAATTTGTGCTTAGGTCCCTCTCGCAAGTCCTAAGTTTTAATTCCTCACTCATGGATTGGAGCTGAAACATGAGGACTGAATTTTCTTTCTCTGCAGCTTCAAGCTTGGTGCGAAGATCAGAAACCATAGAGGCTTCAACATTAGCAGTTTGAAGTTGAGACTGGAGCTCAACAAGCCGGTTCTCAAGTTCAGACTTGGTAGATTCCCATTCGCAACTTTTCTTGGCAACAGCATCATAAATCTTCTGTTCTTGCTCTTCTCTAGCTTGACGTAGCTGTCTCAAGCACTCCTTAAGTGCTCCATCAAGATGGCTAACGCGCTCGTCAAGGACTGAGTTCTTCTGAGTCAGTACCTCGACTTGTTTCTTCAGAGCTATTACTTCAGTTTCAGCCTTTTCCCACCCTAACATATGAGGTTGAACGATTAACCTCAGAACTTAATGAGAAAGAACCTCGGCTCGAAACATAATTATGTCCTAATATAGTAACAAGCTCTGTGTCTGTTTAAATAACAAGAAGCGGAAATGACGTCCTAATATAACAAGAAGCAATGGAACCTTCAAGTTCTATATCTGTTTAAATAACAGGAAGCGGAAATGATATATAGAAACATGATACTTCTTAATAGAAAACAAATATTTGCGTGCAATAAAAACATGTGGATGGTCCATTTACAATATTGACTGAAGATTTTGCAATTTCCTGATGGCATAAAGAAACAATTAAATTATGATATTGGCATTGTACAGAAAAATGCATTGGAAAAAGAAAACAGTGGTTTTAAGTGAGACATAAAGCTCTCTGAAAAAATCACAACATATATACATATGAATATAACAAGTTCTCCACTAGAATCATCACATCGAAAAGTGCCTCTTCAATTTGCTTGTTCAAATATCAGAAAACAATGTATCTCGTTTCAGTAAGTAAGAAGGCTAGCAAATATTGCGAGTGATGACACAAAATTTAAGTTGGAAAACTCGAATCAGAAAATTACATGATACAGCAATAAGTTAAATGAAATATCGAACCCAAGGGAGAAGATTCAATTCGATGTAGGTCAACCATATATCCTGCTGTTGGGAATAGTTTAATGTAAAACAGAAAGAAAACAACAAGTGAAATGAAAATTTCAATACATAATGGCCCCATTACTTTTATCAATTTGGTCTGAGAATGACGGACAAATTTATCGTTGAGGAGAAAAACAAGAAAGGTGAATCGATATTCCACCTGCTTCATTACAAGATTATATCTAATATGTAAATGAAACTAAAGGAGGAAGCGTGTGAAGTTGAGACAGAGTCTGCACATGTTACACGGAAATGATTACACATTTATCATAAATTTTGGGAATGTCGGAATATAGAGATGTAGTGGTGTTTGCTATACATGACAGGCGCCCTTGGCCCCTAGCTCTCCAGGGCACAGAAGGGCCGGGGGGGGGGATTGGGGTTCTTATGCAGGAGGAGAACAAAGAAATATCAATTTGTTTCCTTTAGATTCTATTGACATATTAATTTAATTCTTTTACTAGCTTTATCTCTAGACGTATGTTAGATTTCAGTAGCTCCAGTGGTGGCAGCAAACCTGTCAGCCGAGTAGTAGTCAATTTCAAAGGAAGACAGCTCTCAAAGATCACAGTCACAATGTTATAAATTTCTACCCGACCTGGAATTGGTGTTGTTCCTTTAAAACAGTCCATCTATGGAAGAATCTCCCATTCCTGTTTCTAACTTATGGTGGATCAAGTTTGTGAACAATCGAGTCACATTCATCAGCTTAAAGGTTGCAACATAAGAAAGAAACTGATACCTGAGACTGCTTCCTCTGCAACTTTGGCATGCTGTTTTGCCAAGTCTTCCTTTGCTTGAATATTCAGAAGAGCTTCTGATAGCTTTTCTGATAGAGCCTTCACACTGTCATTGAGTTCTTCTTCTTGTGCAGCTTTAGATGTGACTTCTGGGGATTGAGCATTATGGTACGACAGTGCCTATAAAAACCAAGAAATGACAGAAAGCAATCATGAAGTATAAAAATAATGGCTTTCTTCTTCTTGATAGAGCTATATGCTCTGACAAACACATCATATCACAGATTCAGTGCTACACCTGAGGCAACTACTTCAAAGGTCATTATGTTATAATTTAGGCATGTAAACCAGGTTTCAGATCATAGAAATTCTATCCAACCACTTCAAAACAAATTTTGCCTTCTCTTGTTGATTTCCAATTTCTCATCAAATGTAGAGTCTCTCTAATGCATTTACTTGAACTTGCCAGTTATATCTATTTGGTTTTCAGCACTGCTGATCCATGTGTAAAATTTTTAAGTCATCAAGTGAGCTTCTAGAGGATCCTTACAAGACTGACTAAAACAAGAAAAAGGCCCCTTGCAGGAGAATAATAGACCAATACCCACTCCTTCCCACACAGCAAAGACTTGGAAAACAAAGGACCACACAAGTAGAGGATAGAGAAATATTTGACGCACAGTATGTGAACCAGTCAGCTATAACTTGAGACATCATACAGAATTGGGAATTTTTTCCATCGGTAAGTTAAATCTATAATTTGCGTTCATGTTTTCATTTTTCACACTAGCACATGAAATAAGATCCGTCATCACACACTTCCAATTCTTCATTTGACAGACCATAAAAGCCAGAATTATATAATGTAAACAGAGATGGGAAAAAAGTAAAAAACTATCTTGATGGCCATCAACAATTTATCTAAACAAGTCTCTATATACTGAGCCACAGGATGATACTGTCCCTTCTTTATCAATCAATTTTTATAAGAAATACATTCACTTGTCAACAATGAAGTAAAAAGGACTACACTTCCAACATTTCAATCAATAATTCATGAGAGAGGCATGAAGGCTGGGCAAGATGCTTCAGAAAAGAATAAGAGGGGGCCATAATTTGTGGTCCAAACTTGAACTTACACACAGATACACACAAAAGTGGTCCTTTTTGACTTCTTAAAACAAAGGTGTCCAATTTCTGTTTAATGATAAACCATCAGCTTATACACACAGAGTATAAGCCACTAATCTAAAAGATATCATCCGATATTTGCCAATAGATTATGGAAACCGGAATAAAAAATTATCATTTTAGCAATTATAAAGAGTTGTCATAATAAAAAATTATCATTTTAGCAATTATAAAGAGTCTGACAACTGATTTATCTGTGAGTCACGACTCATGAATGATATAGGTTATGAAAGGTAAGAAATAAAAAGCAGGTTGGTCATCCAGTGACCTTGTTCAATAGGCTCCCAAATGGTTTGTGAGCACACAAAACTCATGGCTGTTTTGCAACAGATCAGTTTCATTAGTCTAAGACCTTCTACCTTATCCTGAAACGAAACACAAAACTGACAGGCTGTTAAAGGGCTTTTCTTCCAGACATTGTTGTTACAACTTACAACTTGTTTGTTGTCAATATACCCTCTCGTTATGTCCCCCCTCTTCCCCCACCCCCCCTCCGCGTGCATGATTGCCGTAAAATAAATTAGGAGAAGGAAGAGAGACACTAAATTAAGAGCAAATTGGAAACCATTGCAAAATATGTGAGTAAATATAAGTTCAAGGCCGACGATAAAAAGACACAACAATTTTCAGAAGGATATACTCAACCTATAAGCTATATATTTAATGCTTGAGAATCCTATACTCTTGAGCTTTCTTCTTATCAAGGAAAAAACAAATTAAAATCCTCTCTATATATAATATGAAGTTCTTGTATCTCTACACATATAATAAGCTTTTTTCTTTTTTTTTGTCATTAATATATCATCAGAATTAGATTCTTATCATAATTCTATTCCCTGCATCATTTATATTGATGAAACAAGGAAGGAGAAGAAGCTCAACCTGATCATCAGAGAATCTTTCCGAATGAGAAGATAAGGATCCAGAGCTATCTGCTTCACCGCTTGGACTCTTCTCTGACGACTTCCTCCTCCACAGCCAGCTTCTTCTGTCCATCTAACCTATTTTCTCTCTAACATGTCATCAAAGGATGCAAAACATACAATTCTAATACAAGTGTTTCAAGAAAATAGATGCAAAAAAGATGAACCCTTTTTCTGGTAATCTTCAACTTTGCTTAGAAACCACTCTCAGTTGAACTAACCTTTCAAAAAACCAATAATTAAAAAAAAGAAAAGAAAAGCCTATTCTGAAACCTAAACCAGTTGGTAGATGATACTTGCAACTCAAAACTTTTCTTTACCTAAAATCTGATGGCTACGTTTCATTTTCCAAATACTATCACACCCACAAAAAAGTGAGGGAAATATATATATAGAGAGAGAGATATATATCATAAAAATGAGAATTGAGGATGACCCTTTTCAAGATATCTTCCAAATAGGAATGAGACCCACAAAGAAATTAAAGCTGCAGAAAGCAATCATCATCTATATGCACATGACTATGTTACTATCATGTTGTATAACTATACATAGAGAGAGAATAAGCATTGTTGTTTTTTAGTTATCTTTTTCGTGTGGAAAAATAGGGTGGAAACGTGTTCAATGAAGACAGACTAATATCAATATTTGTAGTTTTCTATGAATTATTCTCTATCTACACAATTATTATTATTATTATTAACTAAATGAAATTATATTATTTTACTGTTTTATAAATTTTGTATCATATATAACAACATACTTTAATATATATTATTGTATAAATAGATTAACAATTAATCAAATTTATTATAAAAGAGCATAAATTTAAATTAAAAATTTTAATTATATCAGATCGGTACCCAACAACTTTACTTTGATTGTTGAGGGGCTGGCTATTCTCTTATCTATAATTAAAATATATTAAGAAAATGATAGAAATGTTTTGGCGTTTTCAAACAAAGAATGCGTTATTCCCGCCCATGTTGGACGTGCAATTTTGTCAATCAAAGGATAATAACACAAAGCAGACGTGGGCACCACGTATAGTTCATTTTGGTTGGATGCCGAAAAGTCAGCAAGGCTGCCAATCCCAAGGTAGGTCCCATATCCTTTCGGGAGACAATAATTCTCTTTTTCACATTTCTTCTGTTCGTGTTTCCTTTTCTTTTTCTAATTTCAGCCATGTGACGGCGTTGGTTTTTCTCTCTCGTCAATGTTTTAATTTATTCGTATTCCTTTATAGATATTCATCCACATATTCACCTATCGTATGTAAAAAAAATAATTAATTAAGCAATTTTTTTTGTTGGAAATTTGCACACACTATATATATATATACACACACACACACAGAAACCGAGTACATAGTGGTGATATACAATCTAACCAATTTTTAAAGGGACGGTATCTACAAGTAGTCGAGTTAACAGAGGTTGATGAATATTACTATATCAGTCAAGTGGTAAGGTTCTTATTCGAATTGCTAATGCAACCTAAGTTGTCACACTGTTGGCGTGTCGAGAGACGAGCCGAATGGTGTGGCCAGACGTGGAGGATAAGAAATGTGATGCCCGAGCCCAGAAAGATCTTTAATTTAACTTAATTAATTTTTCTATTTGCCTTATTTGCTATGTATCTTGCTTTCATTGGCTAAAAATTCATGTTCAATGTGTGCCCAGAGTAAATTTTTAACTATTTTATTTTCTGAATTTTATATTTTTCCCTCAATATACATCATACTTAATGTAAATGTTCATTGGAATTATGTACATTGCATGCTTCGAGCGCGAGATAGAAAATAGTTAGTGTCCCTGAGTAAATAGTAACAATTAATTTATCTTTGGACCATTTAAACTCTAGTTAGTTTTTAGTTATATAAACCAAGCCCAAACCTTATTTTAAAAGCCCAACAACCCACTTATTAGCCTACATTATATACTTAATATATATCATACATATACATACATAGCTAAAATAAAGACCAAACATAACAAAAAAAAGAGCAAGCCATCGGGTAGAAGCAAAGAGAAACCGTGGGGGTGGCTTTGGAGCTAGGGCTTGGTGTTTTCATCTTCTTTGAGCAATGTTAGCAAGAATCAAAGGGTTCTCTTGCAAATTTCTTCCATTTTTGGCTTCTTGAAGGTGAGGGAAGCATGTTTATATGAAATTTTCTTGATTTCTAGCTATGGTGAATTTTTGTTATTGTTGATAAATGTTGTTTTAAAGCTTCTAATCCATGAAATACTAGCTAAAGATGTTGTAGAGCAGACTTTTAAGGTTATTTCATGAGTTTATAAGGTGTATGTATAAGTTGAATTTAACAAAGTTGTTGATTGATACTATTCATGTAGACCCTTGAATTCTTGCTTGAATGCTTGATTTAATGCTTGATGTGTGTTCTAGTGATGCTAAAGTGTTACTCGATAAAATTTATCAAGTTTCGTTATAAAGCAGATGTGGGCACCACATATAGTTTATTTTGGTTGGATGCCGAAAAGTCAGCAAGGCTGCCAATCCTAAGGTAGGTCCTATATCATTTTGGGAGACAATAATTCTTTTTTTTTTTTTCAAATTTCTTATGTTCGTGTTTCCTTTTCTTTTTCTAATTTCAGCCATGTGATAATGTTGGTTTTTCTCTCTCATCAATTTTTTTAATTTATTCGTATTCCTTTATAGATATCCACATGTTCACCTATCGTATGTAACAAAAATAATTAATTAAGCATTTTTTTTTGTCGGAAATTGGCACACTATATATACTAAAACTGAGTACATAGTGGTGATATACAATCTAACCAATCCCTGAAGGGGCGGTATCTGCAAGTAGTCGAGTTAACAAAGGTTGATGAATATTACTATATTAGTCAAGTGGTAGGATTCCTATTCTAATTGCCGATACGACCCAAGCTGCCACATTGTTGGCATGTCTAGAGACAAGCCGGGTGGTATGGCCAGACGTGGAGGTTAGGAAAGACTTGAGATTGTGAACTATGGAGGAGATCCGCCAGTCATAATTTGATTGGCCCGTGAGTAGATGGAGTGTTGGTTTGTGGTTGGTTTGCAAGACAATTGGGGCCGAGTTTTCAGAAACCTTGATGAATTTATAGGCAAGATTACAAGCGAGGATTTCTGCATGATCCTTTGTGGGACAAATGTCCTTGATAGCTTGTCCACCAATGAAAGCTCCCTGCAAATTTCTACAAATTATGGCAAGGCCATAAGACAAATTACCTTGAGAGCGGGAGGTAGCACAACTAATCCATAGGTAGGGAGAACCCGATGTTGCTATTGGTCCTGGTATAGGAATGGAAGCCTAGAGATTATTGTGCAAAGCCTAATTCACCAGTGACGGTGAAACATCGTCTAATTCCTTGAGATGGAACACAATTGCTGTGGATACAAAATGGGGGTCATGAGATGTCTTATAAAAAACAAACCTATTTCGTTCCTTCCAGATTGCCCAGCATATAAGAGAAAGAAGGTTTATTGTGTAAAGTTTTGGGTATCCTGTTGAGACACATTGGTTAATCATTTGAGAGAGCCATCAAATCAAAACTAGTAATATTTATGTTAGAGATATGCTCTAATGCTATATATTTGGATGACATATTTTGGAGATATTTTGGCATTAACTTGTACATAATGGCATTTACGTTTATATATTTATTTATATATTGACTTGTTTGAGACGTTCATATTATCCGTTCAATTATATGAATGTGTCCTTAATATTTTTTGGAGAAGAAATATATTCTAAAAGCATTTAGAATACGTCGACATATTTCTTCGATATGATAAACATTCAAATTGATTCATAGCACTCAGATTATCTAACCAGGACTAGGATAATCGAGTACGGGCTGTCATATGTAATTACTTTTGATTAACATAAGGATGTTAATGATAAAAGATGGCAAGCCTTGTGTCATAACAACATAGGGATGTGATTAACTTGCATATGAGTGATCGTTAGTAGAATGAATCATTGAATGTGACCAGAATAATAAACTATATGACTTCGCATTAACAGTTTATTATTTCGTTGCGAATTGTGCAAATTAATCCTTTGACTTGAGAAATTACGGCTACCAAATATATTAGGGGCTAAATCTAGCATTTGGACAAAAAAACATGTGAGTGATTATTAGTGGAATGGATCATTGAATGTGACGTGAATAACAAATTACATGACTTAGGATTAATAATTTGTAATTTGTTGCGATTGTGTATGAAATCCTTTGACTTGAGACATTACGGTTGCCATATGTATTGGGGTTTGATATTTGCTTTTGGATAACACTTGTCTTCGTTAATCGAGACAGGTTACGGCATCTCATGGTATCATTCGTCCAGTATAGTGATTGAAAGGTAATTGTTAAGAAGGAATCCATTAATCTCCAACGTGAGGTGATGTCCTATGCGATCTAGTTATGGTAGTTTAATAAGAAAATCCTCGGCCGGGGTATGAATGATGGAAAAGTATTTTTCCATGTGTCATTTCTCATTATACCATTTAGATCTTTGCACAGTATCGAGTTTATGAACTTGTATCATGGTTCTTGCTCAACGGGACATTTAATGGAAGGATTGGATTGCACGATAATTGGCGACCATAAATAGATTCACTTGAGTCGGACTTCATTACCTTATAAATTGTCTAGGCATGTGGCTAGACGTTAACCTAAAACGTGGGGGCATTTTGAGAATGGAGGAGACATTCTCGAAATGGATTAAAGTATTTAATATTCCCTCATTGCTATATGGCGGTGAATCTAGAAAGTCCCACACGTAAAAGCAAAGGAATTAGTCTTCTACTGAGCTTGTATATTATGTCTCTTTGAATTGTTAAAGTGTTAACAATTGTGTTTTGTTTCTTTTATATTATTAAGGAGTTAATAATAGTGTAATTGACCATTAAAGGTTAATGAGACCAATTTGTAATTAATTGTTAATTATAGGGCCAATGTATAATTATCCATATTTGTTAGGGCTAATATGCAAATATAAAAATGTTGTTTCCATAATTTAAACTAATGGTGATTAGCTTGAATTAATTATTTGCATAGTTGGAAGAATAACATAATATGTACATATGATATATGTATGTATATTATGTCTTTAAAAAGGTAAAAAAGCACTAAGGATAGTCCACATTGTGCTACATCACCTTTTCTACCAACTTTTGTTTAATCAATGGCTAAGATCAAATACTACATGGATGCTGGATGTATTTGATATGCTAGCATGTATGTAGATGATATGTATGTATATGTGATGATAGAAATATCTAGGGTCAAAAGGGCATTTTGACCACACCTAACATATACATACATAAAACAAACAAAACAAGATACAACTTATCTTTTCTTTCTCTCTTCAACCTCACGGCCAAAGCAAGAAATGAAGACAAGAATTTTTCTTGCCAAAAATTCTTCAATACATGCTCTTATATCTTCAAAGTAGCCTAGCACAAACACTGAAAAGATCAAATGGAAGCACTTTCATGCTTGTGTGGACCAACTTGATCTTCTACATTTGTGGGAGGGTTAGTCAAGAATCAAGTGAGTATCCATGGCTTCCAAGGCTTGTTCTTCAAGGGGTATAACTTGTTTCCATAACTTGAATACATATATTGCCTTTATATATGTTTTAATTATGTTAATTGTATGAACTCAAGCTTAGGGTTTCATGAACATAATGCTAAATCTTATAATTTTTTTGAAATTCCTCTTTTTTTCCGCTATTGATTTATGCATTGAGATATTTATAGCCCTAACTGATCCTTCAGTCTTAATACTGCCAACAGTGTTGTGAGTTCTGCCATCATGTTTGCGGTGGATCCAAGATTAATTGCAAACCTAAATTGCCAAGATCCCTCACTATCTCTGAAGAGCCCGCCTGCAGCAGCAGGATCAGGATTTCCCTTTAAGCATCCATCCACATTGATTTTCCATCCTATAGTTGATTTTTCCCAATTTATAAAGGACAAACTACGAGGGACCCTCTAATGGACTGCTTCATTTATCCTTCACGTTTCTTGAACTTCTAGAGCGTACTTACGTATAACATCGAGTTTGTAGAATCTTTTCCATTTCTCCAATTCCAAATCTACCATAGGGTGACACCAAAAATGACATTCCAACTCACATTATAGCATGAGCTACGATTGCGAAGATTAGCTTGCAGCCACTCTTTCCATGACAAAGTGAAGAAGGCATGATAAGAGTTAGCAACATAAAAGGTACTCCAAACTAACCTTGTTGCAGGACAAAGTCATAAGGCATGATCAACGTCCTCGTAGGGAGTACCACACTCACTACACTTGACATCTGAAATAACTCCTCTGGCTCCAGTTGAGTACACATAGGGAGTCTACTATAAGTTGCAAGCCACAAAAATGATTTAGTTTTTTGAGGGCATTTCAACTTCCAAATCAGGTCCCAAGAGAAAGAGTCGATTCTAGGAGATGCGTTTATTAGCTCATAGGCAGAGCCAACTGAAAAAGTACCCTTAGAATCGTTGTACCATGTGACAAAATCTTCATGTGCAGTCCAACACTCTAACCTAGGGGCAGCAATTTGGAGTAGGATACTGTAAGGAAGTAAGAGCTCAAATTTGCTCTAATCCCAAACTCTATTCTCACGCAAAAAATTGACTACAGTTAATTGATGTTGGTACTCTGGGATCGGTTGGCTGGCTAATTGCAGAAGAGGTAACCCACCAACCCACCAATCCAACCAAAATTGAACTTGCTCTCCATTTTGCACTACCTATTTAAGTCCTCAATTGAGGGTTACAGCCCCACTAATAATATTTTTAGAGACATTAGATTCACTAACCTTGGAGGTGTAACCAAGAAAACCATGATGAAAGTACTTTGCTTTAAGTACCTGCACCCATAGTAGCTCTAGTTGAATAAGAATCTTCCAGCCTAATTTAGCCAGTAGTGCATGATTTGCTAGTTTTGTAGACCATAGTCCCAACCTACCTTTTTTGTTAGGTTGATAGATTCGATCCCAAGCAAGCCAATGAATTTTTCGCCGCTCTTCACTAGTACCCCAAATGAAGTTCCTTTGTAAGCGATCAATCTCGTCGCAAGTTTGGATAGGAAGTTTCACCGTGTGCACAGTATAGGTTGGAATAATAGCTAGTACTGACTTGGTCAGGGTGATTCGTCCCGCCAGAGATAAAACTTTACTTTTCCATATAGCAAGTCTAGATTGAATTTTCTCGATCACGTGCTTGTATATGCCTTTGCAAACACGTTTTTATATAATAGGTGCTCCAAGATAAGTTCCCCAATTTTCAGTGAAGGGAATGGCACATAGGTTGCTAAGTTGGAGAGTTAGAGTGGGATCCAAACAAAAGGTTGAGAGAGTTCTTTGGAGTACCTCCATATTTTCCATCGAAGCCTCTGTAAAGAGAAACAAGTCATCAGCGAAAAAAATATGAGAGATAACAGGGCTTGCCTTGCTAATTCGTATAGGCTTCCATTGGTTCATCCCAACTTATCTGGAAATGGACTATGCCAATCGTTTCATACAAAGGATAAAAATGTATGGGGAGAGGGTCACCCTAACGAATTCCTCGAGAAGGTTGAAAAGCAGCAATTTTTTAGCCATTCCAAAGTTGTTGAATAGATGTCGAATTAAAGACTGAAAGAATCAGGGAAGTCCAATTCCTTGGACACTTGTTCCAACGTATCCTGGATATAACCCCAATTTAAGTGATCATATGCCTTCTTAAGGTCAACCTTTACTGCAATAAAACCCTTTTTGCCTGATCTTCTCTTCATCAAGTGAGCAATTTCTTGGATAAGAATGATTTTGTCATGTGTTGATCTGTCGGGAATAAAACTATTTTGTGTAGGCGCAATGAGATTAATAAGGAGTGGCCTAAGTCTGTTCACAAGGACTTTCATGATCAATTTGAGAGAAATGTATAAACTTATAGGTCAAAACTATTTAATATTTTATGGGGTTTTTATTTTCGGAATCAAGTGTATCACCACATGGTTAACTTCCTTAGGCACAACTCTAGTATTTATAGCATCACGAACCAGATAAAACAAGCTATCTTCTACTGTGCCCCAATTTTGTTGGAAAAAACACACTGGAAATCCATCAGGGCCTGGTGCCTTAGAGGGTTGCATTAGGATCAAAGCCTGACAAACTTTCTTTTTCTCAATCGGCGTTCTGAGTAGCTCCACATCAAAAGGGCCAATTGGTAGAAATGACACTGGAGCGAACATAAAACTACACTGATTGTTGTCTTTAAACAACTCTCGAAAGTAGTTGAAAGTCATGCCCTGTAACTGTGCTTGATTATCAACCCAATTGCCCTGTTCATCTTTCAAACCTGAAATATGACTTTTTCTTCTTTTGGAGAGTATATAAATATGATAGAACTTAGTGTTTTGATCGCCTGAATAAAGCCATTCTTTCCTTGAAGTTTGGTACCAATAAAACTCTTCCTAGTTTAAAATCATTTCATATTCTGTGCGGAGCTTCCTTTCCAATCTAACAAGAGAAGAATTGTATCCTTGTTGGAGTGCATGTTGGATGCCACCAATGCATGCAGTTATCCTTCATTTTTTTGGAAGATGTTACCAAAAGTTTGTTTATTCCACACTTGAAGATCCTCAAATATGAACCCATCTCTATTTGATAAAGTCTTGAAAACAGTCATGGGCAAGCCAAGCCATTTCAAAGCAGAAGGAGTTAGGCCAATGGCAAGCAGGCCTATGAATAGTGGTGTTAATGAGAATTGGGGCATGATCTAACCCAATTCTTGGGAGGTGTTTAACACTTGTTTCTAGAAAAATAAAGTTCCATTTTGGATTCGCGTAAGCCCTATCAAGTCTTTGCATAATTCTTTGGCCCATATCCTATGAATCAGACCAGGTAAAGTGTAGACCTGAAAATCCCAAATCAATTAAATTACACGCATTCCGCCACCTCTTGAACTATAACATTTGTTTGGATATCCCAATCGCTCCTTCTTGTTTGTCTTCTTGTTTGCCTATTTTATTGAAATCTCCAGCAATCAACCATGGACTATTCCACCTAGTAGCTACCGCTTGAAGGGCTGTCCAAAGATTACTACAAATTGCAGGGTCAGGGCTTCCATAAATGGCTGATAAGAACCAGTGAGGAGAGTTATCCTGAGAGATAAGTACATTAAAAACTTGACTACTTGCCAAGAAAAAATCCACATTAATACGGTAATCATCCCACAACAGCCAAATACCCCCCGAGAATCCCTCTGCCTCTACAAGAATGGATCTCGGAAGTCTGAGGTAGGAAATAATTTGATTGGCATGAATTCCACTAGTACGAGGTTCTAGAACAATCACAATATCCGGATGAAGGCTAGTGACAAGGTCTCGAAGCACGCGACAAAAATTGGAGTTTGCTACTGATACGAACCTTGGTATGGTGAAGACGCCACAAACGGGGATGAAAATCTGCTTGATAAGTCGAAGGTGAACGCCACAAGGAATCCCTTGATAAGTTCGAAAGAGTCTCTTGGAGAACTCAAGGAGAATAATCTCACAAATTTAATATCAAAGTTGTCTTACTTTTATTTCTTGCAAATCAGCCTTATATAGGCAAAGAACAAATAAGTTTCCTAATTAGAAAAGACTCCTAAACCCTAGCTGAAATAGAAAAATATGAATAGTAACTAGGTCAAAGGAAACAAACTTGGAGACCAAGAAAAGACTCCTATTACTATTTATATGAATAGTAATATGAATAGTAACTAAAAAGGAAGCAAACTTGCAGCCCAAGAAAAGCTCATTTCTAGTGTGAACACCTAATCTTGCAGCCCAAGAAAGTCTTTTTCCTAGTGTGAACACCTAAATTCGTCCATAGGGGATTAAACTAAAACTAGGATAGAATTACAAAGAAATCAAATCTTGACTAAATCTTCGAATCTTCTTGAAACTTCTTGAAGAATCTTGAAGTTCTTGAATCTTGAAAACAGAATATTGACTTGAATCTTTGCTGGAAAATTCGCCCAAATAAATGGTTCATTGAACTTGGGCGCTTAAGGTTGGTTCTCATCAGCTGCTCTCGACAATTCCAAAACAATATCTTCGGCAAAAGTTGGTTTTTATTTGGGGTACTGGTCATTAGGGCTTGACCCATGTTAGAAATATGCCCTAATGCTATATAGTTAGATAACTTATATAGGGCATTTGTACATAAATCTGAATGGCATGATAAATGGATGTTCATGTTCTCCATTCAATTACATGAATGTGCCCTTAATGTTTTTCTGAGAAGAAATATATTCTTAAAGTGTTGAGAATTCGATGGCATATTTCTTCGACATGATAAACATTGAAAAACATTCATAGTCCTTAGATTATTCGACCGGGACTAGAATAATCAAGTACGGACTATCATATGTAGTTACCTTTGATTAACATAGAGATGTTAATGATAAAGGGTGGCAAGCGTTGAGCTACAACAGTATAAAGATGCGATTAACTCACATATGAGTGATCGTTAGTGGAACGGATCATTGAATATGACCAGAATGACAAACTACATGACTTTGGATTAATAGTTTGTCATTCGTTGTAAATTGTGCAACTTAATCATCTGACTTGAGAAATTACGGCTGCCGGATATATCAGGGGCTAAATCTTGCGTTTGGACACTGCTCGCCTTCTTTGAGGGTGAAATATGGCCTCTCACAGTTTAGTCTTTTGATATAGAGATTGACAAGTAATTGTCAAGATAGGATTTATTAACCTCCGACAGTGAGGCGATGTCCTATGCAATCTAGTGTCGGTTGTCTGAAATGAGAAATCCTCAACCGGGGTAGTTGAACGATGTAAAGGTGTTTTTCCATAGATGCCATCTCTCATTCTACCGAATTAGATCTATGCATAGAATCGTTTAGTGAACTTAATCATTTCATGGTCCCCATAACGATCGAGACATTTTAATAGAAGTATCGGACTGCACGCTAATTTGCGACTATAAATAGGTTCGTTGGAATTGGACTTCATTACTGTATATATTGTCATGATATGTTTGTTGCTAATGCATCACTCATGAACATGAGGGCATTCCGGGAAATAACAGAGAGATTTCCAGAATAGATTAAAAACGTTTAATGATCCCTTATCACTATACGGTCGTGAACCTAGAAAGTCACACACATAGGGTATCATGAATAAAGCAATGATGAGCTTGGTATTGAGTTAGAAACACATTAAAATGTTAACGGTGTTATTTTGGACAATAATGGTTAAGTGGGCCAAAAATATAATTTTAAAAAGTTTTGGACTCAAAGTGTAAATATAAAAAGTTCATATTTGCAATTAATTATTCTTGAGGGGTCAAAGAATAATTAATTAATAGTTGTGCATGTTTGACACATGGCACAATCTTGGAATTGCAAAAGAATTGACACTTGGCAAAAAAGAGACAAAGTTTTTCTCTTTTTTACCACTTGTCACACATGCGTAATAAAGCAAAGTTGTCTTGCTTTTTGATAGCCACTTGGCTGCCCCATGCAAAGGAAAAAGAGGACACTTGGCACCTCACATGCAAGACATAAAACACTTGGCATCATCTTATATTTGATAGCTTTTGATGATTGTACCAACTCGACCCCTCCTACAATCAGTTAGGACACAACAGAATTTCGGCAGTATAACGATAGTAATTAGGACATCGAGGCTCTAAACCAACCTCTTCGCAACTCATTCCACCAACTCCACAAACAATTCAACAATTAAACAACACAACCACAATATACATTAAACATTCTTTTACCATTGCATCCATAGGTTATACGCCTTCGTTCAAACATCATACATTTACTATATAACATACATTTCCAAAATAGATTATAACCAATCTAGCAACCTAATCATGTTCCAAAACAAGACTACTAAGCTAGCAACATTTAATCCATTATATTTACAGCATCTTATACATCATAAACTTCTAAGTAAATATAAACCAACTAGTTTTAATATACAAGATAACAAAAGAGTACAACATCTCAGATATCAAGGACAAGACTCTGGCACATAGGACTCGTCCACATATGGCACATTCTTAGCTTCTTGAGGCACGTACCCGTAATATTGTTCAATATTACCTGTATGCATGTTATAATTGAGAGTGAGCTTATATAAAACAAGCCCAGTGAGGATTCGACAGATCTCTTAACAGTATTTACTATACTCCTTAGAAATCATCCTTTAAGCAGTAAACACATAATAAACATCATTAACAATATAAGGACATTAATAATAATAACCAATCAATAAAAGATACTCTAGTTGGTGTAGCTCCAAATGCCATCACGATCTCAACCATTTTCTTATAACTCATTACTCACGCACCCGAGATACCTCACTAGCCCCTCCCTCCATGGCACCTTCGCCCATGCGAGCTGGGGGTAACCTATGATAGTCTTGCCGTTATCAACCTGACAGCCCTGACGCTGCCCGAGAGGTGACACACACATACCAAGACTCAAGACAATAATAATAATCAATCATATCTCAGGAGGACAACAAAGTAGGTTGCCTATCTCCCGGCTTCATCAATAATCAATAATCAACTAATAACATTTCAACAACATATCATCAATTAAACAATTAACAACTCAACAACTAAGTTAGATGACAAAGTAGCCATCCAACTTAACATGCATTAATCCACTCAACCAAACCCGACTCTAAACAACACCAACCTATAATTCAACCACTCAAACACTACCCAAACAACTAAAGACATTATCTCAACATTTAAAGAAAGAGAACCCAAACTTCTAAAAGTCATAACTTACAATCTACTAATCCAATGACCTCCAAACCAGTTTCTATCACTCACCCACTCAAGCAACTACATTAGCCCTCTCGGAAACCAACCACAATCCATCCAAATTAAGCCCAACAGCCCTAAAACCTCAATGCACGGTGGCTGAAATTTTTGGACTTTCACCATGACATCGCAATCAAAATTTCGCCATTACAACATTACTCCCATGTATTTAACAAACTTTTAGAAGCTAGCATCAATCAATTCCAACCACTACAACTCCAATTATTCAACAAATAGCCAACAACTCAATTTTAATACCCGAAAAATAAAAATTCAAGCTACAACGGTTCAAAACTTATATAAACACATATAATCAATCCTTAGCATCTACTAAGCAATAATATAAAATCAATTTAACATTTCAACGGCTAAAAATTCGATTATATGAATTAACATAAAAATGACATTTTGAGATCTAGAATTTTTCTCTCACCTTTGTTCCAAAACAAGCCTAGAAATGCGTGCAATGCGTGCCCAACAAGTGAATTCAAGCTTTGGATGAAGAAGTTTGGACTTCAAATGAGTTTTCTATTGAAAATTTGCTTTGAAAAAAATGTTGAAAAAGCTCTCAAAAATGGCTATGGAGTTTCGGCCATATGTGTGAGAAATGAGTGTGTTTTGAGTTTATTTTGTGAGCAATATTGATATATTATGCATATATAAGCTTGGTCAATAAAAATAATAAAAGTCAAAGTTAGTATTTTTAGTATTTCTAGTCTTTTAATTCTATTTCTTGACTATTTTGCTCACAAACATGCAATTGACACTTAGACTCTTTTAAGTAAAATATTTTTAGTTGACAAAGAGTTTCACAAGCCAACATTTTCACCCGACTCGGTTTAAAACTCGATTTTTGCAAAGTGTAAAAACCTTTAAAATTTCAAAGCTGATTTGAAATCCATTTTAATCAAACACAGGTCTATTAATATCCGAGGACTAGGTTTTAAGACACCTAATACACATGCGTAAAAATTTTAGCGGACGTGCGTCCAAAACACAATTCACAAAAATCGTCGATAAAATTTCTGATTCCGTTTTTGATGAAATTTTCATGAATGCACTCTTAGCAGTTAATAGGAATATAAATCATAGATTTAACACATTCTAACTCATATAACACATAAATATGTCAAATCATGCAAATCGAGGCAAAGACGAAAATATGGGGTCTCACAATGATTGCCACTTGACGTGATCTAAACAATGTCTTGCATCTATAAAAGGGGCCAAAGCTTATTCTTCTTTTCCCTTTAATGCCACACGACACACACGCACATAGAAGCTCCAGATTTCTCTATTTTCCTTTGGTGTTTTTGGCCAAAGCTAGAAAAAGTAGAGAACTTTTGCATCTTGTGTTTTAGCTTATACACATTAGCTCTTGGGTATTAACTAAGGCTAGCACTTTAATTAGTTAGTCACATTGTTGCTTTTGGATACCTGTGGACTGACTAGGACCTTTGCACTTGCGGAGGACCTTTGTCCGAGCCAAGATCTTCTTTTGGTGCACATTCGAGTTCTCCACGTGAGGTATTCTTGTGTATGTTCATTTTAAATACATATGTATATATTTGTATATACTCTTATGTATTTTCTTTAATGTACAAGTTACGGACTTACTCTTGAGTTTTTGTGAATACAACTTGTTAACATGCAAACTTTCAACGTTTTTGTTTCCACTGTGCTTGCATGTTTTTGTTATTTATATATCTCGAGACGATCCCGTTGCGCTCTCGATTATGAAGCTGACGCCTTTATGCACCTTCAACCCAATGGTCCATTAGTCATAAAATTAACAAAGGGTTATGGGTTTAACCTACCCTCAACGCCTGATTATGAACAAAGAATCACCATGTCTTGGCTATCTTTCTCTGGGTCACCACAGTGCGGAGAAGCATTATCACAATGAAGTGAAAGATCAGGAGGGACAAGTTGGGTTGGAAATCCTAAGTTCTCGGATGTAGGAGGAGGGAAGGAGAAAAGTGGTTTAGAAGCTTGAACACCTGAGGAAGAACTACCCTCGCCATTACCATACTTTACTACTTCTATTACCATATAAGTCTGTCCAAAGTGTTTTCTTTCTCAAAGGTTTTGGATTGAACAATTGCATGGCCCTTGACAACTTCAACCTATGATTTCTCCCTTGGGGTGCTAATGTGACTTTTCTCCTTAATAATAGGTTGTTATCACCAGGTTGGGCTTATTACTTTGCAGCACTTGGATTGTTCTGCTTCTTCATGCTATTATTGCTCTTTTGCACTGCTAGCTTTCCTGACTTTACCCCTATGCCCTTATTAACAACCTGTTCTTCTTACCCTTCTTTTTGTAATACGTCAAACCTTGACCTAGTCAATGGACCATTCCTTTTAAGATTTAAGTTAGTCACAGTCTGCTGCATTTGGTTACCTTGATTGTTTCGTCTTAGTGGTCGTCTCTGAACAAACATCCAGGATCCATATTCTATGCCCATATCCCAGTCCTTATTACGAGAAGGTGGCGAATTTACGATATGTGGAGCGACATTGGGGTTGGATGTTGTTTTGTTGTCCGTAGCCCTTAGGACTTCCGGTAGGTCAGGATATGTCACGCCTCGACTCAACCCCACACTATAGGGTAAGTCTAGACTCTACAAATGGATAGAGTCTCATCTGTATCGTGGACTATCCAGATACCTGCACTCAGAAGAGTATGCCACAAACAACAATATACAACCAAATATAATTAATATACAATCACATGCCCTTTTCATTTCAGGTTCATAAGGTAGTTCTAGACTTAACTTAGTCTTCCAAGACTTTAGTTTTAACATAGGCAAATCATGACATGCATACTAATTAGACAATATGAGCTAAGCATTAAGTTATTACATGCCACTACTAACTAATCATTCAAGACTATAAGCTTAATATTACAAACTCTTCAAAACGAAATACATACAAGACCATTAAGGTCTCAAAATAGAACGTAATACAACAAGTTCACATCCTTTACATAATCCAACACACAATCCACACAAGCAAGCCAACCTCTAGCAAGCAATAATCAAGGCAAGGCGTCAACTTGTACTTCTTTTTCCTCAACTATCAATTGGGGATCTACTTCAGTCTCTCCTGAAATATGTTAAAAAAATGAATGAGGAAAACAATATTGCTTAGTGAGGGATGGGATAGTTAACTGGGGAGTTTTCAAAACTCTTTTCGTACAAAGAACAAATACTCACAAAATCGATACGAGATAGATAATCAATTAGACAACTATATACACACATTAAAAAGGATACGATTTCAACAACCCCAAACACTCCAAAGTCTTGATTATGATCACGAATCACGAACCACGAACCATGAACCACGAACCATGAACCACGAACCACGAACCACGAATCACGAACCACGAACCGCGAACACGATCAATTTGTCGGCATAACCCCAATCACTCTAGTGGGTGTACTCCGAATGTACCCCGAAATTCTACGACTCAATACCCCCTGGCAATCTACGGACTAGTCGCGCGAGTGACAGACTAGAGCATGGAGATTGAATACTCACTAGCAAGCTCGCTGCTGCCCAGTGTATCTAACACATCTGACCCGATGATATGGTTACACAACCACAATACAATATACACAAGATAGCATAAACAAGATAATCCAATAACACATAATCGAGAAACAACAAAGTAGGTTGTCCTCGCACGTACGGTATAATTAATAAGCAATATAAACAATATAAACGAGAGACATGCATATTCCTTCAATTCATATCAAAGTATACATGCAATCCAACTCACAAAACTCTCTCGGTTAGATAAACAATCTATTCAAGTTCACTTAGACACTTAACTAGTCAATTACAAAACAACTACTAACAACCAAAAACAAGTTTGATGTTCTCTCGAAGAATCCAGAAATTGGTACTATGCAGCCAATTGACCCAACTGCTGCATCAACTAGTCAATGAAATGTTGCAAACAAGAATGCAACTCCTCCCATTCCTGGTAAATCTGTGGACCAAGCAAGGAAAAATCCAAAGTATCCTAAAAAAGCTTATAGAAATGCCCAAGCCATTTTCGCCCAAAGAGGTAGGAAGTCTTCTGTGATTTCAATTCTCGTGGCAAGAATAAGATCGATTTTAAAGCGCGCGAAAAAATGCGCAAGGATATTCTTCAGTCCATTTCTGGCCCTGCTCATGAAACAGATGCCTTTGAGGACTACTCTGACAGAGAACCCCCTGATTGGATGCATTGATTTTTTCCTTTCTGGTTGGTCTCTGAATTTTTACGTCATTTTTCTTTGATGTGATCTGTTTGTCATTTTTCGAATTGGCCGCGGCCACCTTGTAACCGATCTGTACCCATGTACTGTCTTTTTTGGATTCAATAAACACTTAATTAACAAAAAAAAAACCACCACCAAACTCCCTAAAGCACACATACACACACGACCAACACAAACAAACACTCAGCCCTTTAGTGTTCAATCGCTCATATTCCATTTTAACCCTAATCTAGTTAATATAAGCCTTTGTCAAGTCTTAAAAAAACTTAGGGCACAAGAATTAAACATTAAACTAAGCATTTAACCCATAAACTACAATTACCCCTTTATGTTCAAACTCAATATACCAAGTTCTAAGCAAGTTCTATCTATTTAGGCATCCATCTAGCTACAATAACACTTATGGCACAATTAGATAACATAGACCCAAGCTTATAACCATTAAACATCAACTTTGCCTAAATTTTACTATTCATCATCTTCTTCATTAAGCCATTTGCAACACTTAGCAATCAAAGCATAACAACACTATAAAACATGTCTCTACACTTAGTAAACATCAAAACATACAACACTTGAGCATAATATTATCATATAACATCAAAACAATAAATTAAATAAACTTGGTAAAAGCTTTAAAGGCAAAAAATAAATGCAATCCCTCACCAAACAAAGGTTGTAGAAGCTAGGAATGAACTTTGTATGGCTAGAAATCACTTCAAACATGTTTGGATGACACCAATTTAGCAAACCCTAGGATAGTTTTTCTCTTTTCTTTTTTCTTTTGGCCGTTGGGTTTTGGGGGGTGGTTTTTGCTCTTTTTGTTTTGTTTTTATGTTATATAATATGTTATGTAGTATATACGTGTATATATTATAAGTTAGGTTGGTTGGGCTTTAGGAAAAATGCAATAAAAACTATATAAAAACCCAAAAAACTAACTAGAATCTAATTAGCCCAAAATGCAACATTGTTTTTACTATTTATTTAGGACACAAAACATTTTATATCTCACTCACCCGATATGCAATGCACGTAATTCCAATGAACGTATGCTAGATATATGTCACGTAATATGGGAAAAATACGAAATCAAAAAAATAAAATAGTAAAATTTTAAGCTCGGGCTTGGGTGTCACAGGACACTGGTCCTTTTATGCCCGTAAATCCCACAATTGAAGCATACCATGTGAATTCCCTCATATTCCACCCGTTGCATATGCCTATGGAGCTGAAATTTTAGAACCAATGCTTTGGCGAGGTCGAGTTGAAAAGCCACCCTTGCAAAGTTACCCCGAGAGACCTCTTGAGTAAGCTTGTCCACCTTTAATGTCTTTCCTATAATGTTGGCCATTTTTACAAGTGACGGCTCTCTGTAGTACTCAATAGGGAGACCTAGAAAGTGAACCCACACCGTTGTTGTGGAAATGAAGGCTTTAGCTGATACAAATTCTGGCTCCTATTATCGTACAGTCAGGTAATGATCAGCAAGGAGCTAGAGCCCACCTAGTAGTACATGGTCATAGTCTTGAACAGAAGAAAAATGATCAACAAAGAAACTAGAACCGATATCCACCATGCTGATTAGACTCTCTAAGGTCTATAACTTACGGAGACGATTAACAAGAAATGTGAAACCCACAGACTTACCCAACTATTTGATTATTAAAGCATTCTTCTAATCATGACGGAGGAATCATCTTTTATCAGTAAAGAAATGCACTTGAGGGATCGAATAATCAATTTCGTCATCATTATCAAAGAGGATTTCCGTTGTATCAGGAAGATCATCAAAGGAGGGAAAACCTACTTCAAAGTCATAATCTTGCATAGTAGAATCACCAGACTTTTTATCAAATAGTTGGCCCCAATTCAAAGCTTGAGCAATATTTGCACGAGGCATATGGTCAGAGCTTGAGTTTTTCGTAACTTCAAAAGGTGTGTTTTGCGCTGAAGCCAAGCTTGTGAACTTAGCTTTTTTTCCTACGCGGTGAATCTGAGACCCCGAATTTGCCCCTATTTGTAATTACGTGTTTTATCTGTTTAAATGCTATTAACAATGATATATATGAAATTATATGTGATATTAAGTGATTATATATTTGTTGTGCAATTAAAACACATTTGCAAAACAAATAATGTGATTTTTCAACTTCTTTTGCAAAATTGAGCTTTGTACCTTAATTGTATGTATATGTATGCTTATAAAAAATATTGTCAATTAAATATAGTATATATGTTAGATTATATATATATATATATGCATTGTAGGCTAAAACAACTAAGACAACTAATGTTGTCAACTTTGACCAAGCTTATTTGTTTGACTTTGTTATATATATGCCAATATACATACATTATACACCAAAATCAGCCAAAACACCATAAAAACGCACACAAAAATGTGACCCCTTGGAGGAGGAAGAAGAAGAACATTTTCAAGGTTTTTCAAAGCATTTTTCACATAAAAAGTTCATTTCAAGGCCAAATCACTTCATTCAAAGCTTGTTTTTGCTTGTTGGGCACCTATTCTACCTATTTCTAGCCTTAGTTTGCATCAAAGGTGAGGGAAAAACTAGATCTTTTTTTTAAAGTTTGAGTCAAATTTTAGTTGATGCATTTGTAGTTGCTATTTTGTTAAATTGATGTTAGATTATTGCTAAGTAGATGATAAGGACCAACTTAGTGTAATTATAGTTTAAAACAATAGTAGCATGTATTTTTATTTTCCATGTATTTAAATTGATAATTTGGCTTATATTTGAATAATTATAGTTGTAGAAGTTGAATTTGAGTTGTAGTTGCATCTATAGGCTTGTTAATTATTGTGTAGTAATGTTGTAATGCCAAATTTTCAATTTGAATGCCATAGCAAAAGTTGAAAAAATCAGCCATGAATGCATTGCCATTTTTAGCTTGTTGGGCTTGTTTTGGGTGGCTTTTGGTTGGTTTTCGAGAGGGCTAATGTAGTTGCTTGAGTGGTAGGAAAAGGTTCGAGGGTTGTTTGGTTGATAGATTGTAAGTTATGAAGTTTAGAAGTTTGAGTAGTCTTTCTTTGAAATGCTTAAGTGTTGTCTTTAGTTGCTTTGTAGTGTTTATGTAGCTGATACTTGGTTTGATGTAGAGTAGGCTCGGGTTTGAATGTATGTTGAAATGTGTGTTGAGTTGGGTGGCGTACTTTGTCATCTAATTTGGGTGTTTTAGTTGTTTAGTTAATGTTGTGTTGGTGGAAGTGTTTTAAATTGATTGATGAATGTTGAAGTGCCAGGAGTTAAGCAATCTACTTTGTTGTTCTCTCGGGATATAAATGTCAAGTGTCAATTGTTGTAAGCCATGATAGTGTTGTGTCACCTTGGGCGGTATTGGGCTTACCGGGTTGCCGGCACAGTTATCATGTGCTACCCCCAGCTCATGTGGTTGGAGGATGATCATGGAGGGAGGGGCTAGTTGAGGTACTTCTGGAATGTATCAGTGGGCTTTATAAGAAGTTGGTTGAGATTGTGATGGCGTATGGAGCTACACCAACTAGTGTATCCTTTCTCAATTGAATGGTTATTTGTGTTGTTTAAATTGAGTTGTTGTTGTTGATGATGTTTATTGAATGATATTGTATCTAGGGTGTTTTCCCAAGTGCTAAAGAAAGTGTTTCCAAAATATCCTACTGAATCCTCACCGAGCTTTGTATTGTATAAGCTTACCCTCTTTGCTGACTTTCAGGTGTTATCGAGCCGGACTTAGGGTACATTCCTCAAGAGGCTGAGAATGAACAATATGTGGATGAGTCCAATGTACAAGAGTCTTATCCATGATGTCTTTGCTGGAGTGCTCTTTTTTTGTCTTGAAATGTGGAACAAGTTGTATTGTATTTACTTTGGTGTTAGTATAAGATGTTATAAAGATAGTGAAAAGTATGATGCTAGTTTAGTTGTCTTCTTTTGAAATATGATTAGGTTGCTAGACTAGTAATATATCTATTATGCATGTGTATTATATAGCTGGATGTATGTTGTTGAGACGGAGGCATATATCTTGTTGTTGGAATATTGTATGGTTGGTTAATGAATGGTATAAGATGTGTTGTATGTTGTTGAAATGGTTGATGGAGTTGTGTTGAAGTTGTAGATGGTTGTGTGATGTTTATAAAGGATTGGTTTAGAGTTCTATTGTCCATAATATAGATGTTATTTTGCCAAAATTCTGCCACGTCTTGACTGATCATAAGTGGGGTCGAGTTGGGGCGTGACAGTGAACATCATCTTCGTCGCGAGGACATGGTCAAAACTTCTACTCCATAGGAGAGGAATAAGCTAGTCCCAAGCGAAGGGAAAAAAGACGAGACTGTTCTAGAATGGTAAAGATGGTCCTAGTAAAGTTTGTACAGATTGAGTATTTTTTCTCTTTTTTTTTGTCCCAACAAAATCGATTGTTCACTATTTACAGGGAAGGGTTTTCTGCAGTAGCTTGCTTTCGTCTACCTCTTGATTTTACTGCCTTGATTGCTTTGAAACTATCCAAAACAAATGGCAATGTCTTTGAAGAAGCTAAACAAAGAAAGAAAGCAAATAACATGCTCAATTTAGCACATTAGCTCACGGTCAACCATGTAGACCAACACGGCTCACCATCCTTAAGCACCAGCCACGCCATTTTCTTCACAATTTAGCCACGCACCAAGTAATCATCGGCGAACCAGTCTCACCACAACGCTATTTTGATCTCATTCCTCACATCACCGACCCGAACCATCGCCATTCACCAAAAACTTCACACACAGCTGCATTAAAATTAACAACCAATTCGTCACACTAAAATTCATTCTTATCTACATCAACACATACTTTTTACACACACTTTTCTCTACACTTTCACACACCCACTCACTGTGACACCCCGGACCAAGCATGTAGTAAATAGTGTCTATTTGTATATGTTTATATGTTATTTTAATTGATTGTGTGAGTTTATGTATTCATTTTAACTTTGTATTTATTTAGTAGTCTTACTTTTCTATTTCTTTCAAAGGTGCAACTAACATTTAATTAATTCAAATAAAATGTTTAACCTATTATTTTGTTATTTATATTATGAGGGATTATTCCTTATACCTAATGGATTAATTTTCATCATTTAAAAGTGAGCCCTAAGCCCGGAGTGAAAATTAAAGTAATTTATTTTTCGAATTTCGCATTTTTCCCATATTACTTGACACATATATAGCATTCATTCATAAATTTTATTTGCATAGCATGTCGGGAAGGCGGGTAGTGTAAGAACCCTACTTGACTTCTGAATAGCGGTATATGAAATAAGTATTATCTGTGTGCTTAATGTTCTATTTAGGATATGTGTTAAATTAGCATATCAAGCTAAATATTCGTCTCAATTAAAAGGAAACTAGTGAAAAATCGCAAGACTTACGATACATACTATTAAGGGTTAATGACACTTGTAATTGATTGAACCTAGTTAGGGTTGTTAATTTATTTAATTAAGATCTTATTTACTATTTAGAATTAATGACTTATATAGCCCAACTGACCTTAGCTAGATTAATTGGAGATTATGAACCTAAGGAATGAAAGGACTGGGAATGCTGGAGTGGGATTAATATGACTAGATTAAACTTAGTACTATGTGTAACCCTACTCAGATAATTAGGTTATAGTAAGAATTTTAAGATATACAAATAAAAAGATAATTTGAAATATTCTTGTCTTTTCTTAAGTATATTAAGTTAAAGGTGTTGGTAATAATATAAGAAAAGGAATTTTAACAAGATCCTTAAAATTTAATACTCTTCAAATAAATATTTGGTGACATTAAAAGATTTGAAATGATTAGGGTCACTCGTTCACCTTTCATTTAAATGGAAAAACTCAAGGTTCATTTGTTGTATGGTAGAGCTAGAATAAAATGTTATTACAAATAATGGAGTAAACGAAGCTTGAGTGGAAGGTATATTGTTTTAATTAGCTCTAATTAGCTTTAGAAGTTCTGATAAATAAAATAAACTTAACCATTAGTCTTCACCACCACGGCTGCCATACTCATAATCACTAGACTTAGTTTGTTAACTTTAATTAGTTGTAATAAGTGAACTTGCATCACCCGAACTAATAAACTTCACCATCAAGATCAGACGCTGCACCTGGGTTCGCAATGCCTGATTACGCGAGCAACACAACTAAGCTTCTAAAGGACTAGCCTGCTAGATACGGCCAAAGCACCCTAAGCTGCAATCATTTCCCAAGTTTAATAATTAAGATAATATGAGTCTAGTGAGCAGCTTGGTTTCACTCGAGATAGGCACATGTAATCTTGCATGCTAGTAGTCCCGTAAAAATAACACGCAACAGCTTACATTAAGAGACCAGGCTTCATCAACGGGCACGAAAACAGTGAATCGCCAAAGCTAAACTAGGATATTTAATCATTGTTAATCATTACCTATAAGGTAGATTACTATTGTTGTCAAAAGGAAATAAACTATGATTCATGCAGGCAACTCTCACGAAAACTTGTTGTCCAGAACCGAAAGCTTGCATGAATCTCTTCCTTTGTTTATCAACCATGTAGCTACCTGCTTGGGCTAAGTAGATTCGATTAAGGCACCTATAAAGAGCTGCTAGAAATTCAGTTTTAACACATCAAAAAAAAAAAGCCCAGCAAAGTCTATCAAAGCATTCACGTTTCCTTAGATCCAAAACCGCGGCAATCAAACTAGACAGGTGCAGGGTTATATTTTAAAATGCATTGTTAACTTTTATTTTGTACACTACATATGCAGAATTAATTATGAGAGCTATTTTCTGATCACGATGCCTTATTTTTCTAATATCATGTAAACTACCATATGTTGAAGAAACTGATGCGTGAGTTCTTAGTTTTAAATTGCATGGCTGCCTTCACTCGATTTAAATGTGACTAGTTGAAATTAGTGCGAGTTTCCTTTTCCTTAAGATGCATGGCTAAACTTCTTTGTTTAGTTAATATTATGCTTAGCCTAGTACATGAAATCTACCCGATTGCCCCATGGATAAGATTATGCAGTTTTCTTTCTTAGGTACATTGCTAGACTTTCGTTATGGATTGTGTATTTGAAAATTAATTGTGCGGGTGCTTCCTCTGCTTAGAAAGCATTGTAGTTTAACCTGCAGAGTAATATATAAGGGGCAGGTTTAACGTGTAGATTTGATTAATTAGTCAAAATTTGGCACTTAAAGGTTACAGAACATTACTGACTTTATTTTCTTATAAAAAGTTACAAGAGAAACTATTGCTAATTATCTTACTTACATTTTGTTAAAGGATACCAGATAGGACGGTTTGTTTAAAATATGAACACCAATCAGCTACTGCTATTACATGGTAACTTCCTAGGTTTAAGCAGTAGATTCCTCTATGGGTTATTGAAACAATACAAAGGTTAGGATTTACGAATAATCCTACCTGAAATTGAATTATTCGACTGATTAAGATGTTAAGGAATTACCTATAGTAAGTAAGTTAATATAGGTTTTAATATTCTATAGCCTTGATACAATTAAACCTACAAACTAGAACTGTCAATTGTAGGGTAACTAAGGTTTCCAAATTATCTACTTTGAGCTGTTCACCTACTTCAATTTGTTAAGTGACAACAATGAGTTTCAATTTAAAGTCTACTCCCACAAATCACTATTATACTTTGAATTGCCAAGAAAATATTTGTTACTTGCCGGGACAACCTCTTTTGTTGATCCCCATATTATATGCTGTGTGTTCTATGGCTACTTGTGCAGATGAAACACAACCATGAATCGACTTCCTATATTATTCCAATAAAATATGCTTACTACATAACTCTTTGTAGGTTTAGAATCATATTCCTTTTATATCTTGTATAGTAGTATACAATCAATAAAAGAATATAACTAGCATATAAAAGTTATTTTACATATCAACCATAAGTATCACGCTTTCCTTTTGATGCATTATCAAGAAGGAAACTTAAGAGGATTCTAATCTAATCATAAGATTAAGTTTCTAAGAACTATTCTCAGACAACATTTAATCAATAAAGTTTGGTCCGATTCATAAGTCTAGAATATTAAGATAAAAACAGGTTCATACATATAGCCATAAACATGCGGAAAAATAAAATTGCTAGTTGACTTTAACTCGTTTAATCATTTAACTTGGTCTTTAATTAAATGATAGCTCCCACTAATTTTATCGAATCTCACACTCTCTAAATGAGAGACGTGAATCCATTAAGATTCTTTAGTGGGTAACCAAATTCTCTTAATCATTTGTATCCTTCAAACCTTTGTGGTTATAATTGGAATATAAATATTAAGAGTCAACAACACTTTGTTGTCTATTTCACAAAATAGGTTATGGTCTTATCCAGTCCCCAAATCACTTTGGTCTCAAACCTTTGTAGTTATAATTGATTAAGTGATTCAGTTAGATCCGACCCGCCATCTCATAGTTATCCGACAAATTGAATCAATAATCTCAAGCCTTGTGGCTATAATTGGTGATACGAACCACGCCAACATGCGACGCGACCTAACATCAAATATGGCAAACGACCACAAGACCTTTTAAAAATGGATGGAACCGCGACCCTGTGCTTAGCAAAGCTAGAACCTTGGTATAGTTGAGGATGCCACAAACGAGGATGGGAAACCTGTTTGATAAGTCAAGGTTGAATGCCACAAGAATTATCTTGATAAGTTCGAAGAGTTTCTTGAGAACTCAAAGGAGAATAATCTCACAAATTTAATATCAAAAACCTCTACTTTATTATCATGAAAATCAGCCTTATATAAGCAAAGAACAAATAGGTTTCCTTGTTGAAAAAGAACTCCTAAACCCTATCTTAATTATGCAAAAATGTGAATAGTAACTAGGTCAAAAGGAAGCAAACTTGCAGCCCAAGAAAGACTTCGTCTTAGTGTGAACACCTAACTTGCAGCCCAAGAAAGACTCATTCCTAGTGTGAACACCTAATTTTTGTCCATAGTGGACCCTAGGGAATAAACTAGAATTTAAAACAAACTGAAACTAGAACTAAGATAGAATTACAAAGAAATCAAATCTTGACTAAATCTTCCAAGCTTCTTGAATCTTCTTGAAGAACCTTGAATTTCTTGAATCTTGAAAATGCAATCTTAACTTGATTCTTTGCTGGAAAATTCACCCAAATATGGTTCAATGAACATGGACGATTCAATGAATATGGACGGTTCAACGAATGTGGACGGTTCAACAAATGTGAACGTCTAATTCCTGGCTCTTTCTTGGCTCTTTCTTGAACGATTTGTATAGCCTTGATGTCCTTATCATTCCTCCCTTCTTGAGAAGGATTTGTCCTCAAATCCTCTGGGTTCAAAGACCAGCCTAGGTGGTAGACCACGTGGTATGTCCTCGAGAAACACTTCTTCAAAATCCTACAAGAAAGAAACAACAACACTAGGCAATGTAGAGTCAAGTTGGTCAGTTTTTAAAAGAGCCTCTTTGTACATGAGTACAATCATTGACCGTTTTGATATCAAAGCTCTCTTAACCTCTCTTGCTTTTGCATAAAAATTTCTTTGTTTTCCCTCTATTTTTACCTCATTGGCCGAATTCTTTTCTCTCCTTAATACCTTTCCAGATTCGGCCTTGCTCTTTTTCTTTTCACTCTCAATCTTTTGCTCACTCAAATTCTTTTGATCACTCAAATTGTTTTGTTCACTCAAGTACGAAGCCCGAGAACTTTGCCGTACTCTTATTAATTGTTGCATTCACTGTTTGTGCATTTTAACTGTGCATTTACTTGTTACTTTTTTTGGTGACTATTCATTGCACTTTTCAACTGCTTCTTTTCTTTGAATTAATATTTTTCTTAAATTATATTAATTATTTTAGGAATGAGAAAAATAAGCGTTTGAGCAAAATGTGTTAGGAGCATTCATTTAGAAAATGTTTTAGCGGTTCGTTGAATAGTATTACGTAGACTAATATATTATTTTGAGCTAGCTAGCATTTAATTGCATATTTGGATTTTATTGGGACTTTGTCTTGCATTAATAGTGCACAATAACCTACTACACTTAACCATATATTGATTAAATAACTAAACACACCACCCTTAGTCAAAAATTGCAAAAAAATAAAATAAACCCCAAAACAGCCCCCCCCCCGTCGGCCAGCAGAAAAGGAAAAAAAAAAAAAACAATTCTTCACCAAAGATGCAAACCAAACCTTGCCAAGACTTCTCCAAAAGGTGCCCAGCTTCTCCAAGCCCCATCCTAGCTTCCTTGCACGTTTTTGGTGAGGGAGTTGCATCATTTTCATGGTTTAAAGTTTACGCCAAGTTTTTTGAATTTTCGGATTTTGCTATTATTGAGCGATGTCACTTGAGGAAGATGATGAATAGTAGAATTTCTAGGGTTCCAAAATTTTGTGCAATTTAATTTGATTCAATACTTCTAGTAGTTGCTAATTAGGTCCTTGAGCGTGGAAAAAATGTTAGTTGCGTTTGCCATGTACAAAATTTGAATAATTTGATCAATTTAGGCTACTTTAATAAGGGGTTTCGGGGTTAACTCAAATCCGGCCATGTTTCGAGGTTATGGCTAGTCTTTATTAAGTATTGAAGCCTTAAAAGTGCATTCGTATCGCTTGTTTGGGTTCCGCAATTGTTACTTGTAGTGTAAACCCACAAAGAGGCATTTTCGGTGTTTTCGTATACTTGTGCTCTAGGTTATGATTTGGATGCTCTAAATGAGGTATTTAGGTATCTTTAGATTAGTAGAATGGTTAGCTAGCTTAACTTGATCTTTGAATTCCGGTAGAAAGATAATTAGCCTAATTGAACATAGGAGGAAATGAATGAATTAAGTGTTTTGGTACTTGTATTGCCTTGTAATTGCTTATAGTATGTTTAAATGCATTTCTATAGTATATTTGAACTATTGGTGAAATTTCGTGAAAATATGTTGTTGATCCCCTTTGTGCACCAATGGTTAATTTCATGTTTATAGCTTAATAGTCTTGTGTTTCTTGCTTCTTATTTTAATCATATAATGTTATACTTGTGTGAGAGCAACCTACCTTGTTGTCTCTCATTTATATGCTTAACTTATTACACTATTGTTGTTAGTTGATTCTTAATTGGTTAGATAAATGTTTAATTGTACTTGTATGACAAGTTCATCTACTTGGAGAAGTTGTGAATTGAATCATATGGTTACTAGTTAAAGATTGAGTAAACATGTTTATATTGCTTATTAATTGTATTGTATATGTGAAGCTATGATTATATAACTTATTAGTTAGATGTTATATAGTGTTTTTACTTATACTAATTATCATTGCTATGTATATGTTAGTTATTATACTATTGTCTTTGAGTAATACTTAGAATATTAAAGAATGTTACACATGTGATCACTTGAGTTATCTGTTGTGTCAATAATGATTAGAATGCATGTTAAATAATGAAATATATTGTTGGTTATGTGAATTAAAGGGAATCAAATAGAGTTGGATAAATTAATGGCTTTATGAACTAGCATTAGTTGAGAATAAAGAATCACTTCTTATGCATATAGTTGATTGTATTAGGTAGTGATAATTGAAGGGAATTGATGCTTTTGGAGAATCTTGAGGGAATCTTGGCTTAATTCGTATAGATTTGGCTTCCTAAAAGGTAAGGGATTTTCATCCTTTTGTGCATTTTGATTCATTTTCTCTTTAATAAATTGTATGACTTAGGATAATTGCTTGAGTTATATTCTTTTTATATCTCAATTGCTTTTAAGGGCAACCTACTTTGTTGTCCCTCCTATGTGTTGTTGTCTTATATTATTGTTATATTGTCATTGGATTAAGTGCATTGCATAGTGATTGCGCAACCATAGTGTCAGGGGCAGATGTATTGGATATCGGCTGGGCGTTAGTGGGCTTGCTAGTGGATATTCGATCTCCATGCTCTAGTCCCTCACTTGCTTGGTTCGGAGATTGCTAGGGGGTGTTAGGTTGTAGGATTTTTGGGATACATCCGGAGTACACCTACTGGAGTAATCAGGGTTTATGCCGGCACAGCGATCGAGGTTCGTGGATCGAAGATCGTGGTTCGTGATTGAAACCCAAGAGAATTCTGGAATATTGGGGTTAAAGTGAATCGTATCCTTTTAATGCGTGGTAACTTGTTATTTAAATTGCTTGTAGGTTGTTTAAATGCTTAACTTATGTTAACTGTTCCATTGCACGTCCTATTAGACTATATCTCTCACTGAGCAATTATGTTGCTTATACCTCGCTAAACATGTTTCGGGTGGTGCAGTTGGAGGAGTTGCCTTGATTGTTGTGTGCTATTGCTTGAGATTGGAGTGTTTACCTGCTAAATTGTGGAATGCTTTATTCGTATTATATTATGTTCTATTTTGCCTATGGGTTGTATATATGTTTGGAGTTGTTGGAATTGTAATAGTTAGGTTGATGTTTGGCTGGAATGGTAGTGGTCTGTAATAGTTTAACCTTACTTACTTTCTATGTTGCTTGTTTGGGTATTAATGAAAGCTAGTAGTTGTTTGACTTTAGATTATAAGAAAGTCTCATTAATAATATAGAGTGGTATGATAAGCGGACAACAAATAAAGATTCCAGGATTGTTAACTGCATGCTTGTATGTGTTTACCATGTCTTGTTTTGCTTAAAGCTCGGATGGCTTTAAAGCTGGGAAATGGTGGTGTCGGAGATGGCGAATGTTGTGGTTTGTATTTGTGGCTTTATTTTTCTACTTATAGGTATCTAGATAGTCCTATAAACAGGGGAACTCCATCCGTTTTTCCTCAATTTTGTGACCGGGTTTGGTAATGGGTTGAGAATAACATGATTAATAGGAGTCCTGGTTCTGTGAAGGATTGAGGCTGTGACGCCCGAGATTTAACCGTACTTCTAGCTTACTATTACATCCACTATTTGCGCATTTCTTTTATGCTTTGCCTGTTGTCTTCTTTAATCACTATTCATTCCGTTTTTCAACTACTTAATTACCATGAATTAACATTTTTATTAAATCATATTAATTGTTTTAGGAATGAGAAAAATGTGCATTTGAGCTTAGAGCGATAGGAGCACTCGTTTAGAAAATGTTTTGCCAATCTAATGAATAGTGGTACATAACTTAACTTAGTGTTTTAATTAGCTACCACTCATTTTGCACCTTAGACTCATTTTAAAGCTTATTAGACTCATTTTAGAAGACCATATATGCCCCAACTTAAACCCAACTTAATATATATTCAACCAAACACAACACAAGTCATGTAACGACCTGGCTAAGAGAATACCCTGAAGGGCAGAGGCACACCAGCGCCGCCACATAAGTTGATATTGTCCGCTTTGGAATAGCCGACTTTTAGAAAGGGGTTTCGGGGTTATCGCGAATCCTAGTTGAATTGGCCCCCACATTTAGTAATCCTAGGCTATTTAGGACCTAATTAAGCTTTGCTAGCCTCCATTTGAGTCCCGGATGAGGTACGTGTAGTACAAAGTCAAAAGAGTGAAATTGGGGATTATGTGTTAAACGTGGGTATTTGGGTAACTTCGAGGGTCCTAAGGGTGCCTTATGGGTTAATTAGAAGTATGGAATAGCCCGCTCGCTTAACTAGAACATTAACTTATATTTGGAAGAAAGATGGCTTACGTTACAAAGGGAAAAAAGTAAAAAATCGGTTGTTTTGCACTTCTATGACCTTGTAAATGTTTCTTAGGTGTTTAAATGCACTTTTAAGTTAATTGTGAGCTTTTAGTAATGTTTTGTGAAAAATATGTAATTTACCCTTTGTGTACATTTGGTTAATTTCGTGATATGTTTGTATATTGCTTATATTGTTTATATATTACTTGTTAAGAATTGAGTTAATATGCTTATATCTTGTATAATGTTTACATTACTTGTATATTGTGTTGTATGGGTGAAGATATACTTAAGACTTGTAACTGAGCTGCTAGAATGATTGCTTGGATGATATGTTTAGCCAGAGTATATAAAGGTGGTTGTTGCTAAAGATAGAATTCTAATGGATATTGTATGCCAAATAAGTGAAGTTATAAGTTAGCTAACCTAGCTTAATAATTAATGAATATTGTAGTTAAAGAGTAATTGAAGTAATGTTTGCACATAGGTTCAAGGTGACTGGAAAGGATGTGATTCAAACTTACATCTTGGAGCTCGGTTGAGGTGAGGGAGACTTCATCATTATGTGCATAATAGTTTATTTACTTGTACTTAGATTATGTGCACTTCTTGTCTATATATTGTGTGTGAGGGCAACCTACTTTGTTGTCCCTCAATCATGTGTTTATTGATTTATTCTATTGTTATCATTTTGAGTGCATTGCATCATGGTTGCGCAACCATTTTGGCATGGTAGTGTCGTGGAAACTGGGCGGCATTGGGCTTGCCGGTCTACCTCGGCTACCATGGTTGCCCAGTCCATCTCTCACTTGGGATGGCGCCCAGGGAGAGTTGGGTCGTAGGATTTCGGGGTACATCCAGAGTACACCCAATTTGGAGTTATAAGGGGATGCCGGCTTATCGATAACAGTGTCATTATTACATCGGAATATCAGTTCGTGGCTCGTGGTTCGTGATTGAAGAACAAGTGAATCGTATCCTTTTTAATATGTGGTAACTTGTTATTTTGATTGTTCCTTAGTTGTTTTAAATGCCTATTGAGTTATCTGCTGCATTGCACGTCCCCGGTAGACTAATCCCTCACTGAGCAATTGTGATTGCTCATACCTCACTAAACATGTTTCAGGTGGCGCAATTGGAGGAGTTGCCTTATTTGTTGTGTCTAGTTGCCTGAGGTGGACTATGTTCTTGTCGATGAGAGTAGAACTTGTTTGCTTTACTTTATGTTCTATTTTATAGCCTAAGTGCTATGTGTATGTTATGTAGTTTGCAAATTGAAGAATAGATGTTGTAGTAGTAGATTTGGAACCATGACATATAATAACTTATGTTTCTACTTCTAGCTACTTTGCATGCTTGGGAGTTAATGTTCTGATGTATGTTTGTTTTTCAACTTCCAAGAATATTTCAATGCTATCATGGAGTGGCATGATAAGCGGTTTTTGTAAAGAAGTTAAGTTGGATGCATACTTGTGTGATTCTGAACTATTGTATGTCTCAAGGCTCGGATGGCCTTGAAGCTTTGAACTTTGTTATAAAGGCATGTCTTGTTATGTGTGGCTTTATTGAATGCTTTCAAGTTTTCAGAACGTCCACGGTACAGGGGAGACTCTGTTCGTTTTCCCTAAAACCTTGAGACTGGGTTGAGAATAGCTTGGTTAGTAGAGCCTCTGGTCTCGTGAGGGATCGGGGAGTTACAGGTGGTATTAGAGCTTAGTTAGCTCTAAGTTGGGACAGGGTCCTCGGCCTGTTGGGTAGTAACCCTTGCGTGTGTGCTTGTTAAATGTTTCTTGAAAGTGTGTGCTTGTATGTGTGATTGTGTATCTTGAATTGAATGTGTGCTACTATGTGATATAGTTATGTGTTATGTGCTAAATGTGTGCTGAGTGAAGTGAAGTTGCATTGAATTGACCTCGTGAATCGTTATCTGCTTGAATTATTGATTGTAATGTATGTACTTGAGTATTTTGAATTAAGTTTTGTTGTGAATTGAATTGGTTTTGTTATGATTCGCATTTGAATGACTTTGTTGCTTACATTGTTTTATATGTTCTTTTATAATCATGCTTGTATAATAATTTAAAGAATGTTTATACATATGCAATAGTTTGGCATTCATACATAGCCTGTCGAATGGTAAGAAAAACTTCTTCCTCCCCTGAAGAGATGTGATTAGTGGCTGGCCTTTCAAGTTATGTGGATTAGTAGGAACGTGAAGCGGTTGATCAGCCTTTTATTTAGGAGTTGGTGTTGTGGGCAGAGGTCAGTTATTGAGATTTCTATATGACTGTTCTCTAAGGCATTCTCTTGGTATTTTCGTATTTAGCATTCTTCTGGTATTTTCTTATTGGCATTTCTCTGAAGACTTGGTATTTGGAATTCTATTCAGCCTTATTATACGGTATTATCTATAGTATTTATGCTCCATTACCCCAGAGGCTTGGTTCACCTGCTGGGCATATGGAGCTACCTCAGGAGAAATGGTCGTAGGATCGGGATACATCCAGAGTATCCTAACTTGGTGGAGTAAGGGTTTGTCGGCACTTGAGTGAAGTTTGTGGCTCGTGGTTTGAAATTAAAGACTTGAAGTGGAACCGTATCCTTTTTAATGTGATTAATTACTTGGCTATTTGATCGTGTTGTTTTATGTTATATATATATATATATATATATGACTTCTTGTTATTGCATATCATATTGCACGCCTCGGTATGCTGCATCACCTCTCTCACTGAGTATACATGTTGTATACTCACCCTCGTTTCTAACACCTTTTAGGATCAGCGCTATAAGCTGAAAATGGGATTGCTTCTTGTGTGACCTGCCTGCTCTATCAGTGTGTAGAACAAGGAAAAACGTGTACATTATATGCATGTATACTATTTGAGACCTTATGGTCATATATGTATTTGTGTTATCTTAAGAAATGAAATATTAAAGTTTTAGTCTTGGGTGATAGTTAGGTGCTAGTGGTTTGTAATAACTTCAATTGTTTACTCTTCGCTTTAGTTGACTTGCATGCTGATAGAGATGAAACAGATTGAAGTTGTGGATTATGGTCTTGTGGTTATATGTTGTTATTTGCAGGTTTCCAGATAGTCCTATATATATGGAAAACTCCGTTCGTTTTCTCTTAAATTTCGTGCCTGGGGTTTGGAATTGGGTGAGAATAGCATGATAAATAGGAGTCCCGGTCTCGTAAGGGATTGGGGCGTTACAGAAGTGGTATCAGAGCTTAGTTAGCTCTCAGTCGGGATAGGGTCCTCGGCCTATCGGGTAGTAACCCTTGCGTGTGTGCTTGTTATGTGTGTCTTGAAAGTGTGTGCTTGTATGTATGATTGTATGTCTTGAATTGAATGTGTGCACCTATGTGATATAGTTATGTGTTATGTGCTAAACGTGTGCTAAGTGAAGTGAAGTTGCATCGAATTGACCTCGTGAATCGTTATCTGCTTGAATTATTGATTGTAATGTATGTACTTGAGCATTTTGAATTAAGTTTTGTTGTGAATTGAATTGGTTTTGTTATGATTCGCACTTGAATGACTTTGTTGCTTACATTGTTTTTATAAGTTCTTTTATAATCATGCTTGCATAATAGCTTAAAGAATGTTTATACATATGCAATATTTTGGCATTCATACATAGCCCATCGATTGGTAAGAAAGACTTATTCCTCCCCCTAAAGATAGGTGATTAGTGGCAGGCCTTTCAAGTTATGTGGACTAGCGGGAATTAGAGGCATTTGATCATCTTTTAATTGGGAGTTGGTATTTATAGTTAGAGCTTGAGTATTGGCATTCTATTAAGGTGTTTTTTTATGCTCAACGGTCATGAATGAGTAGCTTCTTTCAGGGGTTCTGTATGAAGGTTCTCTGAAGCCTTCCCTTGGTATTTTTTTGTTGGACATTCTCCCGGTATTTTCTTATTGACATTTCTTAGAAGACTTGGTATATGGGACTCTATTCAGCTTTATTATACGACATTGCCTATAGTGTTCGTGCTTCGGTATTTTATTGGTATTTCCCGGCACTTATAATTAGGAGTTCTCCTATGGCCTTCGTAATATTTAGCGGGATTCATATTCAGATTTTTAAATGGTGTTTTCATTTGAGCCTCTAATTGGCCTCTTCGTTTGAGAGTTCTCAGACGGGTATAGTGGATTCTTCTTGAGTTCTTACCGGCATTTTTATTTAATACTCTTGCTCAGCAGCTGTTAAAGAATATTGGAATTTGACTTCAGTTAATGTTGAGTTCTCTTGAAAGAAGAATTGCGTGGACGCAATTTGTTTAAGGGGGAGACGATGTAACGCCTGAGAACATCACCGTACACCTTATTAACTATTGCATCCACTATTTGTGCATTTCTTCTGTGCTTTACTTGTTGTCTTCTTTGGTTACTATTTATTCTATTTTTCAACTACTTAATTACCTTAAATTAGCATTTTTTATAAATCATATTAATTGTTTTAGGAATGAGAAAAATGTGCGTTTGAGCTAAATGCATTAGGAGCCTTCGTTTAGGAAATGATTTGTTAAAACTCAGGAATAGTGTTACGTAACAAAACTATGTGTTTCAATTAGCTATCATTAAATGACACATTAGGACTTGGTTCTAGCTAGCTAAACTCATCTTGGTAGTCAACTTATGCACCCAAACATAACCCCAACTTAATATATACTCACATAACACTTTATAACTCAAAAAAACACAAAAAAGGAGTGCAAAAGCTGAAAACACTGTAACAGGGCCGAAAATCAGCATAGGAGAAGGATGATAGATTTTTGCTCAACAAATCCTCATTCCAAGCCAAGCCAAGCTACGTGCAAGTGGTTTAGGGTGTTTACTAGCCTCCTAGGAGCTCCTACGCGCAATAGGTGAGGGATTTCATACCTATTTTTGCATTAGAAAAATGTTGCTCTTTTCTTGAATTCATGGATTTGCTATCAAATCTTTATGTAATACTTAAATATGATTATGTATGTTGTATATAAGTAGTAGAGACCTTATTTATGTTATTGTTTCGTAGTTTAAACAGTTGAATTCGTTCGTTGATTGTATGCATGAATAGTGATATTTTTCTAGGGATTTATGGAATTGTGCGATATGGCTTGATTCATTGCTTTAGTAGGTGCCCTAAAAGTTAATAAAGATAGTTTAATAGCTACATGACATTGAATTGCTCAAAAATTGGCTAACACATGAAATATGCGACTTTTAAAAAGGGGTTTCGGGATTAATGCAAATCTAGGTTAATTTGGCCATTACATCTAGTGTTTTTAGGCTATATAGGTGCTATATATGCTTTTCTAAACCTCAGTTGAGTCCCGGTTAGGGTACTTGTAGTACAAACTCACAAGGTAACAATTGGGACTTTTGTGCTAAACGCGGGTAATTGTGTAGTTTCTAGGGTCCTAGAGGTGCCATAAGGGATAATTAAAAGTATAGAATAGCCCGCTCGCATAACTAGAACATTAACTTGTGTTTGGAAGAAAAATGGCTTGCGTTACAAAGTGGTTTTGGGTCAAACATAAATCTGGGTCAATTTAGTTGATATATTTGGTGTTCTTAGGGTAAGTAGGGACTAAATGTGCTTTTCTAACTCTTAGTTGAGCTTTGGTTAAGATACTTGTAGTACAAACGCACAAAGGGGTAATCGGGGCTTTTGTGGCTAATTCGGGTTAATGAATGATTTCAAGGGTTCTAAGTGTGCCATAATGTGTAACTAGAAGATTAGAATAGTTAGTTGGTGAATCTTGAGCCTTAGCCTTCGGTTTGGAGTTAAATGACTTAGGATAACAAAAGGGAAACTCGGGGTTTTCATGCTTAGCCTTTGAATTAGCTTTGGTGCTTGTATATCTTGCCTTTACATGTTATTATATGGCATTTGTGAGCATTTCGTGAAGTTTCGTGATCATCGGTCATTGACCCCTTTGTGTTGGTATAGTTATTTTCATATTTAATGATTATATCTTGTTATAATATTTATATTATTTGTACTTTGTTAAGATCAAATTCTAATAAACATTGTATGCTAAGTGAGTAGGACTATAAGGATAACTCATCGAGTTATATGATTATTGATTATTGTAATTAAAGGTAATTGGAATTTATAACTTATGATATGAACTTAATGGTATTTGATGCTTCTAATATATCTTATGTTGTCTAATGATATAGTAAGGCGAACATTGTAGCTTAATTGTGTTTGAGTTATGAACTTGTGTGGATAAGTGGTTATAAATCTAGCTTCTTATGTTATAGGGTTGAGTTAAGTAAGAGTTGAGTTGGAATTGATATAGTTAATTGCTAAACTTATATGAACACCCTAGGGTTGCATATTCGAGCTAATTTGAGGAAGTTTGGAGTAAATAAGAGCTATCTTCTTGCGTATTTAGCCAGACCCAAGGTTAGGGAGTTGCATCTTATTTGTATTTCTCTGTTGTATATAAATTATGTTGCATAATGTCATTCTATAAATGTTAGTTATTTAGTTTATATTATTATCTTGCTTATATTGCTTGTAAATTATCATGTATATGTTACTTGGCTCTCGTGATCTTGACTCGGGGTTGCGCAACCTTTTCGGACATGGTAGTATCGAGAAACACGGGTGGCATCGGGCTTACCGTGCTCCCTCGACTACCATGGTGCCTATTCCCTCTCTCGCTGAGTATACTCCACTACCCCAGAGGCATGGTTCACCTCGTTGGGGCATATGGACCTACCTCAAGAGAAAGAGTCATAGGATCGAGATACATCCAGAGTATCCCAACTTGGTGGAGTAAGGGTTTGCCGGCACTTATGTGAAGTTCGTGGCTCGTGGTTCGAGATTGAAGACTTGAAGTGGAACCGTATCCTTTTTAATGTGGTTAATTACTTGGCTATTTGATCTTGTTGTTTTATGTTATATATATATGATTTCTTGTGATTGCATATCATATTGCACGCCTCGATATGCTGCATCACCTCTCTCACTAAGTATACATGTTGTATACTCACCCTCGTTTCTAACACCTTTCAAGATCAGTGCTATAAGCTGGAAGTAGGATTGCCTCTTGTGTGGCCTACCTTCTCTATCAGTGTGTAGAACAAGGAAGAATGTGTACATTATATTCCTGTATACTATTTGAGACCTTATGGTCGTATATGTATTTGTGTTATCTTAAGAAATGTAATATTAAAATTTTAGTCTTGGGTGATAGTTAGGTGCTAGTGGTTTGTAATAACTTCAATTGTTTACTCTTCTGTTTAGTTGACTTGCATGCTGATAGGGATGAAACAGATTGAAGTTGTGGATTATGGTCTTGTGGTTGTATGTTGTTGTTTGCAAGTTTTCAGATAGTCCTATATATAGGGGAAACTCCGTCCGTTTTCCCCTAAATTTCGTGCCCAGGGTTTGGAATTGGGTGATAATAGCATGATAAATAGGAGTCCCGGTCTCGTGAGGGATCGGGGCGTTACAGTTTTCCCAATTTCTTGATGTATCGTGCTAAGCCAAGAATCTTGGGTATTAGAAAGTGCATTTTGCGTTGGTTTTTGAAATGTGAATGTAGAGAGAAGACCACATATAATATGTCTATTGTCTGGAGGACATGAAGAGTTTTAGAGACTAGAGACTAATGGTATAGAGAGGGATGTTGGTAATGATTGTGAGAACCGGGTAAGATGAAGATCAGTTGATAGCTATCGAGCGAGGGTTTAGCGCATTAGAGACCAAGGATGAGGTTCTTAGCGAGTGCTATTCCGATTGCTATTGAGTGGTGACTCTAGCATGAAGATGAAGATGGAGATGAAGACTGAAAAGATGTCTCAGTTGTTACAGAGAAGCTTGGACTTTCGCCAAAGGAAAAATTTGTTGGGTTTTTTGGCTTAAGTCCAAGCCTAAAGAGATGTTGAAAACAAGCAAAAATCTATTAGGAGTAGAAATAGATTTCGCATCCTAGGGGAGTTAAGATTAGTTGCCTATAACTAAAACTTTCTACCTTGTAATTTAGTGCCACGAGAGCCTCACCTCATAAAGGTGTGTGGAAGAGGTGAGCCAAGTATTGAGATATTTTTGTACTTTTGCATGAAAAAACCAATTATGGAGAGAGTTGAGACTTTAGCCATAGATAAAGTGCTTGAGCAAGGGTTTAGACGTTTTTTGTGCATAAAGTCGTGTGTGAGGGTTTTTATAGTTTCCTCCTAAAACCTGTATGCGTGTGAGTGTGGGGAGACTTTAGATCTTTGTGCATACAAAAGATCTATTGCATGTGATCTATTATTGTTGAATAGTAGATTTCCCAGTTTCTTATGTCATGAACATAGGTAAAGGGTCAAATCACATTAAAAATATTATATTGATTTCGCTGTGCTTGTATGCTTTATGTGTGTGCGTGTGTCCGATTCCCAACACTCTGGCACCATGTTCAAATATTATGGGTACATACTGAAATTATCCTTATAAAGAAATAATGCTTGCCTAGGGGAAAGTATTCCTATTTTTTTGTTTAACACCTTTCCATTGCGATTCTTGTTTATCTTCATAATTTACTCGTGCTTGAAATTTGAGCCACAATCAAACATTAACTCTATGCAAGATGAACGAAGTTGAAAAATCATGGGGTAGGTAGTGTGAATAAGCATTTAATTTGTATGATTTATAAAATTTCAAACAGAAAAAGAAAATGTATAACATCTTTCTTGCAATTTCCTTTTGTTGTTATGATTCTAATAATGAGATTGTGTTTCTTTTATAAATGAAACCTCTACCTACCTAACACACGGATGTTAGGGGGATCGAGATTTATTTTTTGGTACAATGTCGACTCCACCTAGTGGGATAAGACTCGGTTTGGTTTGGTTTGATTTAGTATTTTTTGTATAGTATTTTTTAAGTTAGTAGAAAAAAGACTCAAAAAATATATTCAACTTCCAATTAACAAAATAAATCCTAATAAAAAACTAATTAAAAATTCAATTAAATATGAATTATATATTTACATTTGACCAAACTTGAAACCTTTTAATATTATAAGTTGATTTTCATTGTCTGCAACTAAAAATTCTAAATAAAATAAAACAAAATATATTTTTAGGATAATTAATATCTTTTAGCAGAAAAGAATATTAGCACATACATTATTCAAGACAATAATCGAAATATGAAGCTCTAGGCAACTTAATGTACGAAAAAAATATGATTAACAAAATTATTAAATATTGTCATTCGAAATAGCAAAGGTCAAAGGCTAGTTAGAGAAGGGTGAACAAGAATAATATTTTAGTCATTCTAGATAGAGAAATAATAAAGAGATATTGACTCTTTAAACTTTGAATTGAGTGCTTTCGTAATAATTAGCGAAAAAAATATTGTTGCTGCAAAGATTTGAACCCACACCAAGAACTTGAGTAGATTTGCAACTTACCATCTTAACTAACTCCATTCTCTTGGTAACTTTCATAACATTTTTGTTTTTTACTTTTGGGGGGTCAAATCTATTTTTTTTTAAAATTCCATTAATCTTTTTTTTTTGGGGGGGCTGGGGGGCAGGGGGTGGGGGGGCATGGAAACACATACGAGATTATGCTCCCTAGCAGCATTCATTTCCTAGTCGATAATGGTAAAAAAAAAATCAATTAAGGCTTCATTTGTTTGCCGTAAAATAACTTACTGGAGGAAAATATTTTCAGAGAAAAATATTTTTTGAAAAAGAAAATATTTTCTGATGTTTGGTTATCACACTAGAAAATATATTATATTAGTTTAACACATAGCATAAGAAGAATTTTAGTGAAAATTGCTTAAAACTATTAGTTTATTATTATTTTTATAAAATATTAAGAATTAGTCACTATTAATTAATTAAAATTATTAATTTAATATTAGATTTTGAAATAATTTGAAAATAATCGATTAATAAAAATTTTAATTAATACAAGATAAATAAATAAATTAGTTAATAATTTGTTAAATTAATAATAATTAATCAATTAATTATTATTAATTTATAAATTTGGATAAATAATTAATTCATAGTTAATGAATAAATAAAAATCTTCAATTGGTTAAATAAATAAATATTATTAATTAATGTTAAATTTAATTTTTTATTATTATAATTAATTTATTAGTCATTAAATTAAAAATATTTAATTTATTATTATTAAATAAATAAATTTTTAGTTTTATTAAATTAATTAATTTTTAGTTAATTATTATTAATTTATAAAATTAAATAAATAAATAATTAGTAGTTGTTAAATGAATAAAAATCTTAAATTAATCAAATATTAATTAATTAATTATTAAATAAATAATATTATATATAAAAATATTAATTATTAACTTAGTCAATATATAAGTCATTAAATTAAAATTAGTTAATTTTTTATTATTAAATTAATTAATTTTTATTTAATAATAAATAATTAAAAATATGACAGAAGTGGTGTAGGGGTGGGGGTGGGGGTAGGGTGGGTTCGGGGGTAGGGTTGGGTGGGTGAATGTGGAGTACAATGAGTGTAAAATATTTTCTTCTCCCAAAGGATTTGAAAACATTTTTCTCTCATTTCTACTAAACATTTTTTTCTTTGGCTGGAAAATAATTTTCGGTTGATCAATTTTTTAATGTTATCAAATGGCAAACAATTAAAAAAATATTTTCTACGGCAAACAAACAGAGTCTAAGATGATTTTCGGAAAGTTCACTTGCATCAAGGGTGTGTGGTATCTGGTTTTTATGATGTTAGGATAGTGCTTTTTCTAAAAACTTTTCATTATAGAATTGAGCTTCGTGTCTTTCTTTTATGGTATCTTTCTTTTGAGTAATAAAAAGATACATAGTTTACTTAGCAAAAAAAAAAAAAAAATGATACATAGTTCTTTTTTGATGTAATAAAGGGGTAGATACATAGTTATCGATATCGTACGATTCGCAATACGAATCGTACGATTCGAGACGATACATGTAAAAAACAATTCAAATCATAGGGTGAATCACAAAATCGACCGAATCGCTCCATGAATCCCACTGAATCTGGATCAATCGTATCGAAGCGTCCAATTCGACGAATCGTGACGATTCGGGTTCTAACCAAAAAAAGCACAAAAAAAATTCAAAAATTATATTTAAAGTAAAACCCACTTCAATTTCTTTAAATAACATACAATTAGCGCATTTCCTATATAATATCAATAATCAAAATGAACAAAAACAGCCATCTTAAGATTACCTTTTCAATTTCTTTAAAAAACTCAAATGCCCAAAATTGCAATTTGCAAGCATAAAACTTATAAGAAAGAAAGACAACATATCTGCTAGCATCTCGATCAAAACGCACAAATCTATCGCACTGCTGGTGTAAAGTGTTGATACTCCATCGCGCTGCTTGTAACTTGTAAGTCTCTCTTTTCGTTTTTTCATTACTTTCGGGTTTGAGTTGGAATGAAGCTGTGAAAAGTTTTTAGCTTTTTAAATGCTTCTGAATTTAGTTTTGAGTGATAGTTGAAGAAAATGCTTTGTGGCAAATTCTCAACCACTATCACATTAGTTTAATGTTTTTTTTGTTGCTTTGGAATAATATAAAGAAGTTGAAGACGTTTCTAGCAAAAAAAAAAAAAAAAAAAAGTTGAAGACATGTTTTTGTCTTATTCAAGATAGTCAAGCCTGCATTTATTTTTTCACTTTTGAATTTTGATTATTTTATTTGGGACTTTGATATTAATCATTAATTATGGTTAATAAAAAATAAAATAGACATGACACAATATGAAATCATTATTTGAGGGTTAGTGAGAAAAATAGAATGCACTTAAAGTATAATTATTGTGAAAATGAATTTTGGAATGATGTTATAAGGATGAAAAATTATTTAATTTTTAATTATAAAGATATAACCGAATCGGTACGATTCACGATTCGATACGATACACGATTCGAAAAAATGATATTTCGATTCACAATACGATTCACGATTCATGAACTATGGATAGATATTTGTTACTGGCTATTAACCACACATGTTAAGAGTAGCAGTTGTAGAATTGTCGAGGCAACACGATAAAGATTAATGCAATCAAGATGCATCTTCCTTTAGGATTTTAGAAAGGTTCTTTTGGAGTTGTTTACGTTTTTTTGAGTTTTGGTCAATTTGTTGTCACAAATCTTTCACCTTTAAGTCTATTAACTTAGTCCATGAATCTAACTTCATTTGATTTTCATATCCTTCCGCTAACAGATTTAGAAACGCAACACACAACTTTTAGCTATAAAATGAGCTAATTCACTATAGCTATATATAAAAACAGAACGAAAGAAATGACAAGCGAGAAAAGTCCTTTGAGGATACAAGTAATATTTTTATTCTTAATTTGTTACATCTCACTGCGACAAACCTGTAGTTTCAATTCGCAAAGCATAACAATTAAATTAGCGACATTTACAAAAACAAGTATCAATTAGAAGACAACGCCCTGTTGAATATCTATCCTTCTGCTTGCATAATATATTGCACTTGGTCCTATCACAGAAGTCACCTCCAAATGTAATTTCTTCCCCACATGCATTTGCAGTGAATTTCTCAGTGCCTGTAGAAGTTGATATGTAAAGAAATATTATGAAGTGAGAATATTAAAATATTTTATTATTTTAGAACTTCAGGAAGCTAATTATATGACGGATTAACCCTTACAATAGAAAACACAAACGAATAAAATTACTCAAAGATAATTTTTATATATAGTTTTTGCTATTATAATTTATCTATGGAATCTCTTTGGATAAGTTGCAAAGATGTATAGCTTAAGTTGGCAAACAGAGTCTTGCTACTTCTTATAATTGGATTGACAAACCATATATAACATATGCATATAGATTGGAATGTATATGAAAACATATTTCTTTTAAGTCTGAAAATTATAAAATATGATTCATTAATTGGAGATAAATTGGGTTGACATATAAGAACTACAATAGAACACCAAGATTGATTTTTTGATTGTTCAATAATTTGAATGGGAAAAAGTAAAAGCTTTTTTGATGATTATGAAAGATGTATATGTGCGTCCTTGATTAATTAAACACTGCAAAATAAAATCTACTAAGCGAAAATTAATAAAATAGGATAATTTAGAAACTATTTCACAGTGAGATATACTTAATATTGAAATAAGGCGATCTTTACTTCTATGCTTAGATCTGAAACTTTTATGAGACTTAGCAAATTCTACTTCTAAATAATCAAATCAACTCCGATCCCATTAGGTTGTAAAACTATGATCTAATCACAAAAATCACAAACTGACAAATAAAACCAAACAAAAGGTGTCAAATGGACATTGTAGAACAGGTTTGACGCAATCCACCATTAGGTTTTAACTACGCAATCAAGTTAAAACAGATTCCATAACTTACTCTTAATTATCATATTGAGAGACCCTTTTGATTTGTGTATAAGTGCATAACGAGTTAGGAAGAGAGATTAAAGCCTTTTCTATTTATTATTATTATTATTATTATAATATGCCTGAAACATCTACTATCGCCCCTTAACAGAGGTGAAGATGGAAAACATGATTACCTTGAGTAGAGAGAAGCACGAGGAGAACGATTAGAGATGCAGTGAAGAATTTCATCATTCTAGTCTTTTGCCAATACAATAGAAAAGAAAATGAGATGGCGGGCGTTATGTGTTCAATACAGTTTATAAGGAAATTCAGAATTATAGCATTTAATGGGTAAGAATTCTACCAAAAGAAAAAGGATAACAATATTACACTATTACATTTATTCCTTTCCTAGGTAAAGTGGATAGGAAAAGATTACGATTGTCTGATTCTATCAATTTTTTACTTGGTTACTAAAATCTTTACATAGCAAATAAATAAAAAAATTTCTAAAATCAAATTAATTCTTTGACTTTTCTTATATGAGGCTTTTTAGGTTCCTCATATGGAATTGCTTTGTATTATTCCTAGCTGTTCAATACCTAAGAGCATTAAACCAATTTCACAATGGTAGCTTATGGTAAAATAACATATTTGTTGGTGCAATAATATCAATCTTTGTACTCAAGAATGTCCCTGATCTTTCTGCATCCTGTTATATTCCTTTCGTGGGATTTGTAACCGAGTGTTTGAATAACTTAGCAGTAATGAGTGAAGAGTTCTTAAAATTACCTCAACTTTAAAGGTATTTAAATAACTGAGTCATAGCACTAGTAGAGGAACATGTTGGAGATCGCAATCGGACAAGATGGTTAGTAGTATTGTTGCTGAGCATTTTACAAAGCGGTGTTTAGTTTCACTCTACAAACTCAAAATATAAACTCATAAAATAAATATGAATTTTATAGAGCAACACAACCAGTGCGTTGAAAGCTTGTATATTACTGTAGAACAAGTAACTAATTTATACAGCTGAGTAAGGCTAGACTATAGATAACAACAAGCCATGAAATATGGAAATACAAAAACAACAAAGGTTATCAGCAACGCTAGGAGGATAAGGACGAAGGTGTTGTGGATGAGTAGGTCTTTTCCTTAATATGCCCCCGTAAGAGGGTAGAGCAATTGTGATGCCTGAGCCCGATCATGCATCTTTTTTTTTATATTAATTTACATTTAATTACTTTAGTAATTAGCATCTCTTGGAAAACGAGCATTCATATCTATCTATTTTTATTTAATTTTTCATTTAACTGATTTGCCCGGGACAATTTTTTTATCATTTTAATTATTCAAATTTATTTTACTTGCATATAAATTAATTTGTTTCACTGTTCGAATAAAAGCCCTGACCCAGAACTGAACGAGCTAGTTTCTTATTTTTAATAATTACATTTATTTAATTATATCTAAATGGTTTATAAGTAAACAATTTATTATTTTACAATATGTCTACATTTAATTGACTTGTATTTTTCGAACCCGTAGAGATCTTTAATTTAATTTTTCTATTTGCATATTTACTTTTATTTGACTTATATCTTGCTTTTGTTTGTTGACATTCTATGTTTTATATGTGCTCGGGGTGAATTTTAAACTATTTTATTTTCTGAATTTTATATTTTTTTTCTCAATATGTTTCATATTAAATATATTCGTTCATTGAAGGTTTGTGTATTGCATGCTCCGAGCATGACATAGAAAATAGTTAATGTCCCGAGTAAATAGTAGCATGTAGGTTTATTTTTTGGGCCTTTAGGGAATTAAGCTAGCATTGGGCTTTCGTAAAACTCTTAAATTAATTAGTTTAGGTCCAATTTACAAGCCAAACCATTAGCTAAGTCAGCTTAACTTACATATTGACCAAACAAAGCACAAAAACAACCAAAAAAGAAGAAAAAGGAATTGACAAGCAGAAGCAAAACTGTGAGGGCTTTTGGAGCAAGGGTTGGTGATTTTGGTCTTCTTTAAGCAATTTTAGAAAGAATCAAGGTGGCCTCTTGCCAATTTTCCTCCATTTTTAGCTTCTACAAGGTGAGGGATGCATAATTTGTGGCATATTTTGTTGATTTTTGTTGTATTAAACTTATGAGATTTATGTTATATGTTGTATTTAAAGCTTTTAATACAATATATGCTAGTTAGAGATGTTGTAGAGTAGACTTTTGAGTTAATTACACATGTGTAGTTCGAGCTTTATGTGTATGAGCAAGGTAGAAGATAATGAATAGTAAAAATACTTAAGAATGGTGTTTAAGTGTAATTGATGTGTTCTAGTGGATAATTGAAGCTAGATATGTGATATCAAAGCTAAATACATGCTAAATATAGTTAGAACAAAGTTGAAATACATGGTGTGGTTGTGGAGGCCTTTGGGCCGAATTGGTGTAATGTTCGGCCCATTAGGCCTTGTTGCGTAGTTGTCCCTTTGCCGAGGTCTCTTGACCCTTCCCATGTCTCAAGCATGTTGGAAATGGTAGATAATAGTGCTAAGTGAAAATACTATGTTTTGGTAAAAGTTGAAAATGTTGTAGTTAAGTGTTTTTCTTGTGTTTGCCTAGTAACTCTAGCTTAATGAATGAACTTAATGAATCTTTGCGCTTTAGAACCCCGTGCATGCTAAACGGATTGCTTGAGAATGAATGCGAAGTGCATGAACTAAAAGTGTCATAATAGCTTGTTAAGTAGTTTAAAGTAGTTTAGTGCATGTTTAATGATCTTAGAGCATATGAATGATAATGTGCATGAGAGTGACCTCTTTTGTCATTTCTCACTTATGTGCATTTAGTGTAATCTAATGATAAAGTGCTTCAATGTGGCAATGTGTTATGTGTTATGACTGTCTCCAGCGAACTAACAGTGCTAACAAGTATCCAGCGTAGTGAAAGTTGCAACCTTAACCATCAGCCTGAATGTGGTGATAATTCATTGGGCGGTAGCGGGCTTGCCAGTGGATGTTAACCCCCCGTGGACTATTCCCTAGTCACATAGATGGAGCGTTCCATGCACATAGGTCGTAGGAATCGGGGTATATCAGGAGTACGCCCTGTCATGTCCCAACCCAACCCCACGTTAAAAGATAAGTTCTGACCTGACAAACGGACAGAGTCTCCTTTATACCGTGGACTAACCGGTTACCTGCACACATAAGAAATAGCCACAACAACAATATACAACATTCATAACATAACACAACCTTGAATAACATTGCTTTCTTAAATCCCTAAGGCCATCCGAGTCTTACTGCTATGACAAAATATAACATACAGACATGCATTTCACTAGCTATTGTAATTCTAATATCATGATTTCGATTATCATACCACTATAATCTTTTCTACTTCATTTACTTAGGTTTTAAGTCTTCCAACCAACTCCCATTAATCCATACAAGCATGCAAAATACTAGGCAATAAAGTAAAGCTTTAGAGTTATTATATGCCATCAACTACTACCTAAATACACAAGACTTTAACTTCATATTACAATCCTCCAAGATGTTTATAAATACATTTAGGACCCATAAGGTCTCAAAATAGATCACAAGCACAACATAATCACATTCTTTCACATCCTGTACACTGAATGAGCAAGCAAACCACACAGCAAGCAATCAAACCTTAGACAATCACAATCAAGGCACTTGATCAATCTGAACCTCCACTTCTCCTTCTACTATAGCTCACAGTTGGGGATCAACCTCAGCTTCTCCTGAAACATGTTAAAAAGAGGAATGAACAAACACAGTTGCTCAGTGACGGATGGGGTATAATTAACCGGGGGCGTTTTTGAAAATTCTTTCGTGCAATTCAGCAATTAAACACAAGAATAAGTAACTAAACAATATAGAAGCAATTAAACAACTAAGTACCACACAATTAAGAATAATACAATTCGATAACCCTTATCACTCTAATTCTTCAAACCACGAACCTCGATCCACGAATCACGAACACGATCTCGATACGCCGGTATCCTAAACACCAATGGGTACTCCGGATGTACCCGATACCTACGACCCAACACCTCTTGACAATCTCCGGATAAGGCGAGTGAGGGAATAGCTGATCGCGTCATTTTGCGCTAAAAATAGTAAGGTTAAATGATTAAAAATATTTCTTACCTTGAATTACCTCTAGCTTTTGCGAGTAGAAGGTCGATCCATAGAGATTGGGTTATCAAATTATGTTAAGTCCTTAATTTAGAATTGTTTGACTATCTCCCGTCACGGATAAGTTTGATTAAGTCCAAAAGTCCAAAAGTACGGTAAATTAAGTCCAAAAGTCCAAAAGTCCATAAGTACGATAAATTAAGTCCAAAAGTCCTAAAGTCCATAAGTACGATAAATTAAGTACAAAAGTTCAGAAAATGTACAAAGATAAGGTAGTAACAAGATCCAAAAGTGAATTAGACAAATGTATTAAACTGAAAAATCACAACACTCAACAATGAAAATCCAAAGGGTTAATGATTCAGGGTGGTTATAGCTCGGTATGCGCAAGTATAAAGTTATTGATTCAGATTTAAAGTTAAGTCCTTCAGAAATAGGGCTACAAGCTCCCACTACTGAAATGAGCCTTTAACTACATAAGTGAGAAGATTAATTAATTAGCAAGACTAGATGTGTTGGTACAACCTAACGATATCCAATCTCTCAATTAATCTTTCACTTATGTAACGTGGAGGTGTCGGAACAACTAGACTAGAATCCATCCGAATTAGTCTCGTATTGCCATTGGTTTACAAAACCGGGCGTATATGTACTTTCAATTAAATATAACATAACTACAAGTTTATGTATAATTAATCAAAGAATACTTAGAAATAAAAATACGAGACTTTAATAAATCTGAATCAAAACATATGTACAAGAATAACCTCACACATACCACCTCAAACCTTGGGTCTAGTGTGCCATGATAAACTTTAAGTACACAAATTCATAACAAAAACCAAAATCAAAGAATACTTATCGTGTTTGAACGGATTTTGATAGACCGGTATGACTTTGATATGCTGATAGCTCACTAGACCCTTCCCTCGGGATTATAACTTTGCACACAACTAACTACTAACAAAAACTCATAAAGAAATCACACAAACACTCACAAGAGCAACAGAAAATAAGCTAAGGAAAATCTGGTACGTCTTGTTGCTGAAAATCGTGACTTTTATAGGCAAAAATGCAGGGAGGCGCTCGAGTGCCTAAAGGGGGTGCTCGAGCGCCTTTCTGCACTATTGAATTTTTTATTTTTTCTGTCATTTTCGGTCTGCACTCTGCCGCTCAATTGTTGGCCTTTTTCAAAAAGGCGCTCGAGCAAGGACTCACAAGAGCAACAGAAAATAAGCTAAGGAAAATCTGGTACATTTTGTTGCTGAAAATCGTGACTTTTATAGGCAAAAATGCAGGGGGAGTGCCTGCAGGGGGCGCCCGAGCGCCCTTCTGCACTTTTGATTTTAATATTTTTTTCTGTCATTTTCGGTCTGCACTCTGCTCCTCAATTGTCGGCCTTTTTCAAAAAGTGGCGCTTGAGCTGGGGAAAAGGGGCGCTCGAGCGCTCTTCTGGCTGTGGTAGGTGAACTTTGACTTTGACCAGCTCGGTTGACTTTGACCATTGACCGTTGACCAAAAAGTTGATCGGGTATATTCCAAGGTTTTTCAGCGTCCTGAATCCATTTCCGCACTCGGTTTGATCAAATTCAATCTCGAATTGCTTATTTTGAAGTTGTTCTACCGTTTTCCTTCAGTTTTGCGTCGAATATTTGCTTCAAAAGTTGGTTTTTATGGCTGTTTTTGCTCTTTCTTCTTTAAAACCTATATTACACTAAATTTGTGTAAAATATACAATTAAGCTTGAAATAATAATGCAATATACATGATTTTATGGGTTAAAGTTACTAAAAATACGGATTTATCAATCTCGTCAAACCCATTCATTGCTTATCCTCAAGTAAAGACATCAATTAGTTCATATATTCATAAATATTAAATCTAAGCCGTCAATGTATTCATACAGGTAAATTTTATAAAATTACAAGATTGACAGTGAATTTGTCTTCCAAACAATTTCACCCCAAGAAATCGTTTTGTATCTAGAATAAATGAAACCAACTTAATTACAAAAAATTCTTTGAGCCTTTTTAAGCATTTGTAACTCAATTAAGAGGTAAATAAATTAATCACGCAAAATTTGTAAAATCGAAAATATTTTCTATTGATAGTCATGAAATGTTAAAACTCAACTACCTTCCAAATCATGTAATACTCTCTTAGATTTTTTATATTTTTATATTTTTTATTTTTTTATGAATAGATGACTCGAATGATAGATGTTGGTTAATTTAAAGACTTTCTTGAAATATTGTCTTTCTTCGGTTGAATTGTGTTTGGTGAAAGAGGGCTTGTCTGGTAGGATTTGTATTGATAGCTTTTTCATAACAAAAATACTCAAAAATGGTTCGAAAAAAGCATTTGTTATGGATTTCTTTTTTACCTCTTTTTGTTGAATCAACACTTTTGATATTTGAATGATATTGAGCGAGTCATCTAAATATTTTTTTTTTCAAAGGAGTATACCAATCTAGAAAAATAAGTCAAATTTTAATAAAACACAACGTTTCACATTGAAAACATCTCAATTTACTCCTTTTTGATAATTAATCAAAAACTTCTAATTGAATCATGTGATGCTGTTGGGATATAATAATAGTTAACAAGGTTTCAGAAAAAATCTAGATACAAACTCAACTCTTAGAGGCTAATCATTTTTCCATTCCAAATTCAAAGTTAATTCAAATATTTTATCACAATCTAACCATATTTCAATAATTAACCACTCAAATTTAATTATTATGAATAAATGAAGCAAGAAAATTTAAAAAGTTTGGAAAATTTTTAATAGGTGGTATCGACTATTTTTTCCTACCTCCTCAAACCCGAACCTTACATTGCCCTCAATGTAAGAAAGTGATGCAATGCATTGCATATTAAAAAGATAGATACAACCTGATAAAAATTCCAAGTATTGTTCCTCAAATGGTTCTGAAAGAAGATTTGTCATTAAAAACTTCAAACACCAACGTTAGTTATGAGGATAAAAATAAAAGTGTACAAAATGAAATTTAAAACTCAATGATATACATAATTTGGTTTCGCAAGGACTAATTTTTTTTTTTTTGATTTTTTTGATTTTTTTTGTTTTTAAAGAAAGAAATTTAACATACCAAATTAAAATATACACAATAAATCTCCTTTAATGGTTTGCTAACAAATGCAATGGAGGAGGCTCAGAATATATACACTAATGAATGTATAGCCATAACAGTTGCTGAAAATTATGCAGTGAGGGTTGAAATCATACTAGATTACCAAAGTTGTTAAAAAACCTTAGTGGCAAGATTAACTAAAAACATTCTCGAGACATATCAACAATCAACCCCTAGATCTAATATTCAGAAGAACTAAATCCAATTTTTTTTTTTTTTTAGTGCTGCTGTCGTCGGGGCTTAGGTTATAAGTCCTGACTGCAGTTTGGAGCTCGAGCGCCCTGCTGAAAACTCTTTTTTTTTTTAACAATATTATAGCATAAATGTTAACAACGGAAATGAAAGAAAAGTTATAATCTTACTATACATAGATATAGATATATGCATATATAAATATAAATACTATAAATACATAAACCATAAAAACAAACCACACTATTTTATTAAACATAAAGACATTACATAAAAGAAAATATAACAACATAAAATTATCTCCTAATCTTGTGAATGGAAAATAAAACATTCTTCTTTCTACCCAAAACACCTTTTATCCCATTTGATAAAGAGATAAAAAAAAAGAAGGTAAAAGATGAAAATGCTTGCAAAATAGTACACAATCATGGCAAATTGATCAGGCATGAGAGCTCCGAACATGATTGTATTGAATGCAGCAAAGAAGAGAAATTAAAGAAAAATTTATAGAGAGAGAGATAGAGGGAGGCGACAATGAAGAGAAAAGAAAAATGAGGAGAAGAAGAAAGAAATAGGGCTTTAAACCCCTCGGTTAGGTTGTACCGCGCTCGAGCGCCCTGTAGGCGCGTTCGAACGTGGTTCTTCCCATTTTTGCTTTAAGTGCTTATGCAAAATCACAAAATAGGAAGAAAAAATCTTCCTCAAACCTATTTTTTACAAGACTACACATTTTTTTAATTGATATATTAAAATCAAGGGACTATCTCTTCCAGAGGTTTCTGTGTTCACGCCATCTAGTACTTTCCTTCGGCACTCACATGGGGCCACAGCTCGTTCCATAGGGCCAAGAGCAAAACAGTGGGGTTTTACATTACAGACAATACCGTTTGGTGAATGCTCTCACACCTAACTAACTTATCAAGTAAAGCCCAACAGACCCATCCTACATTAAGCTGGTGGAGTGGCAAGTACTGTTAGACAGAGTTGCACTAGTCAGACAACCGCACACAGAAAACGTACAATGACAACTAGTATCATGACAATTGTACCTTTATGAGCGTTTCTCAGGGTTAAGACCCAAACTACTTTAAGCTGGAGAAAGACTCATTTGGTACTAAATAAAAATAACAAAAAGAATAAAAATAAAATTAAAAATCATAGGTTGCCTTCTAGGAGCGCTAAGTTTAACGTCTTCAACCAGACAAAATTACTTTGAAATTGTTACTCTGCAGGGATTGGATTCTTAAATTCAATTGACTCTTCATCCCAATTCTTTAACTGGATCGCTGGTTTTAGCATTTGTCCATTTACAAACATAGTTTTCCCATTTGTTTTATTTTTTATCTTGACAACCCCTGACGGAAAAACTTGTTCAACCTTAAATGGTCCTTCTCACCTAGACCTCAATTTTCCTGTAAACAATCGTAACTTAGAATTAAATAACCACACATCTTCTCTAGGAATAAATAACTTTCGAATAATCATTTTATCATGCGTTCTCTTCATTTTCTCACTGTAAATCTTGGCATTCTCGTATGCCTCTAAACGCATCTCTTCAAGTTCATTTAGATGGAATAACCTATTTTTACCAGCTTTCTGCAAGTCAAAATTCACAGTCCTAATTGCCCAATAAGCCTTATGTTGTAACTCAACAGGTAAATGACATGATTTTCCATAAACTAAACGAAAAGGTGACATTCCTATGTGAGTTTTATATGTAGTTCTATATGCCCAAAGTGCATCATTCAATCGAGTGGACCAATCCTTCCTATCAGGTCTAACTGTCTTTTCAAGGATTTATTTAATTTCCCTATTAGAAACCTCAACATGTCCACTAGTTTGTGGGTGATATGGAGTTGCAACCTTATGAATGACTAAGTATTTCTTCAACAATTTTTCAAAAGTTCGGTGAATGAAATGACTTCCACCGTCACTAATGATGGCTCTTGGAATTCCAAACCGATAGAAAATGTTTTCTTTTATGAATTTCATCACAATAGTTTGATCCTTAGTCCTTGTTGCAATTGCTTCAATCCATTTAGACACGTAATCAACACCAACCAAAGTGTATTGAAAACCAAAAGAGATGGGGAAAGGACCCATGAAATCAATATCCCAAACATCAAAAAGTTCACAAACCACGATGGGATTTAAGGGCAGCATATCATTCTTTCCCATGTTACCTGTCTTTTGGCATCTTTCACATGCCTTGCAAAACTCATGAGAGTCCTTGATTAATGTGGGCCAATAAAACCCACTTTGCAAAACTTTGATAGCTGTCCGTCATCCTCCAAAGTATCCCTCACATTCCAGCAAATGACAAAATGACATGATACTTAGCTGTTCAGACTCGGGTACACATATACGAATAATTTGATCAGAACAAATACGAAACAAATAAGGATCCTCCCAGAAATAATGCTTTGCAATTGAGAAAAATCGGTCTCTCTCAGCCTTATTCCACTCCTTGGGTATTTTACCAACTGCAAGATAATTCACAATAAGAGCATACCAAGGAAGTTTAGGAGCAGAAATTAATAGTAACTGTTCATCAGGAAATGTATCTCTCAAGGGTAATTCATTTTCTGTTTCCTGAGTTACAATCCTTGACAAGTGATCAGCAACAACATTTTCTCGACCTTTCTTATCCTTGATTGTTAAATCAAATTCTTGAATTAATAACAACCATCGAATAAGCCTAGGTTTAGTATCTTTCTTTTCTAACAAGTATCTTAATGCCGAGTAGTCAGAATAAATGATCATTTTTTACCATAACACATAAGACCGAAACTTTTCTAATGCAAAAACTACAACAAGCAATTCTTTCTCTGTGCTGGTGTAGTTTTTATGGGCATCATCCAAAATTCAGCTGGCGTAATAGATCACACAAGGAACACGATCCTTGCGTTGACCTAAAATAGCTCCTATGGCATAATCCGAAGCATCACACATAATTTCAAAAGGAAGGGAGTAATCTGGTGGTTGAATCACTAGAGCAGTGGAAAGTGCATTTTTCAGTGTTTCAAAAGCAGTAACACATTTTTCATCAAATTGAAATGGAGTATCCTGTGCCAACAAATTCGATAAAGGTTTAGCAATTTTACTAAAATCCTTTATAAATCGTTGGTAGAAACTAGCATGTCCAAGGAACGATCTCACCTGTTTAACAGTTGTTGGAGGGGGAAAATCAGAAATAATATCAACCTTAGCTTTATCAACCCGAACTCCTTCCTTGGATATAATGTGTCCAAGAACAATTCCCTCTTGAACCATGAAACGACTTTTCTCCCAACTCAGTATGAGATTAGATTCCTGACATCTTTTCAACACCAAAGAAAGATTATTCAAACAAGTGTCAAATGAAGAGCCAAAGATAGAAAAATCATCCATAAAGACTTCAACAAATTCATCCATCATATCAGTGAAAATAGACATCATACAGCGTTGGAAAGTGGCTGGTGCATTACAAAGGCCAAAAGGCATTCTTCCATAAGCAAACATGCCAAAAGGACATGTAAAAGTTGTCTTTTCCTGATCTTTAGGGTCCACAAGGATCTGATTGTATCCTGAGTACCTATCAAGAAACAGTAATAACCTTGTCCTGCCAACCTGTCCAAAATTTGATCAATGAATGGTAAAAGAAAATGATCCTTTCTTGTTGCAGCATTGAGTTTTCTATAATCAATACACACACGGCATCCAGTTGTGGTGTGGGTAGGTACCAATTCACCTTTATCATTTGTCACAATAGTGATTCCTGATTTTTTAGGTACAACGTGTATAGGACTAACCCATTTACTATCTAAAATAGGATAAATGATACCTGCATCTAACAATTTCACTATTTCCTTCTTTACAACTTCCCTCATGTTCGGGTTCAACTTACGTTGCATCTCTCTAGATGTCTTGGCTCTATCTTCCAAATTAATCTTATGCATGTAAAAAGAGGGATCTATTCCTTTTAGGTCTGCAACAGTCCAGTCTAATGCTTCCTTATTCTTAGACAACACACCTACAAGTTTAGCTTCCTGCTCCAAAGAAAGGTTAGAAGCAATAATGGCTGGAAGTGTTTGTTCTGCCCCTAGAAAAACATACTTGAGATGACTAGGAAGTTGTTTCAATTCCAACTCAAGAGAAGATTGTATAGAAGGAAGCATGGGTTCTTTAGAAAGAGTCAAGGATGGTTCTATTGCACAAACCTGAAATTTTTCATCAAATCTTAAATTGTTTTCTAAAGATTCATCGGATTCCTCCTCAAACCTACTCAACACTACTTCGTCATTATTCAAAGTATTCTCCAAAAAATCTTTTTGCATAAGACTAAGAAAATACTCTTCAATTAATGGATCAATCTTATCAAGAATAAAACATTCAAGACCATCATCTCCATTTGCAAACCTAGCAGCATTAGTAACATTCAGCTTTACCTTAATATCTCCAAATGTAAACTCCAATTCTCCAGTTGCACAGTGAATTTTTGCATTAGCTGTTGCTAAAAATGGTCTCCCGAATATAACTGGAGTTTGGAACTTATGAATGTCTCCTAGTTCCATGTCTAGCACAACAAAATCCACAGGAAAATAAAATTCATCAGCCTTTATCAACACATCTTCCATCATGCCCCTAGGAATTCTAAGTGATCTATCAACCAGTTGAAGGGTGACAGGAGTAGGTTTCAATTATCCTATATCTACTTGCACAAAAAGATTAAAGGGAAGAAGATTCACACTAGCTCATAAATCAAGAAGGGCACGATCTACACAATGATTACCAATATAGCAAGGAATGGTAAATGCACTTGGATCTTTTAATTTTGGTGGAACATGAGAAGTAAGAATGCTGCTTACTTTTTCAGTCAATCTAACTTTGTTTGATATCAAAGATGAATTCTAAGTGCACAAATCCTTAAGAAACTTTGCATAAGCAGGAATTTGCCTGATGATTTCTAACAGAGGTAAATTGATTTGTACTTGTTTAAAGGTTTCAAGCATTTCTTCCCTTTTTGAATCTTTATTAGGTGGATTACCTAATGCCTGTGGAAAGGGTGCCTTGGGACTCAGTGTCAATGAAATATTTTCATGTAAAATTAAAGTTTCAGGTTCATTTGCAGTTTCTTTTGATGAATCAACAGTAACTTGAGACTTCGCTTTTTGCTTTGCAAGTCTTGCATTTTCGTAAGCTTCAACACTTACCTTGTTATCAACTTTCTTACCGCTTCGTAATGTAGTGACAGCTTGAAGATCCTCCACTATTTGACTTGTGGATGCTACATGGGCCTTACCTTTTGGGTTTTCATCTGGTTGGGCAGGGAGTGTTCCTTCTTCCCTTTTCTGAATTATGTTAGCTAATTGCCCAATTTGTCTTTCCAAGTTGGAAATTGCCTTTGTATATGTACTTACTAGTTGCATAGTTGGTTCCCAGTTGTGAAGTTTTTTCAAAACCTGTTCTTCAAAAGTAGTCCCATAAGAATTGGAACCTGAATTAGAGCTCGTAGGTACCTGTCCCTGTGGAACTGAATCAAATCCTGGAGGATAGCTTCTTGGTCTTTGTTGTTGAACATCTTTCCGATTTTGATCCCACCGGAAATTTGGATGATCTCGTGTACCTGGATTATAAGTGTTAGAGAATGGATCATAATTACGGGAATATCTATAAGCAGCACAAGCTTGCTCTAAAATTGAATTGGGATTTGATGCAAGATCACCTTCACCTGAATCAACTACATGCAATGATTCTTTCCTTTTAACCATTTTTTTCCAAGGCAAGAGTTAGATTTTCAATCTTTGATGTCAAGAATTGTAATCATTTGAACCTACACTTTCTCTTCTTTCTCTAGATGAAGTTGTACGCTTTCGTGAATTGTTGCTCAGTTTTATGAACAATTATGTGGCTTCTTCTGGAGATTTTTCAAGAAGTGAACCATTACAAGCTGAATCGAGCAAACTTTGATTATGCTCATTTAACCCTTGATAGAAATTCTGAGCTAATTGCCAATCTGGAATACTGCGGTGTGGACATTCATAAATTAAGGTTTCAAATCTGTCCCAACTCTCATGAAGTGCCTCTCCAGGTAATTGAGAAAAATTATTTAATTGATTCCTACATTCATTGGTTTTTGAAGAAGAGTAAAATCTTTCAATAAATTCTCTTTGCAATTGATCCCAAGAAGTAATAGAACCAAAACGTAATCTGTAAAGCCAATTTTGTGCTTGACCCATTAAAGAGTAAGGAAACAATCTCAATTTAACAACCTCTTTCGAGGTAGTTCTAGTATTAGTCGATCTGCATGTATGAACGAAAGTATTGATGTGATCATACGGGTTTTCATTAGAAAGACCATGGAACATGGGAAGCATTGAAATCATGTGAGACTTTATTTTAAAACCATCATCAATTTCAGGTAAGGCGATAGATTGTGGAGGAACATAATCTTGTGGTGTGGAAAAATCTTTTATGCTCTTCCTCACATTTCCTACTTCTCTACCTTCAACTTGATCCTAATTTTGGTTTTGATTCGGATTTTGATCGACTATGATTAGAAAAGTTCGTGCTTTGATTATGGATTTAAAAGTTTTCTCAATTTCTGAATCAATTTCAAGGACTCATCATTCAATCGTCACTTTGTGGCGCGTGCATCAATTGATATCCTACTTACCTAAAGTGTTGCCTGCGTGCAACTTTGATTTTATTTTTTACTTGTTTTTCTTTTCGTTTCTTTTCTTTTATTGTTGCTGTGTGCACTTTGTTGATTTTATTTTCTATTTCATGTGGTGAATATACAAGTCTACGGGCTTGTATATTCTCTATAATCTCTTTTCTTCTTTTATAAAATCCATTCTTGCTGACCCAGCAAAAAAAAAAGAACAAATCCACTATCTTTCTTCACATATAACACATATAACACATCTAACAAGAAGAAACATTATCCAACTCAAGCATGCATGGTTTGGCCAACACAAGCTATGGATCTACACATGCATGTTGAAAACAACACATATAAGATAAGATCTAACCTTGATCTAAACATGCAAACAAGTAGACTACACAAAAACTTCATTCTAGCAAATATACCATTCGGCCATATATATATATATATATATACACACACAAGTTTTTCATAGACATCAAAATCACGCTCTGATACCACTTGAAACACACATGATACGACTTATCATATTCCCAAGACCGAAGAAGATTATCATGGATTACTAGCTATAGCCGAACCACATATGGTACATTTCAAAAAATTTCACAAGCATTTTAGCAAGAATCAACATGCAATCTTCAATCTATGTCTATAAACTAACATATATATCTATATAAGATACATGTATATGTACTATGTAAAAGAGAATAAGTATAAAGGTATACCTCTTTAAGCTTTCAAAATGTAGATGCAAGCTTAGTTGATGTAGTTCTTGAATCCTTCTAACTGGAAGGCACTAGTAGGTCCAGCAAGCATCCAAAGCTCACCCAATGTTTGAAGACCAAAGGTGCTAGTATATCTTCAAACTATATAGCTTACTATGTATGTAACTTAGCAAAAAATAAAAGCTTCTATTTCTTTCCTTCAATGGCCGAAACCACCACACATAGAAGACAAAGTTTTCTCTATTGCTTTTTAGTATATGCTGTGTGTGTATAGATAGATGATGAGAGAGAGAAGATCTCATGTATTATCTATATAATCACTATTATATTTATCTAATGCACCCAATCAAAATAAGATAAGTAGAGTGCTAGATTGGATAATCACCTTGCATGTTATTGGATTGGAATCATTAAATTCTAATGCATAGAATTCATCTTCTCTTTCTTCCTCTTGTTGGCCGAAAATGAGTGTGTAGGAGAAAGAGAATTTGTCTTGCATTTTAATATATATAATCTCTATATTATATTAGCTTTGTATATATAAGTAGCCAATCAAAATAGCTTCCTTAGTTGCAAGAAGTAAGAGAAGCCATGCATGTCTTTGGATTATAAATATTACAATCCACCCAGCAAAAAAAAAATATATATATTACAATCCAAAAGTTACTTTTCCATTCTCTCTCTTGACACTTGGCAAAAAGCAACTATCTTTACTTTATGGCTAGGATCCTTTTGTCTTTATTCTAGATTGAATCTAGACCATCCAATTCAAATTAAAAGACTAGGATTGATGACATGAATAATCCATTCATCCTACATGTGGCATTCCACACGCCACATGTACTTCTCCACCCAATAGTTTATTTTGGTTTCGATGACTAGGACTGATGACGTGACATTTCACAAATTATATCACCAATGCATTTATCAATATATATATATACACACACACACACATATATATATATACATATATATATATATATATATATATATATATATATATATATATATATATATATTATCTTTGCCCACTCTAATCTCTATTAGAATAATCATATTGAAACAGGTTTTTTAATATTCACAGTTTGGCCCCAAAAGTTTTGGTAATTATAATTTGACCCCAAAACTTTCAAAATTACACTTTTGGCCCGAGCACCAATATAGATGACTCTCAACACCTTAAAGCCACCAATCACATTATATAAGCTTCTGGTGTGCTTATGCATGATACTTATAAGTGTGTGACTTTCTAGATTCATAATCATATACCGATGAGGGACTGGTAAACCTCCTTATCTATCTCAGAAACGTCTTCACCATTTGTCGAAATACCCTCACGTCCATGAGTGACGCATTAGCAACAAACGTACCATGAAAATTTATACAATAATGAAGACATTGTCTATCTATGAATCCATTTACTGTCAGGAATTACCGTGCAGTCCGATCCCTCTATTAAAACGTCCCGATCGGGAAAATGACCATGGAAAGGTTAAGTCCACTTTCGATATTGTGAATAGATCTAAAACGGTGAAACGAGAGATGACTACTATGGAAAAACCCATTTCCATCAATTCGTACTTACCTTGGCCAAGGACTTCCTCGTTTATCCACCGACTTCAGATATCACAGGACATCCAGTCACACCGAAGGTTTAACAGATCCTATCTTGACAATTACCTGTCAGTCCATATCAAAAGACTAAAATGCGAAAGGTCGTAACTCACCTTATAAAAGGCAGGTATTGTCGAGAAGCAATATTTAGTCTTTGATATAACTGGCAGCCGTAATTTCTCAAGTCTGAGGATTAATTTGCACAATTCTCCACTAAATAGAAAACTATTAACTTGTAATCATGTAGTTCACTATTTATTATCACAATCAATGATCCGTACCTCTAGCGATCACTCATATGTTAATTAGTCCATATCCTCATGTAGTTTTGACACTTCGCATGACATCCTTTATCGTTAACATCACTATGCTAATTAAAGGTAATTATATATGATAATCCGTACTCGATTATTCTAGTCCCAGTCAATAATCTAATGGGTCATGACTTAATTCTTAATATTTATCATATTGAATTAAAAACAGCGAAGCACTCTAAACCCTTTTAGAATGTTCTCACTTCTTCGATAAATATTAAGGACACATTCATATCAGAGCGGAGAATATGAATATCCTATAGAAAACATCCTTGTGTGTAAAACACATATATTCTTATTAAAACCCTAATTAGGTCATCCAAGCAATAGCATTAGGGTATATCCCTAACACAGCTTTCCAACAGTATAGGCAACATCTAGTCTGGTCAAAGATAAATACTGCATAGCACCAACCAAGCTTCGATAGGTAGAAACATCACTCAACATTGAACCACTTGTAAGAGTAAGCTGCTTACTAGAGCTGATTGGGGTTGTACAAGCTTTGGGCCCATCCATACCAAACTTAAGCAATAAATCAGCTATATACTTATGTTGTGATAAGAAGAGACCAGTAGGTGTGCAAATGGCTTCCATACCAAGAAAATAAGCCAAGTACCCAAAGTCCTTCACATAAAATTTCGTAGATATAACATTAATGGTACTGCTTGCCGAATTTCCAGTCACTACCAAATCGTCCACATAGATGAGTATATAGATTAATATTGAATTTGCCACATACATAAATAAAGATGGATCGGATTTGGTAGAACAAAAACCAAGGGAGAGAATGAAATTCTTCAATTCAGTGTAACAGGCATGAGGTGCCTATTTAAGGCCAAATAAAGATTGAGCAAGTAGACACACGTGATGAGGTCTAGCTGAATCAATAAAGCCCAGAAGCTGAGCCATGTAGATTGGTTCGGAGAGAAAACCATGAAGGAACGCATTGTTAACGTCCAGCTAATGAATCGACCAATCATTTGATACCGCAATACTGAGTACAACACGAATAGTAGCCAGCTTGCATATGAGACTGAATGTTTCATGAAAGTCAATGCCGGGTCATTGATGGACCCCTTTAGCAACTAATTTGGCCTTGTATCGATTAATACTACCATCTGGATTACGCTTGACCCGAACCACCCACTTACACCCAATAACATGCTAACCAGGCTCACGAGGAACAAGGGTGCAGGTAGAATTGTGCTCAAGAGCTCGTAATTCATAAAGTATAGCACGAGTCCATTCATTCAATTTTAAGGCTTGTCTTTCCATTCTTGGTTCAATTGAATAAGGAATAGGATGTGATGTTGCAGACTTTGTTCTCGCCGTGAGAGAAAGTTTTTGAATGGGCTTGAAAATATTGTTTTTAGCTTATACCTTTAGAGATGGACATTAGTTGTTGAGGTTCCTGTAAGCTGGTGGAGTCAAGAGTCAAGACACTGTGTTAATGGGCTGGAGACGCTATTGTTGATAGGACGTGATCCACTGGACTTGGCAATGACACAGCAGGATGAGACATAGGCGACAAGGCTGGAGTTGCACTAGGAGACGACAAGGGAGAATTAGAGGGATCAACAGTAGACCTTGGGAGTGGATGACAGACACGGGAAGCAAGAGTATGGGGTGTTGGGTGAAAACGAATGTGGTCAATTGGCTCATGGGTAATAGGTAGAGCGACTGACTGTGCAACTCATTAACTGGCTTATTCTCCCAGCTCAACTTCACAGTCCTCCACCATTGCTCGGTGTCTCCATCGAGCAAGAACACTGCAACTGAGATCTTTCTCACATCATTATACTCTAAGGCAACATAAATCTTTTTAATACGGATCAAACACTTTTCGGTCTTTTCATCATCAGGCTCTCCTATGAAGCTGGGCAACCCATATTTGAGAAATCTCTCAAGCTGATTACTGTTGCTACTGCCACTGCCTTCAGCTCTATTTCCCTGATTACCATGATTTCCACTCAGATGATTTCCACTCAGATTATTGTTTAAAGCCCTGATATACATGTTACAGTCGTTATACCGCCAAAATTTCGTTGCGTCCTGACTGATCGTAAGTGGAGTCGAGTTGGGGCGTGATAGACCCAACCTCACGCTAAAGGTCAAGTCTGGACCCGACAAACAGACAGAGTCTCCTCTGTACTGCGGACTAACCAAGTACCTCCATGCAGAAGAACTCAACAACATTCAACAATCACAATAATACCACATTCATATGACATTCCATTTCAAGTTCATAGGAGAGTTCTAGATTTCTTACTTAGGGAAAATATATAAACTTCCATGCATTCTAGCTAGGCAACTATTAAGCTAAAGCATTTACATAAACTATTAAAGGCCACTTCACTAGAAGACTTCAACTTAATACACAACCTTTATATATATTAAATACATACAAGGCTATTAAGACCCCAAAATAGATACAAAATTTTTAACACCAACATTCTTTACATACAACAACACATTTCGAGCACATATGACACAAAGTATCCCAACCTCAAGGCAAACAAAGTCACGGAAACACTTCAACTTGATCCTCCTCAACAACAATCTGAGGGTCAACCTCTGCCTCTCCTAAAACATGATAGACGAAAAGGGTGAGCAAAGCATTATGCTCAATAAAGGGGGAAAGAATTAACCCAGGGAGTTTTCGAAAGCGTTTTTATGCAATGCATATAACAAGCTATACAATCAATAACAATATGAGATAATTATTCAAGACGATAAAGCTAGATAGCACATTTAAAAAGGATACGATTTGATAACCCTTATCACTCCAATCCAATGACGATCACGATCTCGATCCCAATCACGATCACGATAATATGTTGGCAATTCCAAACTCCAGTGGGTGTACTTTATATGTACCCCAATATACCTACACCCAACACTCCCGGTAATCTTTAGACCAGGCAGGTGAGGGAATAGGGTATGGAGGTTGAGCAACCAACCACTGGCAAGCCCGATGCCGTGCAGGGAGGCTCAACACATCCGTCCCGATGATAATGGTTGTGCAACCATGATACGAGACTCACGATATAGCACTTAACACGTAAACCGATAAACACGAAAGTGACAAACAAAAAAAGAGGTTGTCCTTGCACATAAGCAATACAATCAAGATAAAAAATAAACATATTCATATTCAATTCATAGCTAAGCAATCATACATTGCGACTATCTTTTACTAATTCAATTATTCTCATATAGATAGCATAGCATTCTTTACTAGACTATCCATTTCTTAATCAAGACTATTACATATAGCACATTAGAACCCCTCCAAAGCTCAAGAATAAACAAGCTAAACTATGTCATGCCAACTAGAAAACAATAGAGGATAACTTAGCACATAATATAGCATCTATATATAGCAATTTGGGGTCAAAGAGAAGGGGAAAAGAACCACGGCAGTAGACTGTCGTGGCCAACGTTAGACTGACCAGCGCTGACTGGTTAGTCACGGCAACACGTACACACACACGGTCACTCACACACATGCACACTTGTTCATTTTAGTTCTAGGTTGCATGTAGGTCTTGATCTAGCCTTATTTTCCATTTACATAGCATGGTTTACTCCCTTAAAGATTCCAACAAACACTTTAACTACACTAACTAGCATTTGTTCAAGTCTTGATCAAGATGGCAATATTACACACAAACAATAGCTATACAAGTAAAACAAGGTTAAAAGTCTACTCTACATACTAATAAACTAACACTCCATGCATGTATAGCTCATAATACCACTAAACTTCAACTTATCATTTCTACTACAAGCAAAATATACAATAAAAATGCAAGAAAAGATGAACCCCTCACCAAATCCAAGTAGAAATGCTAGGAAAAGGCTTAGGCAAGACTTGAAATGCACTCAATACTCTTGGATTTGCTCTCTTTTCTTCAAAATGAACAACCCTAATTTTTTCCCTTTTCTCTCTCCCTCTTCTTCTCTCATTAGATCTCTATCTTTTTTTTCTTTTTTTTTGGTCTATTTTTTGCTAATATATGGTGTTTAGTTGGCTTGGGTTGGGCTTGGGCTTCGGTTGGGCTTTTAATAATTAGTTTAATTTGTTCAAAGTTGGCCCAATACAAAGTCTAGTCTTCTAATGGCCCAATTAAAAGTCTACAGGCTCTATTATTCATACGATACACTATTCATGCTAATTCTCACTCCCGAAATGCGATGCACAAAATTTTTCAATGAACGTGCTCAAGAAATATGTCAAGTAAGGCAAATATGTATGCAAATAAAATAAATAAAAGAAAAGAAAATTCTTTTCGGCTCGGGCATCATACTAAATTTTTATTCTAATATCTATGTGATAGAGGACTTGCCTACGAGGAAGTTGATTGGAATGGGTAGAGAGAGGAATGACTTATACTTCTTGGAACTATCAAAAGAAGGGGCATGCATATGGCTAATGCGCAATTGGATCCTGTTGTGTGGCATCGGTGTCTTGGGCATCTTCTAGTTGATCATTTGTCTTTTATTCTAGTTGTTCTTTTTAAAAAAGTCATAATGATTTTGTATGTGATGTTTTCATAGAGCCAAGTAGACTAGAGTTTGTTCCTATTCGAAGTAATAAAATGACAAGGTTTGTTTTGATTTGATTCATTGTTATATTTAGGATCCTTATCAAATTGCTTCTTATACTGGGGCTCAGTATTTGCTCAGCATTAGCACAAGTTAGAAACTAACACTAACTTGATTCACTTTTGTAATTGGGTACAAAATCAATTCAACTCTACGATAAAGATCATAAGGACAAATAATGGAGTAGAGTTTATGTATCAAAGTCTACTTTTATTTTATGGCACTCATGGCATTGAGCACCAAACTTCTTGCATCTATACACCACAACAAAATGGGGTAATAGAGAGAAAACACAGACACTAGTTGGAAGTTGGTCGTGCTCTCAGGTTCCATGCTAATCTACTAGGAATGGCAACTGTTTGGATAACTACGAAAAATGACAAAACCGTAACCAAAACTATTTAGCAAACCAATAACCATAACCGTAACCAAAATTTAATAGTTTTTAAAACTACTAACCATAACCGTAACAATTAACGATTCAAAAAACTACGGTTAACTGTAACCGCAATCATTTAACAAAAAATTAGTTTAAATTAAAAAAATGTAAGAAAACATAGTTTAAAGTAAAGAAACAAAAAATAAAAGAAACCAAGCCAATGATAAAATTTGAAATAAATTACATAATAATTTTATGAGCAAAAATCAAAATCAAGAAGTTATGAAAAGAAAAAATTCATTCCCAAGCACCAAGCGTTCATTTCGGCAAGTAAAGTTGACAATTCTTAAGAGTATAAGTATTGGTCCAATAAGCATAGCCCATCTCTTTTAATTGAGCTTAGTTGACTTTTTTTAATTGAGAAATTTTTATCATTTTAGTTAGTCTTCTATTATTTTAAGTGTGTGTGTGTGTGTGTATATATATATATATATATATATATATATATATATATATATATTAGATTTTTTATCAAATTAATAATTGGATTTCAAGTTTCAATTTTTTTTTGTATAAAAAACCAAAACATATCGGTTTACTATCAGTTTCACTTTATAATACCAAAACCCTAATGGATTCTCTATCAATTTTTGTTATCAAATTTTTATCGGGCAGTTATCCGTCGGTTTCTAATAAAGCGGGTACCCATTGCTATCCTTATAATCTACTGATTTTATTCTAGGGTAATGCATACTTATTGCCAATTATCTTATAAACAGAGTGCCAACAACTATTCTCAACAACAAGATACATTATGAAGAGTTGCTAAAAAAGGAACCATACCTAAGCCATATGACAAGTTCAGTGAATAGGCGCAACATTGCATTTTTGTTGGTTATCCAATGGGATAGAAGGGCTACAAGATCTTTGAACTTGAAAAGAATACAGTGCTTGTTTTGCGGGACATCACAATCTATTAAGGCAAATTTCCTTTCAACTCTAACATTGAGCATAATGGTGAGTACAATCTAGGAGCTACTCCTTCCCAAAGTGGCACGACCCCATAACCTTCACAAATACCAGTTGATCATCAAGATGAATAAGTACCCATATAGATTTTGACTGATGCCACAGACAAGGTTGGGGAAGGTCACACCTCACTGAGCAATAGCTTGGACACGCCTTCCAATTTGAGCAATAGGTTGTAAGGGGAAAAAGATGAAGCAAGTCCCGCAATGCCCATTGTTGAGGAAATAGACCCATTTGAGGAAGAAGTTGCACAACCTAGTAAGCATACTCGCCAACTCTCTCAACGATTAACAGGATATGATTTTGCATTGCCCCTATCTCTCAGGTCGTCTCATTCTCCTATGCCATTACCTATCTCAATGGTATATCTTATCTCTCACTATATCAGTTATGATAAGTTTTCAAACTCACACAAATAATTTTTAGCGACCATCACTTCCCAAGACAAGCCCACATCCTTTTCACAAGCAGTTCAACATAGCCATTGGCGCGAAACCATGGCAAAAGAGATCAGTGGCAGACCCAGGCTACGGGGGTCAATGCATGCATCACAAAGATATAGTGAATAATAAAGGTTCAAGTAAACTTATATATACGTAAATAAATACATATTAAGCACATTTTAAATACAAAAGAGAAGAAAAAAGTAACTTTAAAGTATCGCAATACAAAAAGTACATTTTATAATTATCCCCGGCGTGAATGCATTTTTTGAAAGTGTTAAATAATCAACTCATTATCGATGCCTTCAAATACATCTCTTTTTATGTAAGAGACTAATAAATCTGCCCTCTCTTGAACAAGCCATCCATGTTCCACCTGCAACGTCATTTCTTCCACCCAATATTTCACCACCTTCCCACCATGCCACTGCTTTTTTAGGCCTTCAAGCAAAACAATTTCAACATAATAAAATCTCAATAAATTTCCATGCACACTAAAGGCAAACAAAATAAACAAGATTGGAATTGTAAAACTTGCTTGTTGTGATATTCATCTCTGTTAAGCAAAAGAAGAAATGGATACCCAAGATTGGTAAAACAAACCCAAGACCTTTCAAGAATGGATGGAACCGCGACCCTTTGCCTAGCAACACAAGAACCTTGCTATATTGAATATGATGGAAACTGCGCGTCGTTGCTTAGCAAAGCAAGAACCTTGGTATGGTGAAGATGCCACAAATGGGGATGGAAATCCGCTTGATAAGTCAAGGTTGAACGCCACAAGGAATCCCTTGATAAGTTCGAAAGAGTCTCTTGGAGAACTCAAGGAGAATAATCTCACAATTTAATTTCAGAATTGTCTCCCTTTTTTATCACAAAAATCAGCCTTATATAGGCAAAGAACAAATATGTTTCCTTTTTGGAAAAGACTCCTAAACCCTAGCTGAAATAGAAAAACGTGAATAGTAACTAGGTCAAAGGAAACAAACTTGGAGACCAAGAAAAGACTCCTATTAACTATTCACGTGAATAGTGACGTGAATAGTAACTAAAAAGGAAGCAAACTTGCAGCCCAAGAAAAGCTCCTTTCTAGTGTGAACACCTAATCTTGCATCCCAAGAAAGTCTCTTTCCTAGTGTGAACACCTAAATTCGTCCATAGTGGACCCTAGGAAATAAACTAGAATGCAAATTAAACTTAAACTAAAACTATGATAGAATTACAAAGAAATCAAATCTTGACCAAATCTTCAAATCTTCTTGAAACTTCTTGAAGAATCTTGAAGTTCTTGAATCTTGAAAATAGAATCTTGACTTGAATCTTTGCTGGAAAATTCGCCTAAATAAATGATTCATTGAACTTGGACGCTCATGGTTGGTTTGCATCATTCCCCCTCTCTTCAGAAGGATTTGTCCTCAAATCCACCAGGTTCAAAGACTAGCCTAGGTGGTAGACCATGTGGTACATCCACAGGAAACACTTCCTCAAAATCCTGCAAGAAAGAAACAACAACACTAGGCAATGCAGAGTCAAGTTGGTTAGTGTTTAAAAGAGCCTCTTTGTACATAAGTACAATCATTGGCCTTTTTGAAATCAAAGCTCTCTTAACCTCACTTCTTTGTTTTCCCTATGTTTTTACCTCATTGGCCGAATTCTTTTCTCTCCTCACTACCTTTCCAGATTCGGCCTTGCTTTTGTTCTTTTCATTCTCAATCTTTTGCTCACTCAAATTCTTTTGATCACTCAAGTTATTTTGATCACTCAATTTTTGTAACCTCACTTGATCCTCATAGACTTGTTTTGGTGTCCGTTGATTGAACATGAATGAGTACTTGTTGGTGAAGCCATCATGTTGTATACGTCGATCAAATTGCCATGGTCTTCCAAAGAGAAGATGTCCAGCATGCATAGGTACCACATCACACAACACTTCATCCTCATATTTTCCAATGCGAAACGGCACCACAACCTGTTTTGTAACCCTTACCTCACCACAATCGTTCAACCATTGCAGCTTGTATGGACGTGGATGCTTAATTGTTTTGAGCCCTAGCTTGTCAACCATTGAAGCACTAGCAACGTTAGTGAAACTACCACCATCAATAATAACACTACATACCTTATCTTTCACGTGGCAGCGGGTATGAAAGATGTTCTCACGTTGCACTACTTCTTCCTCCTCTTTAGCTTGCAAGCTCAAAGCTCGTCGTGCCACTAATCCAAGCATCTCTCCATAATCTGCCCCAAATTCCTCTGCTCCTATTGCGGTGTCCTCTAGTATGGGCACATCATCAAAATATGTTTTGTCTTCAAATTTAATCTCACCACTTTCCAAGACTGCCATTGCTCGCTTGTTTGGGCATTGGCTTGCTATGTGTCCTCGTCCTTGACATTTAAAACATTGAATCTCACTAGATCGAGTCATAGTAGAGGTTGTATTACCTTGAGAGGTCATGGTAATAGTGGATAGTTTGAGCTCGGGCTTAGCCTTGGAAGTAGACGGATTTTCTTCATCCTTTGGGTAACTTGCCCTCCAAGGTAAAGGTGATGCACTCAGGTATTGTGGTGCTTGTCTTGGTCGTGTACTACCCCTCTTGAGTCGCTTCTCCACATTAATTGCCATATGCACCAAATCCTTTAATTCCACATAATGATACGACTCGATGGTGTTAGCAATTTCTCGATTCAACCCATTCAAAAATCTAGCCATTGTCACCTTCCAATCTTCCTCTACATTGGCTCTAATCATAGCCATCTCCATCTCTTTGTAATACTCATCAACACTCTTATTACCTTGATGAAGACCTTGCAACTTGAGGTATAAATTTCTATAGTAATGACTGGGTACAAATCGCCTCCTCATCACCCTTTTCATCTCATCCCAAGTTACAATTGGACGATCTCCATTCCGCCTCCTATTGATGCACAACTGATCCCACCATACAATAGAATAATCAATAAATTCAATTGCGGCAAGTTTTACCTTTTTCAGTTCGGAATAGTTGTGACAATCAAAAACCAACTCTATCTTCTTTTCCCACTCAAGATAGGCTTCCGGATCACTCCTTCCTTGAAACACAGGAATCTTCATCTTGATGCTTCCTAAGTTGTTATCAACACGATCCTTAGCATCTCTATCCCGACCATGTCGCCTATTGCTGCCCACCGAAATTCTGTCAAACTCTTCATCTAAACCTTCCTTATCAATCTCATCAACATCTTCAACATCTTCCACTCTTTGCCCCATTCTGTTCCTCCTGGGTACATTCGGAGCAACTTGTGGTTGCACCCTTTCCGGCCTCTGTTCTACCCTATCCAACCTCTCATGAATCTGCTCCAATTCAGCCCTCATCATTCGTCTCATCTCTCCCATCAATGCCTGCATCTGTAAGTTCTGTCCAACGGGTTGTTGAACACCTTCATTAATGTTGTCTGCTTGATTTTGAGACATGATTAATTTTCACTCCCTCCCTTCTTTCACTCAACTCAATTTCGATTTTACCCTCTATTAATCTCACGCACTCTGCCTTTTTCCCCTCGTATTCTCCTTCAAGTTCCCTAGAACTAATCAATAGTACCAAGATAGGCACTAAAGCAGCGTATTACTTTTTTTTTGAAATTTGATGATTTTTTTTAGACCTCTAAGACTCTGGAAACAAGGTTAGAGAAAGAAACTTGAATAAAACTCAAAGAAGGAAACCTAGAGAAATAAGGAAAGTTGCAAAAACCCTATTCTAAAACACAAAAAAGCCCAAAACTCATAGCAAACGTTGGAATTTGGCCCTAAGAGGGTGGTGCCCACAGCTAAGCTATGGGTTATGCTAAGAACGTCGTTTCCCTTTAGAAAAGCTTGACCACGAAGGCTAATTCAACAAAAATAAGTTTTTTACTGTTCACTATTTTGCCTTTTTTTTTTTTTTTTTTAGCTCCGAATTTTTTTTTCTTTTCTTGAAGTTTCTTTTCTTTCTTGATGTTCTTTTCTTGATTTTCAGAAACAAAGACAATGAGCAAGTAACCAAGACTTCGAATTTAGAAACACAAGAAACCCTAATTCAAGATTCTAGGGTTTGGCCAATTGAAAGCAAAACAAGAAACGAAATTGAAAGCAAGAAAACAAAATTGAAGACAAGACTCAAGAAACGGAGAACAAGACTCAAGACACGAAATTAAAAGAACAAGAACGGAATCAAGACACAACCAAGAAAACAAATTGGAAGCATGACCCAATCAAGAACGAAGAAAGGAATTAAAACCTAGACCTAGACTCAAGGAATTAACCAAGAAAAACAAGAAAAGGATAGGCAAACCTGATAAACCTAAGCTCTGATTACCAACTGATACGAACCTGGTCAACATGTGCTCAGACCCAACACCAAGATTGGTAAAACAAACCCAAGACCTTTTAAGAATGGATGGAACCGCGACCCTTTGCCTAGCAAGACAAGAACCTTGGTATAGTGAATATGATGGAAACCGCCACCCGTTGCTTAGCAAAGCAAGAACCTTGGTATGGTGAAGACGCCACAAACGGTGATGGAAATCCGCTTGATAAGTCAAGGTTGAACGCCACAAGGAATCCCTTGATAAGTTCGAAAGAGTCTCTTGGATAACTCAAGGAGAATAATCTCACAATTTAATTTTAGAATTGTCTCCCTTTTTATCACAAAAATCAGCCTTATATAGGCAAAGAACAAATATGTTTCTTAATTAGAAAAGACTCCTAAACCCTAGCTGAAATAGAAAAATGTGAATAGTAACTAGGTCAAAAGAAACAAACTTGGAGACCAAGAAAAGACTCCTATTAACTATTCACGTGAATAGTGACGTGAATAGTAACTAAAAAGGAAGCAAACTTGTAGCCCAAGAAAAGCTCCTTTCTAGTGTGAACACCTAATCTTGCAGTCCAGGAAAGTCTCTTTCCTAGTGTGAACACCTAAATTTGTCCATAGTGGACCCTAGGAAATAAACTAGAATGCAAATTAAACTTAAACTAAAACTATGATAGAATTACAAAGAAATAAAATCTTAACGAAATCTTCAAATCTTCTTGAAACTTCTTGAAGAATCTTGAAGTTCTTGAATCTTGAAAATAGAATCTTGACTTGAATATTTGCTGAAAATTCGCCTAAATAAATGATTCATTGAACTTGGACGCTCATGGCTGGTTTGCATCACTTGCCAAATGAATACAGCAATACACATTGTCTTAGGAATTTGCAGAGCCTAGTAACTAGATGGTATAAGAAATTCAAGCCTATGATCAAAAAGAGGCAGAAGAAATTGTTATACTGGAGTAATAATAATCACGTTTGTAAAGGAGAGAAGGGTTTGGGTTTATGCGTGTGGTTGTAAAGGATAGAGAAGGGTTTGGGTTTGATTTGGGAAAGTGAGCAAGTTTAAAAAAAAAAAAAAAAAAAACATTACATGCGTGCATTGCAACAAAAATCTGCAACCTGAAGCACTCGAACCCGTGACCCTATAGCACCAAAGGATTTTAAAGGCATTTCTTTAACCACTGAACCATATTACCATTTGTTCAGTGTAAGCACTTGCATACATAAGGCTCAATGTAGGTCCGCCCCTGAAAGAGATTCAAGCTCCTGAAGACAATCATACTTGGACACTAGAAGCTCTCCCACCTAGTACACGAGCCCTAGACTCCAAATGGGTCTACAAAATTAAGTACAAGCCAAATGGAAATGTGGAGACATACAAGGCACACTTAGTTGTGAAGGGATACACACAGATAAAAGGTGTAGACTTTCATGAGACATTTGCACTAGTTGCAAAGCTTGTCACTATGCGTTGTTTGCTTGTTGTTTCAGCCATACAAAGATGGGAGCTTCATCAATTAAATGTCAACAATGTTTTCTTCACGGGGACTTAAAGGAAGAAGTATATATGAAACTTCCTCAAGGCTTTTCTTGATAGGGGGAGAAATGAGTTTTTCGTCATTCACTATTCATATTTATTCATGAAAGTCGATTTGTTGTCATCTTAATCTATGTGGATGATATCATCATCATAGGTAATGCTCCTGATAAAATTTTCTTCTTGAAGCTCTATCTTGATAGGAAATTCAACTTTAAGGGCCTGGGCAAGTTAAAATATTTTCTTGGCATTGAAGTTGCTAAATCCCCTAGTGGGATTGTCTTAAGCCAATGCAAGTATGTACTTGACATTTTGGCAGAGTACGGTCTAACAGGAGCTAAGCCCAGTGGCTTTCCCATTGAGCAACACCATCAACTATTAGTTAATTCAGGAATCCCTCTTAAAGATCCTGGAAAATATCGGCATAGTTGTCAAATCGTGAATCGTATTGTAAATAGAAATACCATTTTTTGAATTGTGAATCGTACCGATTCGGTCACAAATTTAAAAATAGTTTTCATAGCGAAAGCAATTGGATATTAGAAGACAATATTTATTATTTAGCCTTTAGTAGTTTAGTTTATAAAAAAATTGGTTGTAACTTATTTGCAAAAACAAGTATATGTTAATGGACTCAATGCAAAAAAAATTTGTATCTACTTTCTTTCAAGTCATTAAAGTTTTATATACAAAGCAAAAGTGAAGTAATTAAAGTTTTATATACAAAGCAAAAGTGAAATATTAGATAACAGAGGTGTTCCAAAATTCCTAAATGTTTTCTTTTTTAGGGCTTTTGATTTTGTGTTTTGAATCTTTTGATCTTGTAATTATTGTTGAAAAATGATGTTGAATCATAAATGAGCTTTTTTTTTAAAATTTCGTTTGTTCATGTTTTTAATACTGGGCTAATTGTATATTGCTTGAAAAAAATTGGAGTAGGCTTTTGTTTTTTTTTGTTTTGTTTTTTTTAATTTTTTTTTTTTTGACTTTTTGGGCTTTTTTTGGTTTAATCCAAATCACAAACGATTCATCGAATCGCACGATTCATCACTATTCACTCTAATTCAATGATTGATTCATCCAAATTAGTGATTCACTAACTAATTCGAATTAATCTTTGTGCGAATCGAATCGAATCGTATGATTCGTATTGCAAATCGTACTATTTCTAAAACTAGGAATATCAGTGCTTGGTTGGACGCCTTTTCTACCTAACTATCACGCGGCCAGATATCTACTATTTAGTTTAGATTCTCAACCAATTTATAAAGAACCATCGCCAACCTCATTGGGATGTTGCCCTACGAGTTCTCATTACCTCAAAGGTAATCCAGAGCAAGGTATCTTGTTCCCCTTTACAAGCGCAACATGTCTTCGTGCTTACTGCAATGCAAATTAGGTTGGGTGCCCTACAACTAGACGATCTACCACTAGCAACATAATCTTTCTTGCCTCGTCTCCCATCACTTTGCAATCAATGGAACAAACAGTCACTTCTCGGTCATCGATTGAAGCAAAATATCGAAGCATGGAAGCAGTAACAAGTGAAATCATATGGCTTCGGTGATTACTTAGTGAGTTACATCTTCCTCATACGAAGCCCGATCCCTTTTTTGTGATAAGAAGTTGTTCAAGCTAAGGAGTTAGTTACCCATTCCATATCTTCTCAAAATCAAATCACTGATATCCTCATCAAGACATTGGGGCACGACCAATTTCATCATTTGCTTGTCAAGTTGGGCATTTCGACTCTCTGCGCACCAACTTGAAGTCGTATTGGAGCTACTTCTAAAAGTTTTCTGCCTGAGCGACTTGTAGCAAAAAAAATCTTCTGCAAAGTTTCCACCTGGGAGGATATAGTAGCTGCCCAGGTGGGACGCGAACCTGCAAAAATTTTCCTTGTTTATTTACTTTCCAATTGTAATTTTTCTTGGTGCACAAGGCAATATTCTTGGTGCATAAGTTAGGCACATTTTTTGCTAATTACCTTTTGTAATTACCCTCGTAGTTAGGAGCTTGTAAACTATATATATGTGTTCCAAACATGAATAAAAATGGCTTTAGTGCCAAATTCTTTGTTTTTTTTCAGCTTCTTTACTTTCTTGTTGACTTGGAAAGGACGGATCTAGACTTTTGAATTAGGAGCTAATTTATTTGAGTAGGAGCTAATTTATTTTTTCATAGTAAAAATACAAATAATTTAGAGAAAATTAAGATAAATACTAATAGATTTTTATAAAATTTTGGGGAGCCCCCACTCCCCCAAGGTAAATCTGCCAGTGCACGTCGGTAATTCACAAGCGCCATCCAGTACTCATGGTTGTGATAATAATAGTGTCATCCATATTTCATGTAATGGTGTTTTCCTCTAGCATATGAAAAATATTGAGCTTGAATCTCATCTTGTTCGACCTCCTAAATTAGAGTGAGATACTCTCTCCCCCATATCTCTATCGAGTTCCAGTTTGCTCATATCGTGACAAAATCACACCCTATAACTTGCATCACATATCTCTTTTCCAAACCTTAGTCATAATTGTTGCCAGGACCGACAGTTTAAGGGGTGTTAGATATATCCATTTCATATAATTAAGTGTATATGCTTGGCTTGTAATTAAGTAACTTCGTTTTCTATCCTTTCCTAACTCATCATCCTTGTATGTATATATATGAAGTCTATCTATAATAAAACTGTCAGTATTGCCAAACCCTAACAAGTATATCTCGACATAAGAGACAAAAAAAATATTAATCAAAAAGGAATGAGCACAATAGTTCAAAAATAATTTTTTCTTCCATAAACAATTGCATCACCCCTGTCATTAAAATTGCTGTGGCTGTGATGGCGTTAGATTGTACAGGAGGGTTGAAAAGTTAAAGAAGAGTAAGCTAAAAATAATAAGGTAATGATGAAAATCAGAGAAGAATCTCATTAAATGGATTACAGAGTTGTGTCGGTCTCTGCATCTCGTGTAAAGTGTTTTTTCTAATTTGTATCAGTTTGTCTTGTTGTGTGTGTTTGACTGTGAGGATCAAAACTGCTGATTGGAGGTACCTCTCTTGCTGGTTGACCGGCAACAAACAGGTAAATTGGAAGCAAATAAAATGTAGTTTTAACTTTGAGGATGATGTGAGACTAATGAGTGTAGGTTAGGTAATTGTACAGTGAGGCTCTTAGCGTAGCTAGGTGTCGCCAATTTGACATTTTCATTCGGAAAAATTTCACATTTAATATTTATTATTTGTAAAGTATCTCAGTTTAATTTTTATTATTTAAAATATTTTAATTTAGTCATATTATTTCTCTAAAAGTTTTAATTACATTCCTATTGTTTAACGTTTTTAATTTCGTCCTTATTATTTTTAAAAAGTTTCAAATTCATCTATATTATTTTTCAAAAATTTTCAATTTAGTATTTAGATAATAGGGATGAATTTGAAACTTTAAGAAAATAATAGGGACAAAATTAAAACTTTTTAAAAATAATAGGGACAAAGTTGAAACTTTTTTAAAAACAATAGGGAATAGATTGAGACATATTAAATAATAAGGATAAAATTGAAATTTTTGGTGAAATAATAAGGACTAAATTAAAATATTTTAAACAATAAAAATTAAATTCAGACACTTTGCAAACAAATGATTAATCATAAAATTTTCCCTTTTCATTATTAGGTACTAGTATATAAGTATTACTGTTACCTTCATTTAGGCGGTTTCAATGTAAAAAATTGGCAATTTGCAGAGCAAAGCTAATCTAGTATCACCATCAGAATCATAAGCGCAATTAGAGTTAAAGTCAGGTCTGTATTGGTATATGTGTCTGGTCGTGTAAATACGTTTTATTGCACTGCACATGCCACACCCACCCCCACACCTATTTCCCATCTCGCTCCTCTCTCTATATAAATCTATAACGTGTTGTAGGGTTTTTCAAAAGGGTGGGCTGAGATAAACAATAAGAAAAAAAAAAAAAAAACTAAAATAATAGGTGTTTGTGTTGTTGTTGGGAATGTTGGCTGGCTTGAGGCTTTCACAGTGAGGTTCTGAAATCTGAAATGTGAAGAAGAACTCCTGAATGCTTCGGACCAGGCTTCATTCCCCTCAAAACATATACATATGTATACATTAAATACCTAGTGCTACAATATACTAATGTGTAATAGTACTATTGCTGTTCTTTGTTGCCGGCTGCTAGGCTATTTCTGCCGTGAAGAATAGGTTGAGAGGAATGTTGTCTGGCTCGAGGTCATGGAGCTGATTTTCATGAAAATCTTGTGTATGTTTGCAAGATTGCGACGACCGACCCTCAATGATTCTCGGACCAGGCTTCATTCCCCTCAGCCTTGTTTCGCTTTTAAATAAGAGAGACTATATATATTAATTACTGCTAGCAGTAAACTAAACCCATTAATGATCAAGAGAGAGGGCCTGTATCGATGGTAAGGGATTCATCATTTCTATAGCGTTAAATATTTCTTCTACTTGTTATATAGTACGTATATTTAAACAAGTTTACCATTCAAATCTCATCTTATTTATTGCACTTGTTTTGCTGAACGCTAACTTCCCTAATTTTCTTTCTCCAGGACTACAGTGTGTGTTATACAGTTTTAACCAGCTTTTTTAAATGGCTTTTGTGTTTTGTTGTTTTCTTTCTCCTTTAGTTCATTATCTTTCTGTAAAAGGAATGAAATTTTCACGTACCACACGAGACTTATAGAACCAGTACATGTAGGTCTTTCGAGACAGATTAGAGTAGACGTGAATAACCGAGTTGCAAGCTATGTCTGCTGGCCCGTTAGGCGTTAGATATATCTGAGGCTTTGTTAACGAAGTATTTTTGGCTTCTGCGGTTCGTCCTCCTCCTTGGCACGCCTAATCATAGACTAGTATTGTTTTCCTATCTTTTGAAATGTGAAGCTGAAGACTCTCTTTTCAACAAAATACAACTGCTTTGAAATCAAGGTAAATGAGCAGGCCATGTAATGGTGTTCAATTATGGAGTTTTACATTTTTTAATTATTTGTTCCATGTCCCGCCTATGTAATACTTGTTTCACAATAATATGTAGTAAAAAATATTTACTTCAGCTCATTCCTTCTGGATCAACTTTTTACTGAGATTAAAAATAAAAAATGTATGGTGTAATGTTCGTTAACTGCTCACTTTACGTGAACAGCCTATTCTAAAAGAGCAGAATTTATGCATACGTCAACAACAGTACCCCTTTTGTAGTTTTGAATCCGATCCTTAATTAGTAGAAGGAAAATAGCGTATTGTTGAACACAAAAGTTACGACAGTTGATGTTAACATGCAAGTTTCGAAAAATGAGTCTTAACTGAGGAACTTTTCATATAAATGCAAGAGTGTAATAGTATCAGATCAGATATGATCTCCACCCCAAGCTCCCAGAAAGATGTTAACAGTTAACGAAAAAAGAAGCGAGTCTCTGGGTTACTTATATCATGGATCATCTCTGTTTGCCATTATAATCATGTCGTTTCACGCATCAGTCGGATGTTTCTTTTAACAATAGAAAAGCTTTGGTGAAAATGCGTAAATTCAGCTCTCTCTTTCTCCAATATATCAGTAAATGCAAAAGAGAGAGATACTGAATGACTACGAACTGACATTTATCGGGAAATGAAATGGAGTGCAGACTGGGGTTATCGGCCATGGCAAAACAGTCCCTAGTGTTGTTCTTCTTTCGAAAGTATAAAACAATATCGTATTTCTAAGGCGTAAATCTTCTTTGTTAGCTTTTCCTTTATTTTCTTGATGTTGGAATCAGTTCTGATTATCGTTACTTATTAGTTTTTACAAAATTATATATTATGTAAATAGTAATGTTAGATGTCACTATTTGTTTATCACTTTATTGTCATCTCCTATTTGACATACTTAGTTGGCATATAACTAGATAATTTATTTTATTTTACTCTCTTCTTTTATTAATTTTATTTTGTTTCTCTCTCTTCTTTTATTACATTTTCTCTCTCTTTGTTTTTTCTTTTTTACTCCTTTAATTAAGGTCTCATTTGATATGTTTATAATTAATTAGACGCTTCAAGATCTTGAAAATCTACACCTTCACTGATGCAAATCTAGTGGATATAAGTGTTTTGTTCTTTAACTAAATTAACTTTCACATGTTTACATCTACTTATATAATTGAAATTAAAATTATGGCTCTTCAACGTTTATCAAATTAAATCTTGGATAAGTGCACATAGTGGAATTGTATGAGACTATATATTCCTACCGTGTGTTTCTGCATGCATAGTGCAAAGTTTCTGGGGTTCGTGTGAGTTGATGGTGGTGGCAATATAGGTGTTAATGGGTGCTAAAAATTAATGGTGATAGATGGCTGCTGGTGATCAGTTTGTGTCAATGCAATTTTTGGGTGTCTGGTTGTTAAATTTCGGTGGGTTGTGAGCTTGTTTCTCAGTGGAAGAAAGAAAAGATAAGAAAGGAAAAAAGAAAGAGAAGAAGAGAGGAAAGCTTAATTAAGGGATAAAACAAAAAGGAAATATGAAGAGAGAAACAAATTAATAAAAGAAGATAGAAAAATAAACAAATGTATCTCGTTGGCATGCCAATTAGGAGGGTGAGAATTAGGTGATGAAAAGAAGGTGACGTCTAGCATTATGCTTATGTAAATTGATATCATTCTCACTTAACTTCATTATTTCCCCTAAACTGTATATTTACAAGTTCATACATGCTTTTTAAAGCTAGATTTATGATTCATGTATCTCCAATAAATTGACATTCATGATTCATGTCACTTAGGTATGGATATGGAGGTTGTATATTCTTATTTCGATATCGTAAAAAGTGAGAAAGAATAGGAAATCACCTGTCTCTCAATTTCTCTTATATTTTTCTCTATTTAATTTCTATTGTTTCTTGCTCTTTATGTTTTTATAATCTTATAATTTGTTATCAACATGAAGAGTCTCAACACTTCTCCACTCACTAGAGTTACAATATTGATTGCATATCTATATTTTTCTCTATACAATTTTTCAGATCTTACTACACTTAATAATAATATTGCTTTTTGGTACCTACTAGTTTTACAATGTCAAATCTCATGAAACTTCAGTTTATTACTGTCGAGACATCGAGCAAAAACTTGTCGTCATTAACCATTGATGCTAAAATCCTTTTGGCTTCATGAATCTTAGAGATCCATTAAAGAAATAAATAAATTACTTTAATTTTGATCCATTAAAGTAATTTTGTAATTTTGATCAACTCCAAATTACAAACTTTTGATAAAATATCATCACTCATAACCAACTGGTTTAGAACTATTATTTGGAGTTGATGATATATCATCTAATTATTGTGGACTGAGACGTGTTGAATGTAACAACAACTCTTAGTATTATGGTGGTCATCACAACTCACTTTTTAAGAAGTCTAAATATAATGAGGAGAAATATGAAAAGGAAAAAAATTACATATGAGAATTAAAGAAGATGAAAAAAAATTGGTTGTTATAGATGTGCCATGAAAGTACATTAATTGCATACTAGTTTTATATTTAAAAGAAAATAAGGAAAACAAAAATTACATATGAGAATTAAAAAAGATGAAAAAAATTGGTTGTTATAGATGTGCCATGAAAGTACATTAATTGCATACTAGTTTTATATTTAAAAGAAAATAAGGAAAACCTACAAAACAAATTTTGCTATAAATCATAATCTATTGATTATTTATTGTGTATAAGATATGTAAGATCTAGCTACTTGAATGTCGTCCTCTAAGAATTGGATAACCAATTTGAGAATTCAAAATCACTTATATAATTCGAGTAAGAATCATTAAAGAGTAACTCTAATTAACTAATAAACTAAAGGGAGTCTTTGGACAAATTTACAAGAAAACAACAATTTGGGATGATACTTTGCTCAATGAAACTCTAAGAAAACACACAAATTTAGGGTTTAATGTGACATTTTTGTACACTTTTGTTTAGTTTTGTACACTTTTGTATGATTTTGTACACTTTGGTACAGTTTTGTACATTTTGGTACTATTATGTATACTTTTGTATAGTTCTGTACACTTTTGTACGTTTTTCTACACATTTGTATGATTTTGTAGTTTTGTACACTTTTGTATAGTTTTGTACACTTTGTATGATTTTGTACACTTTTTGTACAATTTTGTATTGTTTTGTACACTTTAATACAGTTTTGTACACTTTTGTTCTATTTTCTTCACTTTTGTACGATTTTGTACGCTTTTGTATAGTTTTGTACACTTTTGTAGGGTTTTGTACAATTTTGTACACTTTTATATTATTTTGTACATTTTTGTATGGTTTTGTACACTTTTAAACGGTTTTGTACACTTTGTTCTATTTTCTACACTTTTGCACAGTTTTGTACACTTTTGTACGATTTTGTACACTTTTTATGGTTTTGTACACTTTTTCATGATTTTGGAAACTTTTATACAGTTTTGTACACTTTTGCAAGGTTTTTAGTAGTTTTATTTGGTTTTGTGGACTTTTATATAGGTTTGTGCATTCTGTGTGTTTGGTGCACTTGTACAATTTTGTGCACTTTTGTATAGTTTTCTACATTTTTGTACATTTTTTTACGATTTTGTACACTTTTGTACCTCATTATTATATGCAAGTTCCAAAGCTGGGTAGTTCTTCCAAGATATCCTAGGGCTATTTGGAAGTGTTTTAGAAAGCAGAAACTAAAAAAACTAAAAAAATTGTTTGTTATGAGTTGTTTTCGGTGATTAGTTTCAAAAACTACTTTTAGAATAGTCTCAAGAACAAGAAAACAAAAATGTATGTTATATGTTTTCATGTGTTCTTGTTTCCCGAGTCCTAACACTCTCATGCAGCCACACCCTTTAACACATTTTAAAGTAATTATTGACAATCAATTTAATAATAAAAAGTTTTAATAAATAAATTATTTAATAAATATTTAATAAAATTTCAATTAATAAATAACAATTAATTGATAAAAACTATTCAATTAACAATTAATAATTATAATTTAATTTTAAGTTAATAACATTAATAAATTACTATGATTTTAAGTTAATAACTTTAATAAATTTCTGTTTAATTAACAATTAATTCATTAATAGTTAATTAATAAGTTTTTATTCATTAATTTATTATTTATTAACTAAAAAGTCATAACTAAGTTAATTAATTAAAAATGTCAAAATGATAATTTAATAATTAGTCTTTCTTATTAATAAATTTTTATTAATTAATTTAATATTTTATTATTTAATTTAATAAAAAAATTAAAAATATTATAAGTAATATTAGATGCTTATTAATTTATAATTTGATTAAAATTTTAATTTTAATTAATTCATTATTCATCAATTAAAATTATTAATTAATTGGTTAATAATTAATTTTTTATAAACCAAAAATTTTAGTTAATAAATAAATTAAAAATAATAATCTATTCATTATTTATTAATTAAAATTATTAATTAATTGGTTAAAAATTAAATTTTTATAAACTAATAATTTTAGTTAATAAATAAATTAAAACTAATAATTTTAAATAATTGAACTAATTAATTTAATAAAAAAATTGATAAAAGAAAAAAAATAATTCATATAATTATAAGGGCGTCTACATTTTGAAAACTTGTTCATAGGATAATTCTAGTTGAACTGGATTTTGTTCTTTTGTTCTTAAAAATTATTTTTCAAAACTGTTATACAAAACTATTTTACAAAACAAAAACCATTGGATCCCTTTTGGGCTTTCCTTTGGTTTTCATTTCTGTCTAGCTTCAAAGTGGCAAAAGTCTTGCACACATTCTTACTTTGTATTTAGCAGGAGGTTATTCCATGTTTTGAATTTGTGACTTCTAAATTACACAATTACAAATTGATGGTTGCGCTAATACTACTTGAGAGCTACATATACTCTAGAATTTTCTGCAAATGAGGACTTTGATGTGATATCACTAAAACAACACTGTTTAATTTTTTCCTTCCTTGATGTATCTTGCTTTGTCATTGATCTCTATTTAATTCTTTAATTCACTAGCAATCTAATCTGGAAGCTCTGAAATCAGCTTTAAATCATGATTTTTGTCATATAAAATTGGTCATAATAAATCTAGCTTCATCCAAATGTATTAGAACAGCTAGCAAGGACCAGTGGCATCAACCACAAGCTGATGGCAACTATTCTTTATGTTACCTACCTGAGGCTGAACTTCCACTACATCAGTTTCACTTATGAGGCACGAGGATTCAAGCTCTTGAGAAATGTAGGCAAGAAAGCTATTTTTGGTAGTAGTAGTGGCATACTAACTCATAGAGAGTGGAAAACTTTACCCTAGTATTACAACTTAAGAACGACCCTCACCACAAAAATAATACCACATGGCAGTTATCAACAATGCAAGATAGAATAATTGTGACACAAGGCAGAATCTTTCAGTTGCTATTCAAAAATGACAACCGTTCAAAATATCTTTCCTAGTCTTATGTTTATTTGTCTTTCAGACAACCAACATGCATCAAGAGCAACCCCATGCCACCAATCCTTTTTTTATTTTTTGAGAAGTGAAAAAGTTTATTAATCTGCACCAAGGAGGTGCAATCCAAAACTATTTATATCAACTATGAATACTTATAAACATACTGGCTATATACATTAACAATGTAAAGAATCAAAACAATCTAGGATTCTATCAACATCAACTTTACAAAAACTGTTAATCCAAAAACAAAGATCATGTAAACAATGGCTTTTCACGACCGAAAGGGGCAATTCTTTCCCTTCAAAGGTTTTACCGTTTTGTTCCTTCTATAAACTCCAAATGATGGCAAGAGGGACTGTACGAATGACTTTCTTTTTGTGCTTTGAAGATTTAACCTCATTCCATGTTCTAATCTCCTCATGAAAAGACTTCGAGGCAACCCAATGTATTCCTACAATATTAAAGGCCATCTCCCAAGAACATCTCACTCAACTGCATCGAAGCATTAAGTGTTCTACGGACTCCATATCATTTTTGCATAAGAAATATTTATTCACAACAATTTGCCCCCTTTTTTTAAGATTATCCAACGTCAAAATCTTTCCTCAAGCTGTCTCCCAAGCAAAAAAATCCACTCTAGTTGGAGCACATGATTTCCAAACATCTTTCCAAAGGAATGATTCAAGAATGTCAAACTCAATTTTACCCACAAGAGCTCTATAAAAATATTTGACTATAAAAGTTCCAATTTTTACTGAATTTCATTTCACTTTATCCTCCCTCCCTTGAATAAGAGTACAGTTATTAAGAGACTCAAAAAAGTTAAAAAAACTCCTCTAACTCTCAATCATTAGTATCCCTAGCAAAAGTCACATCCCACTCATAATTACAATCCACCCAATGCACATATGAATTAATTCTAGCATTTTTTCCCTAGACAATGAAAAGTGAGTAGGGAACTGATCATTTAAGGAAATCGAAGGAGAGACATTCGATTTATCAAGCCAAAAGAAACTTCTACTTTCGTCTCCCATATTAAAGGATATATGATTCATAAACACTTCCCAACCCTTGGCGATGTTCTTCCAAAGGCCAACCCCATAAGATCTCATCTCATTCGACACCTAACCATTATGAACCTCCCAAATCTTGCCACAATCACATTCCTCCAAAGTCTATCCATCTCCACCATAAACCTCCAAAACCATTTACCAAGAAGGGCTTTATTGAAAACAAGCAACGATTTTGTTATGAAATCAGGGTAAAAACGTGCAACAAAGGTAAACGTGAGAAATAAGACACACAAGGATTTACGTAGTTTGGCCAATTTGCCTACGTCTATAGGCACTCTATCTTACAAAGTCTTTCACCTCTCTATTTTGTCACACCTGTTATAATAGCCATAGGACTTATTTATAGATAATCTCTAGGGTTCTAGATATTGGACTTACAAGACAATTGTGCATTAACTACAATTACGGGTCATAACCCAATAGGTTTGATAACAAGACCTCCGTTGTCAATAGGTTTTGTTTGACCACCCCCATCTCACAAGGTGATATTTGAACTCGTCTCCCATATGTCCCTACAAAAAATGATTTTGAATATTCTCCAACTTCTTTGCTATAGAGCGTGGAATGAGAAGCAAAGACATAAAGTAAACTAGGAGGTTAGAAAACGTGCTTTTAATGAGGGTTAGCCTTCCTCCATTAGAAAGAAATTTTCTCTTCCATCCCACCAACTTCTTCTCAAATCTCAAAACAATGGAATCCCATACACTAACCTCTTTATATTTGGCCCCAAGAGGTAGACCAAGATACTGAAAGAATATAACCAATTTCCCAGAAACGTCTTAACAACAATCAAGTAGAAAGACAACACTACTCTTTATAACAATTCAATATAACACTTACAAGATAATTGTCCCACCGTGCGCTCTCTAGATTAGAGCTTCAATGGCTTCTGGACTTACAAGAAGAATACAAGAAAGAAAGACTAACTTAGGACTGTGTTTGGAATTGTGTTGTGGATGAAAATGATGAACTAATGCATGCCTATTTATAGAATTCAGCTAGCCCGCCATAGGAGACTTTCCTATCAAACATTTCAATCTTGGTTGGCTTTACCAACCATGTTCAAAGTATTAGCCACCCATATTTATCACATGGGTGGCTACAATTGACCACATGGGTGGCTAGCATCCAAGTCAACTTCTAGGAAGTTTCCTTTGGTCAAATTGGCTAACTTTAGCATTGCATCAACCCGACGTCATCTTAGGTAATTCCAAATTCCCGAACTTCTTTCTTGTAGCCATCGCGATCTCTTTTGACCTCATCGACGTTTAAGTCGGAATCATTAATTTATGCTACCATATAATTAACGATACTTATTATGAAGAGGTGGATATTGACATATATCAACACCCCCCTCAATGTTCACCTCATGTTGACTAAACTATTGGGCCAACACCCAATGTTTGAAGATGCTTGCTCAATTGGACGCTCCCTAACGCTTTAGTGAAGATATCTGCACAATTATCTTCTGTAGGGCAGTACTCCATGTAGATTTCACCTTCCTCGATCAGTTCCCTCACATAGTGATACTGAATCTCTATGTGTTTTGTTCTAGCATGAAATACCGGATTCTTTGACATGGCTATACAACTCTGACTGTCACATTTCAACATTGTTGCTTCCTCTATTGGAATGCCAATATCAATCATGATGCGTCGTAGCCAAACAGCTTCACAGGATGCTACACAAGCAGCCTTGTATTCTGCCTCCGTTGATGAAAGTGCAACGGTGGGTTGCTTCTTACTAGCCCATGAGATGATTCCACCACCGAATGTGAATACGTAACCTGTAACAGATTTTCTTGAGTCAATGTCACCAGCCCAGTCTGAGTCACAGTACCCAGATAAAGTATCTCCAGACTTGTATGATATCCCATACTCCAACGTGCCTTTGAGATATTTGAGGATCCGCATCCCTGCTTGCCAGTGACTTTGTTTCGGTTTATTTGAAAACCGACTGAGAACTCCCACAGCATAACTAATATCAGGTCTTGTGTTACAAAGGAAGATTAAACTTCCCACCAATCTTCTGTAGAGCTTGTTATCAACTTGTTATGAAGGATCGTCAATTGATAACTTTGTATTCACTTCCATCGGGGTGACAACTGATTTGCACTCGGACATACCAAATGCAATAAGAAGCTCACGAACATATCGTTGCTGCGAGATGAAGATAGTATGAGGTTTTTGCCATACCTCGATTCCCAAGCAATAATGAAGAAGACCAAGATTTGTCATTTCAAATTCTTGGCTCAACCATTCTTGCGTCTTCCGAATATTATCTTCATGGTCACCAGTGATTACAAGATCATCCACATATAGGACTACAATTACCTTCTTTCCTTGTTCACTTAGAACATACAAGTTGGCCTCTGATTTGCTTCTACAGAAACCATGTTGCAAGAAGAAAGAGTCTATACGTTTGTACCAAGCTCGTGGTGCTTGCTTTAACCCATATAAAGCCTTTTTCAATTTGCAGACTTTTTCTTCTTCACCTGGTATTTGGAAGCCAGGGGGTTGTACAACGTAGACTTCTTCTTCAAGTTGCCCATTAAGAAAAGCTGACTTGACATCCATTTGATGTACAATCCATTCATAATGCGCGGCAACTGCAACAACTAGCCTGATTGTTGACATTTTTGCTGTTGGAGCAAAGGTTTCATATACATCGAAACCTTCGACTTGCGAAAATCCTTGTGCTACGAGGCGTGCCTTGTATTTTTCAAGACTTCCATCTGCCTTGCACTTCACTTTCCAGATCCATTTGGTCCAGATAATTTTTGTGTTTGGTGGCTTTTTAACGATCTCCCAAGTATCATTTTTCATGATACTATCATACTCGGCTTGCATAGCTGCTCTCCAATTTGGATCTGACATGGCTTCCTCCACAGTTACCGGTTCTTTTACCGTCTTGATGATTTGGGTCATCAAAGCCATGTTTACTAGTTGTTGTCCTGATCTGTTCTGCTCCTCTATTCTCTTTGATCATTTTAGTCCATCAGGACGTGGACTATCATCAGTAATTCCTGGATTTCTTCCATCAAAGAGCTGTTGGAACCACTTCGGTTGTGGCTTCCTTGTGGGTACAACAGGTTGGTCTTCAGTCTCCTCATCATTAGAGACTTCTTCATTGTTCAACGGTCGTTGTTCAGGCACTTGGTGGATTACTTCATCAGTTGATGACGAAATGGCAGGACCGTTATCCTCCATTGAGTGTGGTCGCTCATTAAACACCACATCTCGGCTTAGGATCACCTTATTGGCCTCTACATCATAGAGTCGTATGCTTTAGACTCTTCACTATATCCCAAAAAAATGCCCTTCTTGCTCTTGTGATCCAATTTCTTTTGATTTTGATTTTGAATTGGTACAAAACACTCACACCCAAATTTTTTTAAATGAGACACAGAAGGTTTCGTACCATAATAAGCCTCATTAGGAGTCTTATCGTTGAGTGCCCTGGTTGAGCACTGATTGAGGATGTATACCGCTGTGTTGACTGCTTCAGCCCAGAATGTGTCAGGTAGGCCAGCACCTTTCAACATGCATCGAGCCATTTCTACAATTGTTCGATTTCTTCGTTCCACAACTCCATTTTGTTGTGGTGTGTATGGAGCAGTCAATTGGCGCTTAATCCCAAGCTTGTTGCAGTAGTTGGTGAACTCTGTAGAACAGAATTCCCCCCCACGATCGGTACGAAGTTTCTTCAACTGAGTTGTGTTCTCATTTGTCATAAGTTTGTGCCACACTTTAAACTTTTCAAGAGCATCAGCCTTGTCCCGAAGGAAGTACACCCACATCTTCCTACTATAATCGTCGACTAACAGCATAAAGTAGGAAGATCCTCCCAACGCCGTCGTAGTCATTTTTCCGCAGAGGTCAGCATGTACCAACTCTAGAGGAGCCTTTGATCGGTTATGACTCTCTTTGGGAAATGACTGTCTATGTTGCTTGCCCAGCATACAAGCTTCACATGGTCCTTCAATTTCTTCAATTGAAGGCAAGTCGGCCACCATCTTCTTCTTTTGCATTTCCTTTAACACAAGATAGGAAATGTGCCCGAACCTTTCATGCCAAAGTTGACTTGTTTTGGCATCCACGACAGCAGAAAGAGAGCTGATTTCGTAAAGATTATTTTTGCGAATACCTTTACTTACGATATTTTGATCCTTGTCAAGAATCAAAGCTTCCGTCTTCTTGAACCGCACTTCTAGATCATTATCTGTAATAGCAGCTACAGATAGCAAATTTCTGGTGATCTGGGGTACAAAGAGTACGTTGGACAGCTTCTTGCTTCCTCCATCTTGAGACACGAGCGAGATGGTTCCAGTGCCCTCAACAGGACACCTCGCATTATTCCCGACGACAACATTCATTGGTTCTTGTAGAGGTTTTATGGAGTCATATAACTCCTTCTTGCTGGTCATGTGTCGGGAAGCTCCACTATCTAACACCCATGCACTTGTTTGATGTACATGTGCGCTAGTACACGTTTCCTCCGATACATCTGTTACAGTAAACAGATGCACTTCCGTTTCAGCCGTATTGGCAGATTCTTTATTTCTCCAATTTGGCTTTAAAGTTCCGTTCTTCTCGTCATGGATTCGTTTCCTGCAATCTTTGACAGCATGGCCTTTCTTATTGCAGTAGTAGCACGATCCAGAGAACGTCTTCTTCTTTGCTTTCTTCTTTTCTTCTTGGTTACTCCTCGCCTTGGCTGTAAAGGCAGAGTCAAGTTGATTTTCTCTGCTCCTCAGCCTCATCTCCTCCTCCATCAACATGGCAGTGAATTCTTCAAACGTCAAAGGAGGAATGCGAACTTGTGTATTGAGTGCTGTCACAAGGCCGTCAAATTTTGGAGGCAACACTCTAATGCACCTTCGAGCTAGTTCCTCGGTTGATTTGGCAATACCAACTGCAGCCATTTGATCACGTAGGTTTTTCATCCTACTGATAAATGACTCAGCTGCTTCATCTTCACTTAATCTCTCAGCAGCTAACTGATTCTCCAAGTTTTGAATGCGAGTCTGGTTCCTTGTTTCATACTGATTTCTCAGTATGTTCCAAGCTTCAGTTGCCTTGGTTGTGTGTTGAATTAGAGTAAGGACAGAATCCTGAACACTTGTTACAATTGCACAAAGTGTATAAGCATTTCGTCTCCTCCATTCCTTAACAAGCTGAGGATCTGGAGGTGTGACCTTTTTTGTGTCATCTTCAGCACAGACTGCAACTGGTTCTGCATCTGTGCCTAACACTGTATCAAGGAGTTCGTAGGAGTCCAGAACTGTAGTGATTTTGAACTTCCACAAAAGATAGTTCGTGCCATCAAGCTTTCCTTCTGTGAAGGTAGGGGGACGGATACGAATTGTCGGTACTAAACCGGAACTAGAACTGGTAGAAGAAGAACTAGCACCTTGAGTAGTCATAGTTGTTGAGCTTTACTAGACAAGATTGTTGTTAAGAGCCCCTTAAGCTCTGATACCATGAAAGAATATAACCAATTTCCCAGAAACGTCTTAACAACAATCAAGTAGAAAGACAACACTACTCTTTATAACAATTCAATATAACACTTACAAGATAATTGTCCCACCGTGCGCTCTCTAGATTAGAGCTTCAATGGCTTCTGGACTTACAAGAAGAATACAAGAAAGAAAGACTAACTTAGGACTGTGTTTGGAATTGTGTTGTGGATGAAAATGATGAACTAATGCATGCCTATTTATAGAATTCAGCTAGCCACCCATATTTATCAACCATGTTCAAAGTATTAGCCACCCATATTTATCACATGGGTGGCTACAATTGACCACATGGGTGGCTAGCATCCAAGTCAACTTCTAGGAAGTTTCCTTTGGTCAAATTGGCTAACTTTAGCATTGCATCAACCCGACGTCATCTTAGGTAATTCCAAATTCCCGAACTTCTTTCTTGTAGCCATCGCGATCTCTTTTGACCTCATCGACGTTTAAGTCGGAATCATTAATTTATGCTACCATATAATTAACGATACTTATTATGAAGAGGTGGATATTGACATATATCAACAGATACTTCAACAGGGGAGAAAATGAATTCTTTTAATGAGCATGGGAAACATGTGGGACCAAGTGTCTTTGACTCCAATTTTGAGCATAATTCAGTTGGCATGACCTCCAATGATAGCATTCACGTGGCTTACCAAGGGAACCACGCGGGCCCGAGTAATCTGGACTCCAATTTGCCTTTCAATTCAGCATTGAATATTAATTCTATTCCAGCTGATCAAGTTGATTTTAACAAACATGCGGGCGCGTCTTCACATGCTCATGTTGAGAATCCTAATGCAAATGCCGAGTTAGCACCTGAAGTTGGCGATTCTCCTACGCCTAATCTTAGAAGCCGTGAAAATATTCCTTTGGCTCAGCACAACTTTTCGGCCAAGAATGATCAAGCTGCACCATCTCCTGATAAGCAAGCAAACAGTTCATATTTGGCAGATTTTTCATCACTTGATCCTTCTGAGAAAATTGACAATGTCAAGATTACTCAAAATGTTAATGTTCAACCACATTCATCTATAGCCCAACATGGAAATAATGTTCAGCTAGAAGAATTCCCACCACTTCAAACTTTTGGGAAAATTAGTAACCACAATCTTGTTCATAACCATGAAACCCCTTCTATCAACTGGAAAGGAATTTTTATGGGTGAGCTTAACTCCTCGCTCAAGCTTAGTTTCTATGAATATGAAGAGATCGATGGCAAAGCAGTTGCGAGCCCCCCGGCTGAAGTTTTCCATGCTGGTGCTACTAATTGGCAACGTTGCTTAATTGGTCAATTCTTTGACAAACCGCCACCTTTCTTCTTGATCCAGAGAATGGTCGATACAAAATGGAAGAAATTTGGTCCGGTGGATATCAGATCTACTGAATCTGGTATGCTTGTGTTTTAATTCGAGTCAGAAGCTATCTGTGATTTAATTATTGAGGAGCTTTGGCATGTTTACCATCGTCCTCTTTTGTTAAGATACTGGACTTCAGGTACTCAGTTGATTAATCTGCAATGCAATAGGGTCCCTATCTGGCTTAAACTTATTGACGTTCCATTGGACCTATGGAATCAAGAGGGTCTCAGTTTTTTGGCCAGCACCATTGGGATTCCCCTTCAAATGGATTCCCTTACTGCTTCCCGTCGGCACTTGGGGTATGCTCGAGTTTGCGTTGAAATGAATATCGAAAAAGATTTTCCTAAATCAACTCTTGTGAAACTTCTTAATGGATCTCTGGCTTAAGTTCAAATTGAGTACACTTGGAAACCAAAGAAATGCTCCCATTGCAAAATTTGTGATCATAATGAGGTGTCTTGTACTGCCATCCCCAAGGAAACTTTACCGGATCCAGTTGCAAATGCAAAAGCTACCCAACCCCCCAAAGAGAATGAGTGGAAGACTGCTGGCAAAGTTCAGAAGAACAAAACCAAGCCATCCTTGACTACAACTGCCCCTACGAATAACAGATTTGATGTTTTCTCGGTTAACCCTGAGATTGGTATCGTTGACCCTGGTATTGCCTCAACAAGTCAACAAAATATTGTAAATAATAATGCAACTGTCTCCACTTCTGGTAAATTTGTGGATCATGCAAGGAAAAATCCAAAGTATCCTCAAAAAGCTTATAGGAATGCTCAAGCTATTTTTGCCCAAAGAGGCAGGAAGTCTTCAGATAATTTCAATACTCGTGCTAAAAGCAAGTTCGATTCCAGAGCACGTGACAAAGCACGCAAGGATATTCTCCAGTCCTTCTCAAGCCCCGCTCATCAAACAGATCAATCTCAAGCTTTTGAGGACTATTCTGATGGAGAACCCCCTGATGGGGTCGATTTTTAGTTGATAATTTTCAGTTTGTTTCTCATGATCAATTTTTGTTATCTGATGATATTTTCTGCATTTGCAATTTTTCTTTGTAATGGCCTACAGCCAAGCTTTTTGCAATTGTACCATGTACTGCCTTTTTTTGGATTCAATAAACACTGAATTAACAAAACAAAAAAAAAAACAGGGGAGATCCCACTTTACATCCAAGAGCAGATGCTAGCTCTTCCATATTCCCTACATTACCCAAAGGAATCAACTCACTCTTAGTAAGGTTGATTTTCAGACCCGATACCGCCTCAAATAAGAGTAAAAGACATCGAAGAGTGATCATTTGATCAATATCCACATCACATAATAAAATAGCATCATTTGCAAATAAGAGATGAGAGATAGAAATGTCTCTCCCATGAATTCTAACCTAAAAACCCTAAAGGAAATTATGTAGCATAAGATTCAAAATCATTCTACTCAAAGCCTCCATAACCAAAATAAAAAGGAGTGGGGATAAGGGATCCCCTCAACGTTAAGCTGCACAAGGCAAGAAAGTACTCAATTGGCCTACCATTGATAATAATAGAAAATGATGTAGATGAAATGCATTTGAAAATCTACTTGCACCATTTATCACCAAAGCCTATTCTCTTAAGAATATAAATAAGAAAATCCCAAGTGTCATACGCCTTCTATATATCCAACTTGCAAATAATCCTTTCCCTTCAATTTTTAAGCCTTGAAGCCACAACTTCATTAGCAATAAGAACTACATCTAAAATTTGTCTTCCTTCAACAAAAGCATTTGAAAGTGCCTAACCACTTTGCCTACCACTTGTCTTAACATGGAAGCCAAGACTTTTGAAATTATTTTATAAACACTTCCCATAAGACTAATTGGTCTAAAATCTTTAATGTTAGTAGTTAGCAACCTGTTTGATGCGAACCAGCCATCCACATTCATTGCACCATTTGGATGAATTTTTCAGCAAAGATTCAAGTCAAGATTCTATTTTCAAGATTCAAGAACTTCAAGAAGTTTCAAGAAGATTTGAAGATTTAGTCAAGATTTGATTGCTTTGTAATTCTATCCTAGTTTTAGTTTTCAGTTTTAGTTTAATTCCCTATGGACGAATTAAGGTGTTCACACTAGGAAAGAGACTTTCTTGGGCTGCAAGATTGGGTGTTCACACTAGAAAGGAGCTTTTCTTGGACTGCAAGTTTGTTTCCTTTTTAGTTACTATTCATATTACTATTCACGTGAATAGTAAATAGAAGTCTTTTCTTGGTCTCCAAGTTTGTTTCCTTTGACCTAGTTACTATTCACATTTTTCCTACTTGGGCTAGGGTTTAGGAGTCATTTTTCAAGCAGGATACTTATTTGTTATTGCCTATATAAGGCACTTTTTGTGATAATAAAGTTAGACAATTCTGAAATTAAATTGTGAGATTATTCTCCTTGAGTTCTCCAAGAGACTCTTTCGAACTTATCAAGGGATTCCTTGTGGCGTTCAACCTTGACTTATCAAGCGGATTTCCATCCCCGTTTGTGGCGTCTTCACCATACCAAGGTTCTTGCTTTACTAAGCAACGGGTCGCGGTTTCCATCATATTCACTATACCAAGGTTCTTGTCTTGCTAGGCAAAGGGTCGCGGTTCCATCCATTCTTGAAAGGTCTTGGGTTTGTTTTACCAATCTTGGTGTTAGGTCTGGGCACATGTTGACCAGGTTCGTATCACTGTTACTGCTGACTCCACCACAGAAACTGAGTACAATGCTGCATCTGATGCAGCAAATGAAGCTGTTTAGATGAGGAAGTTCTTATTAGAGATAGAAGTGGTTCCTTCTATCGAGTTGCTGATACCGCTGTATTGCGACAACAATAGAGCTATTGCATAAGCTAAGGAACCTAGATCTCATCAAAATCCAAACACATTAAAAGATGTTTCCATATCATTCGAGAGATAGTTGCTCGAAAGGATATAAGTCTGCAGAAAGTTCCTATATTAGAAAATGTAGCTGACCCACTTACTAAGCCCATGAGTCAATCGCAGTTGGAATGTCATTTTGAAAAGATAGGGATGTGATACCATGTAGATATGCGCTGAAGGCTATATTCTATAGCATTAGTGCAAGTGGGAGATTGTTAGAGATATGCCCTAATAATATATAGTTAGATGACCTATATAGGGCATTTTGATGTAAATCTGTATGGCATGTTAATTGGATGTTCATATTCTCTGTTCAATTATATGAATATGTCATCAATGTTTTTCAGAGAAGAAATATATTCTTAAGGTGTTAAGAATTCAATGGCATGTTTCTTCGACATGATAAACATTCAAAAGCATTTATAGTCCTTAGATTATTCGACCAGGACTAGATAATCAAGTACGAACTATCATATGTAGTTACCTTTGATTAACATAGAGATGTTAATGATAAAGGGTAGCGAGCGTTGAGTTACAACAACATAGGGATGCGATTAACTGACATATGAATGATCGTTGGTTGAACGGATCATTAAATGTGACCGGAATGACGAAACTACATGACTTTGGATTAATAGTTTTTCATTCGTTGCAAATTGTGCAAATTAATCCTTTGACTTGAGAAATTACGGCTGCTGGCTATATCAGGGGCTAAATCTTGCGTTTGGACAATGATCGCCTTCTTTCAGGGTAAGATACGGCCTCTTGCAGTTTAGTCTTATGATATGAGTCTGACAAGTAATTGTCAAGATAGGATCTGTTAACCTTCGACAGTGAGGCGATCTCCTATGCGATCTAGTGTCGGTCGTTTGAAATAAGAAATCCTCGGCCGGGATAGTTGAACGATGGAAAGGTATTTTTCCATAGATGTCATCTCTCATTCCACCGAATTAGATCTATGCATAGAATCATATAATGGACTTAATCATTTCATGGTCCCCACAACGATCGGGACATTTTAACATAAGGATCGGATTGCACGTTAATTTGCGACTATAAATAGGTTCATTGGAATTTGACTTCATTACTGTACATATTGTCATGATACGTTCGTTGCTAGTGCGTCAGTCATGAACATGAAGGTATTCCGAAAAATGACGGAGACATTTTCGGAATCGATCCTTTATCGCTGTACGGTCATGAACCTAGAAAGTCACACACTTAGGGTATTATGAATAAAGCAATTTCTGAGCTTGGTATTGAGTTGGAAACGCGTTAAAGTGTTAACGGTGTAATTTTGGACATTACTGGTTAAGTGGGCCACAATCGTAATTTTGAAAGTTTTGGGGTCAAAGTGTAAATAATAAAAGTATTGGGGCTTTAGTGTAAATAGATTGAGGGGTCAATCTATAATTAATTATTCTAAAAGGGTTTAGGAATAATTAATGTTTGTCTTCACTAAAAGACAAACAACAAGTTGCACAAAAAGACAAACCACAAAAGGACAAAAGACAACTTGCACAAAAGGACAAAAGACAACTTGCATAAAAGGACAAACGACAAGTTGCATGAAATTTGTCCATTTTGCCCCTCCTTGGCCGACCATCAAAGGGAAAAAATGTCACTTGGCTTCTTCATTTGTTTAGATCATGACACTTGTCATTTGATGATTGAGTTTATGCATCTATAAATAGAGGTCATGTCTTCATTTTTCTTTTGTACGTTATGGTCGAAAATCTCTCTCTCTAGAAGCAATTTTTCTCTCATTTTTCTTGGTAGTTTCGGCCAAGGCTAGTTGAGATAGGAAACACTTCGCTTTTAATTCTCAACTCACATATACCTAAGTTCTTGTGCTTAACTAAGCTAGCACTATAATTAGTTAAGTTGTCATTTGCTTTCGGATACCTGTGGACCGACTAGGACCTTTGCACATGCGAAGGAGCTTTGCCCAAGTCAAGATCTTCTTCAAGTGTCTACATCCGAGTTCTCCACGCGAGGTATTTCATTTTAAATACATTTGTATATAGTTGTATATACTTTCTTGTATTTTCTTTTAATGTACTAGTTACAGATTTACTCTTGAGATTTTTGTAAATACAACTTGTCTACATGCAAAGTTTTAATTGTTATTGTTTCCGCTGCGCTTGCATGTTTTTGTTATTTACATATCTCGAGACGATCCCGTTGTGCTCCCGCTTTTGAAGCTGACGCCATTACGCGCCTTCATTTTTGAAGCTGACGCCCTATTGCGCCTTCATAATGAAGTTGACGCCTTTATACGCCTTCAATTGTGTGGTTACTTTGTTAGAATATAAGTATATATAGCCTATATTGTTATCTTGCCTATATTGCTAGTAAATAGTCTTGTATTTTTTACTCTGAATGGATTTCAAATCGGTTTTCCTTGGACAATTATAGATATCATTGAGTGAAAACTCACACCTATCATTATCGTTATCGTGGTTACACGACCATTCAACACAGATGTGGTGGCCATCCACTAGGCGGCATCGGGCTTGCTAGTGGATGTCCATCTTCTATAGCTATTCCCTTTCTCACTAGGGATGCCGCCCTAGGAGAGCTAGGTCGTAGGATTAACGGGGTGTTATATCCGGAGCACCCTGTTTGGTGTATAGGGATGCCGGCTTATGGAATTCTTGTTATCGATATCATTATTATTATCTATTTGAGTTCGTGGCTCGTGGCTCGTGGTTCGTGGTTCGTGGTTCGTGCTCGTAGTCAACATTGTATCCTTTTGAGTAACTCTCGCTTGGGAAGGTTCCTTGGAAAGTTACCATTGATTGTATTCTTGTGGTTACTCTATATGTTTGTCCTATCGTGGTTGTTTATCTTCCTTTGATGTGTATTGTTTAGCTTGTTTATTTGTTTAAGTATACTAGTTTTGTATTGTTAATTTACCTTATTGTTGGTTGTTGCATTGCACGAAAGATTTTCAAAACTCCCCGAATATATGTTCCCTTCCCTCACTGAGCAACTGTGTTGCTCACTCCTTCTTTCTAACCATTTCAGGTTCGGTGCCTTCAAAGTCTGGGGAGGAAAAGGCTCGGGAGTCATCTTGAGTGGGTGTTATCTCTAGTTGGTTGTATTATGTGTGAATTTATGTAAAGTAATTGAATGGCTTGGCTTGTAATCTTTTTTGAGACCTTAGGGTCTTGTATATATTTGTGCTTCCTTGGAGGATTGTAATATAAAGTTAAAGACTTGTATGATTAGATAGATAGTAGTAGGCTTGTAATAACTTTTATTGCTTTACTTTACTGCCAATACTTTTTTATGTATCGACGCCGATCAGAGGTTCGACTTTCTGCTCTTATGAAATCAAAAGTTACCTGTCAAACAACTTATTCCTATTCCTTGAAATAGCAGCTCATGAAAAAGAATAGCCTAGTTAGTTTGCATGCTTGTATGGGTTGAATGGAGAGTGGTTGAATGACTTAACATTTAAGAAAGTTAATTAGAGAATATTACAGTGGTACTTCATTAGCTAGTGGAAATGCATGGATGTATGTTTTATTTTGTTAGTAGGAAGGCTCGGATGGCCTTAGGTACTCGGAAAGTCATGTTGTGAATGTCATATATTGTTGTTGTGGTCATTTCTTCTACGTGCAGGTTTGTGGATAGGCCTAGAAACAGGGGAACTCTGTCCGTTTTTCCTCATTTTTGTGACCTTGGATTTTGGATCGAGGCTTCAGTCTCGTGAGGGATCGGGGTGTTATAGGCCATCTATTACTTCTTTTTTGTCAAGTATATCAATTCAATAGTCAAAGCCTCCATCATCCTCTTAAGGTCCCCAAAGTTCTCCTTACTCCATATTTTGATTTTCTCTTTAAGAAAATTCAATTTCTTTACAATTTGGAAGCTAACACGCCCATTCACCTCAAACCTATCTAGCCGCTCCTTAATTAAATCCCCAAAACCTTCAACTTTCTACCATATATTCTCAAAACGGAAAGGAGAAAGGCCCCCACTTAATCTCCCTAAACCTCTAAAAGAGTAGGATGGTGGTCTAAGGTGATCCTAGGAAAAAGCCTTTGAGTAACACTTGTTTAGTGAGATTCCCAAGAGCACGATAAGAGGAATCTATCAAGCCTGGAGAAAGAAGGATTATCCCTAAAGTTACACCAAGTGTATAACCCTCCCACTAGAGAAATATCCATTAAGTCATACAAATCAACAACGTCTCAAAACTCTCTAGAGGCCACATTCTCACCTCTACTCCTAGTTCTTTCATGAGGAAAAAGACCACAATAAGGACTACTCCATCCTCATCCTAACCTTAGACAAATCATTCCACAAATCTTCTTTACCACTTCTCCCTCTTGGGCCATAAACACCCGAAAAGACCCATTGATACCCATTATCAATCGAAGTACAATGATAAGAAACTACCAATTGATCATCACAAGAGATAACCTCGGTATCCCATATCACCACTATACCACCTAACGCACCTTTAGAAGGAAAAGCAACCTATTCACATTCTCTTCTACCCCAAAGACTCCTAACTAGCAAAATGTCCTACACCTTACATTTAGACTCTTGTAAACAAACCAAATCGCATTTAGCCTCGATAAAACATTTTTTTGATAGATGTTCTCTTACCTGGCTCATTGAACCCCTTCACATTCCAAGAAAGAATTTTAAGTCCCATAAATCACCTTACCATCTCCCATACCACTGATGCTACCACCGATATCAGATGAGCAGCCACTTTTCTCATAGTTAATGGAACATTGCAATCTCTTAATTTCTCTACTCGATGCCCCTTGTTTTTTCTATCTCAGTGACTCCATCTTGTGCTCCTTTTTGAACTCTTTCAACTTGTTTAACTCAATGTCAACAATAAGATCAAATAGTTTCTCTTCATGCCCATTAAAGAAAACACTAGTCAATTTGCTAATTTTACCCATCCTCTTGCGAATTCTACTAAAAAGATGGGCATCCTCCTTCAATAACGAACAACTACCAAACTCATTCATATCAGAAGGGGATTCCAAACTACGACACATCGCAAGGCATTCCTTGCCAACAGTTGGGACCAAAGCAAGAGAGTTGGAGGATTCCGAATCAACACTATAATCTGAAACCTTTCCATCCTCCTTTGACTCACCCACTGAAGCAGCCAAGTACAACTCTTTAGGAATAAACCAAATTGTTTTCTTCTCCTGCTCAAACCCAAAGCCTTGAGATACCTGAATGTCAGACAGGACCTGATTTACAAATTTTGGTTTAATCACTATAGTTGACAAGGCCATGGTATCACATTTCTCAGAGGGCTCCAAAGAGGCCTGATTGGATTTGTAGTTATCCACCCTTACCTAAACTTTCTTTATCCTCCTAAACGTTTGAGGGTAATCCGCTTTCCTAAATCCCAAGTTACCACCAAAATGAGCCCGAGGATTCCGAATCAACACTATAATCTGAAACCTTTCCATCCTCCTTTGACTCACCCACTGAAGCAGCCAAGTACAACTCTTTAGGAATAAACCAAATGGTTTTCTTCTCCTGCTCAACCCCAAAGCCTTGAGATACCTGAATGTCAGACAGGACCTGATTTACAAAATTTGGTTTAATCACTATAGTTGACAAGGCCATGGTATCACATTTCTCAGAGGGCTCCAAAGAGGCTTGATTGGATTTGCAGTTATCCACCATTACCTAAACTTTCTTTATCCTTCTAAATGTTTGAGGGTAATCCGCTTTCCTAAATCCCAAGTTACCACCAAAATGAGCCCGAGAAGAGGAAGGTCTAGGCTGTTCTTCTACCTTCTTTTTACCCTTTCCAACATCAGCAAACTCTTCCACCTTCTTTTTACCCTTAACGGTATCATCATACAAAATCTTTTCTGGGACAAAAGCCTTGCTATTATCAACCAAATGGTCAAACACTAAGTTAGCTTCCCAGTTCATTTTACAATTAGGGGAACTCCCAACTAGAGAGAAAGATTGATCAAAGACCTGAGTTTTTTAGGGGAGTGATTGAGATGTATCTGAAACATCAACATTGTAAGGCCAATATGCCGACTTTTAGAACTAGTGGAAAAATTACAAATATTAGACCAAAACACTCCTTTCCATCCAGACAACACTTCATAAAACTTAACCCATCCCGAAAACTTCGGCCCTTCCGAGATAAGAATAGCCCTCGCACCCCATTTGTTAACCTCAAGTAACTCAAGCATATGACCCCATCTATTCTTTTTAAAGAAAGGAACAAAGATCTATCACAACTTTTGAACCTTTGCCACCATTTCTCCACTTCTTTACTTCTCAAAAGATCACCCAAGCACCAATAAGCCATTGGGCTTCCGTTGCATCTAAAACATTAGAAAGACCGACTTTATATGCTTGTTCAAAAATCCTAAGAAGTAGTTTATCTTCTCCCTCGTTGTTAAGTTGAAAAGTTTTCCTCTCAATAGAAAAATACTCATATTTATATGCAAAATTCCACTAATCTTCCATAATGAGCTACAGGAAAATGCCCAGCACACCTAAAAAATGATTCGTCAAAGGTCGAAAACCCCCCTGAGGTGGCGAGTGGCCTTCAAGCGCACTGTAAGAGTCGGCGCGTGATGCAACGCCACGCGTGTCGCCGAAAATGAATAATACACTCATGACTAGTGTGTACCCTTAACAAGTAAACTACAAATAGTGTGTGCATCTATATTAAATAGTAATTTCGACCCAAAAAAAAATAGTAATAACACAATAGTGGTATAGCCCCCGTGTTGTACTATGATTAGGTCGGATTCTGGTTGGTTTTAAGCTTTCCAGCACTGCTGTTGTTGAATAATTTGGTTATGAGCTATAATTTTGTAATTTTATCTTGCATTAATCAGATGTTCTTTTCCAATTAAAAAAAAAGAAAAAGAAAAAAATATTATGGAATCCTTATGGGACTGTTGTGAACATGCCAGCTCTGAGCCTCCCACTTAAAATGATTGCTAAAAGCTTTCTTGAAGGAGAAAGGGGAGAATAGGAAAAGAAAAGTCACGTAAACAAAACATGCTCATAAAAGGGATAAAACCCCCTGTAATGTATCTGAATCTCGCCTCAGTATCTGGTACAAAAATTTACAACAGTAAATCAAAATGTATTTCTCTCTCTCTCTCTCATTTACAAAATTTCTCTTCTTTCTCCTATGCAACAATTAGTGTGGGATAAAAACAAACAAGTGTAGGAATATAATACCACTATGATTACCTAAACAAGGTGAGATATAAAAACCAAATGATGATACAAGAAAATTTAGAAAACCTGCAACTATCTCAAGAAAGCTGCAAGGCAATCTGTTGTAAAAGGAATTTCTTTTGAGATGCATTGATGATACCTTTACACTCGGCATCCACCAAAACCTCCGTCATCATTGCAACTGCGTGACCTCTTCGCCCTTCACTTCCTGAAGCCCTCTTCAACATAAATACCTGAGAAAATTGGAAAATGCTGAAACTCAATACATTGTGTGGAGGATCTAAAGCAAAGAAACAAGTGTATCTTGTATTCTCTATTATAATGGTGGTGCTTTATTCAGCACCCAACCATGTCAGGGCACACACAGTACACGACCTGCCAGCCTGGAAAGCACAAACAAATTCCATCTAAATATGCTGTGGGGGAGACAGTTCAACTTGCAAGCCAACTATTTTCAGCTCTACAGCTCTCACCCTCTTACAAGTAAGAGGGGATGTAAGTTATTGTCCTCACTTTCAAGTCTCAATTTTTCCAAAATATAGACATAGAAAAAGTAGAAAGAAATCAAGATGAAAACAAAAATACATATCATCGTATTATGAAGAGGGCCGGTTATCATGAATAAAAGATTTATAGTTAACTCATGCAGTCCTGCCTCGTGATGAAGTCTCAGCGGAAGACCACCAAGCTTCAGCTTTTTGCTAGGCACCACTGATTCCCTAATATAACTACTGAGACATTTATTCTACTTTCATGTGAAGCAGACAGAGTAAAGATTTCTACTTTTTACAACAAAAGGATTCTGCTCATTCTTAACATTCCATCTTTGAGGTCATTAAAGTCTGGCAAAAGCAAGTCCACTACAAGTGCTATGCAATTTGTTCATACTGGCGTACAGCATATCAAAACTTCTCAGCAAAAGAATATTGATAGAACAAATGGAATAAACTTGGCCCAAAAACTCCTCTATGACAGACTATCCATTGCCTTCTTCACGAAGTCATGCATGCAAAAAATCACCAAAATATGCAAAGCATGAAAAATATAAGCAAAATCAACAAAGGACTCTCTCAGATGTTTAGACACAATGGTGCAAGTTCAATTTGTTAAAATATAGAAGTGAATTCAAGTACACTAGTCCAAAAAATCCTAGACATGCGAGTTATTATTGTAAATTTATCACATCGTCTAAAAACTTACAATGTTAGACAAAGGCATATTATGTTTGTTTGCATACTTGACAGTGCCATGCCTATACCAACACTCAATTGTAGTGTGGTTGGGCTTGCCACATATCTGACAAAAGACCTTGGTAGGAGGTGCTTGAACAAGATGGGGAGATTGCATATGATAGGAGGCCTGCACAGAGGGGTACTGAGATGGTCTAGAAGAGAACTGAGGTGGCATAGGAGAAAATTGTGGTGGCATAGGACCAAGAACACCTCTTCCTTGTCCTCTGTCCCCTCTACCTCCTTTGGAGTTGTTGTTTTTGCCCTTTCCTTTAGTATTAGAGGATTGTGTGGAGTTATAGTAGGAGTAAAGTGCAGTGTGAAGGTCTGTAGGAAGAGTAGAAAGAGTACTAGAGGATTTAAGCACATTTTCTGATGCATTTCTTCTGTGATCAACAAACTGCTTAACTCCTGCATAGTAATAGGTGAGGATTTGCTCTGATCACAACTCTCAAGGCCTCAAATTCTGGAGGAAGGCCTTTGAGAATGTACAAAACTAGATCTTCCTCATTGATGATTTCTGCTGCTGCAGCTAAGCTATCAGTGATGGTTTTAACCTGATCGAAATAGTGCTGCATAGTGCTTTGACCTTTAGAGGGTGTAAACAGTTGCATTTTTAGCTGGTGGATGTGTGATCTGCTTAAAGATGAAAACCTAGTAGATAAAGCAGTCCAAATTGCAGCAGCAGTGGAAAGATGTAATACTTGAGGAAGAACAGTAGGAGAAATAGATGCAAATAAGCATGATTTTAGGTTTTGATCTATGAGATCCCAAGCAGAATAGTCAGGATTGACTATGGCGGTACCTTCACCATTGTTGATGAGCTGATTAGGTCTAGAAATTGAGCCATTCACATAGTCGAACAGCTGGTGTGCAAGTAAAGCTGTTGAACTTGTGTCTTCCATAACACATAATTTGTGTTGTCAAGCTTGATTGGAATGAGATTGTTCAGATTCTGCTTGAAGTTCTTGAGTCCTTCCATAGGATCTATGGAGGTTGCAGAAGCTGTGGAGGCCATGGCTGCAGAAGAGGAGTTTGAAGCCATAGCTGGAGGAGAGAAGTCGTTCGAAGCTTCAGAGAAGTTAGAGAAGAAGAATGAAGAAGAGTAGGTCGGATAAGAAGAAAGAGAGCAGTCAGTTATGGCTGCCAAAAAAAAAATGGAGGTTTTAGGATCTTCAAGCTCTCGATAATCTAGAGAGAGAAAGTAGCAAATTCGTGTGTGTATTTCATCAAGTGATTCTGATTTACATGTTTGATATATATAGGTACATGATGAGTTAGTTATTGACTAGTGCTTCAAGTCTTGCACCATGTGCATAACTAACCAACTGTGCCAGCTGTTACCTATTTTAACATGTGCTTAATATCATCTAGCTATTACAAAAGCTCTATTGCTCATATTGAAGTGTGCTAGGCTAGTGTATCTTATCAAAGAATATTCTTTTGCACAGCGGTTTCATTGAGTAAGCCGAGGACTAGTTGGATACCTGTCCATGATGAGCTATTTCCAAACATCCAGGCTGTTGGATAAAAGGCTCCCCATCAATTTGAACAGGGAAAGGACTAGAGGCATGTATCCTTATCTTTCTTCCTTGGGCTAGCCTCCTTGCTTGAGAAAGCCCAACCTACACAAACAGAAATGCAAAAGCAAATGTTAAAAATGTACATATAACATCACATGCCATAAGTATGAATATTCAGAAAAGGAGCAATCGTATTCCATGTAAAGTGGTAGGTGAAATTGTCGTCAATAGTCAGAAGTTTATATTACATTACGGTTACCAGGTGGCTGGCACTTGGTATATGCACCGTTCAAAGCAATTTCTTAGGATACATGCAAGTATGATTAGGAACCAAGCGGACTACATTTCCCACTCAGGCACACCACCATAAGACCAGGAAAATGAGAGAAGCAATGAGAGTGTTTCTGTGCCAGAAGGATGCAAAATTTGGTGCCTTCAATTTATAGGCCAGAAGATTTAATACTTCCCAATCTCAACCTCCATCCCCTCCAGGCCTGGCTGCAACTTTCATTCTCATAGGTCTAGTGGTACTATTTCTTTGAAAGTGGAGCATAGTGATACTTCTATCTGTCATTTTACTATACCATCACCTAAAATATACTGCAAGCACAACAGCTTTCCTAGTGGTGAGCAAATGGGAAGGGTGACTGGAACCGAACGAGAACCAACTTCATAGAGTAGGGTCGGGGTAAAAACAACATTCATGGGGTTGGAACTGGGTCCGAATTTCGGGAAACCTCCATAGGGTCACATACCAGTTCAAGGATCGGTTCATCCATTTGAACTGCTGAACCAACAACTATTTTTTTTTTTTCTTTGTTTTAAGGAAAAAGAAAGATCCAAAATAGAAATAGAAGTTGATTTTAAGTTGAGAACCCAGGCTTCAAAAATAAAAGCTGACACTTGCACCGATCTTTACAATTTAACTTATGTCATTTTAACTCATCTATAATTAATGTCACTTATAAGATAAAGACTATAAAAAACAGATGATAAACATTTCCTGGAGATCACATATTGTATCTTCTAGTTTTGGTGTACTTTATAATTTTATAATTTAAATGTTAGTTTTACGATTCATCACAAAACTATGTACTATACCAAGATGGTTCTTGCACACTAGTTTTAGGCATATTTAGCTCTCAAAATAAGGAAAAGTTGGCAAACAAAAGTCATAGACTCAAGGCACCAAACTAGTAAAAGTAGGACAGGGTTGGGTATTGGGTCCAAGGATGATAGGATCGGCTATTGGTTCCAAAAATTCGGGAGGTACATATGTCTCTGGAGCATGGAACCTCGGCAAACTCACAACTTCCGACCTTGAGCCGACCTTATTGGTGCATGCTCATCCATAATATGTGTTGTATTGAATCATATACTCCATTCCAAATAAAACGTCTACTTTTCATATGGCAAAATTTTTCAGAGAGAGTCGAAAATATCTAATTTGGGACGCATTTTCTGTTTCAGCCTTCTAAATTATCAGACAACATCCATATAGGGAGATGGAAATATTGCCACCCCAGACAAACTTGGAATCTCAAACTTGGACTCTAAGGATTTGAGAAACAAAGAAGCTGTATATAAATTTCAAACCTGAAGTTTGCCGAGATGCCACGCTCCAGAGACAGATACAACTTCTAGCGTTTTGTCGTGCATGTATTGATGATTAAAGTCATCATTATGTTCGCAGTCATTTTGCCAGAGATCAACTCCACCCATGTAGCTGCCAATATTAAGTACAATCAAACCTTCAGCATCCTGAATTATATAGTAAGGAAGAGTATTAGTAAAATTTAACATGCAATAAATGACATACAATTTCTAGACATTTTAACTTCTAGACTTTCTTAGTTTAAAATTTGTGTACCTTTGGGATCTCTACATCTTCACCATCAACTTCAAGCCACACTTGCCAAGGTAAGTCAGCACAAGTTCTATCCATTATATCTTTGGCACCTTCTTTAGCATACCGCAACTTGTTAATGAACTGCTTTCAGAACTTGAATTAGATAAAAGTGCGAACAACAGAGAAAATTTCAATAGACAAAAGGGAAAAATTAATTCCACCATAGAGGCAGAGATTCTCATCGCACAAACAGCATTCTTGAATAGTGATGTGCTAATTATCCTCTTCTTTTCCAATTACTTTTTTCTTTTCTGGTATCAAGGTCAAAAGATATTTTGCTTGGCAAAATCAGCCATAAAGTTCATTGCTGAAAGCATCTAGTCAATTCTCACCACAATTTTTTTTTTTAAATAAATAAATAAATAAAGAGGCTAAACACGACCTGCCATTACCTGACTGTAAAACTTTTCTGGGTTTTCTTCTCGATTCATATGAAATTCATATGCGACTTTTGCATCGCATCCAATACCTATAGAATATTGCAATCGTTAAATAGATCATAGACAGGTGCAAGTAAGAAACTGTCTTATCTATTTGTCTGAAACATATGCAATCTCCTGGTAGGACTTTGGTAGTGCCATCAACAGAATGCTCAAAGTTCAGGGGACCACAATTCTGATTAATGCAAAAGAGTTTAATATGGGAACAGAAAGGTCAAATACCTAAGTAGTTTATCATGAACTTTGATTGCACACAATTTGAATCACCACCATATTTCTCTTCAATTATATTTACATCCCAGCGATCAACCATTGTGATTGCTGCATGGTCTATATCATACAGAAAAGTGCTCAAGCCACCTTGCCCTTCGACTGCTGAAAATCCTCCACCCCATTTTAGAACCCTTGACAAATCATTTCCAGTCCCCAATGGGAGAACAGCAACAGGTGGAGGTGATTCAAAATTATGCCTCTCAATTGCATCAAGGACCCACGCCACAGTCCCATCTCCACCACAAACCAAAACCCTAAAGTTCGGCACATGACTAAACATCTTTAAACCAGCTTCTGGCCCTTCGGAGGAACTAAGTTCAAAAACCTACGAAATATAGTGGCAGAATTTAAGCTAAGATCAAGTACATTCCTCTAGAGTCGAATTGGTTCAGTAAAGACAAGTGACACTCAAAGAAAATATTATACCGTCACTCGTATGAGGTCAGCTTAAGCAAAAGTGAACATCACATGCCAAGAATTAAAGATCTTATGTGGAACAGTGGAAGTGAGCTAGAAACTCTTATCAAGACTCAAGCAAATGTTCTATGCAGCATGGCAGATAATGTTTTCATTCAAATCTGCATCTGGTAACAGTTGAACTAAATATTGAAAGCTGGCTTCTACATCTAAACAATTGGAGGGCACATTCAGATGAAGCCAAACAAGTCGACCCTAATAGAGTTTTTCTTTTCCATTTTAATATCAAAGAAAAAAACTTCACCTGCCTGGTGATAAAAATTAAACCTGCAGTGAGAAAAATGTAACTACAAAGTGACGATCATTTTTGCTTTATAGTCCTTAATCAGAACGTGGAAAATTATTAAGTATCTAATAAGTAGTTCTAGCAAAATATAGATTTCTCCAGGCACTTGGCATGACTGAGTTGCATAGTGGATTATTATGTTTAGAATGGCAAGATGCTGCAGCTGCAATATATTGGTGGATTTGGTTATCAGAAGAAACAGGGGATGACTTTTAAGGATGATTTAGCTTTTCAGTTTGCTCTGTAATAAAGTTCTTTACTTTAGTTTCTTATAGTGATATCCTCAGGTGCTTCTAGTTTCTAATTATTTTATCGTCAGGTGCTTCAGATCATTTATCGGGAAATTTATGACTCTGTTTACCTTTCGTGGGATCTCTCACTGGCTGGCGGCGATACATAAAAATGTTAGATTTCTTAGTGAGCTACTCTTGGTATCTAGTCCTCCATACCTAGTGTAATATCTTGCAAAAAGATTAGTTATATGACTAAAAGAATGCCCTTCAAAAAGTATAATAAACATGTCCGCTTTCCGAAACCGTAACCATTTGTCATTCCAATTACTTCATCCATAAACTTTTTTTATCATTTCAAAATAGCGATACGCTCTAAAAAAAAGTCAAGCATAAGCTTCCATTCTAGAGCCCTATCTTTTAGATTTGGATCTTCACTCTCATTGGTAAGTGTGGAAAGCTAACATCATTACAATTACAAGTTTAATCTTTTTGTATCTGCACATGAAACTGAAGTATGATGATTCTAAAAGAATTGAATTCTGTTTCCAGAGCTCCAAGTCTAAGAGTTTCTTCCTAAGCTAAATTATCCCATGAAAGCCAGGTAAACAGTGAAGATAACAAAAAGAAACATGAAGTCTTAATATCTCTCGCTCACAAGAGAATTTTTCACCTATTTGAACCTTATTTCCTCAAAGAACAGCCTCCAACACCAGACTCCTTCAATTGCTATTTAAAAAACATACCTATCTTTATCTGCGATGACTGAGAAAGAGTAGGGTAGACAGAATAGAAAGCCAACTTTGCCATAGTCTTTCAAATGAGAATGTCCTCATATTTAAACACATAAACTTGTATGAAATACCCCTTTATATGTAACAAATCTTATAACAACCCAAGTGTTGTATTATCAACCAGTCACAGACCATTATGCTTTGCAAAATGATAGTCTATAATACTTGAGGACATCAAACATAGTGGTGCACGAATCATAAGGGAGTCATTATTATAGCCAGCAGTTAAAACTCTGCTGCTATTTTTCTTCATATATAGATGAGGTTGCTTAAAGAATATCCAGTTCCATGCGAGGCACATGCACTGGCATCCACAAGAGTGTCCAAGTCATCACACATGATCTTAGACAAAGTTAATACAGCATCGTCTTTGAATGACTAATTTATCCTAACATATGTCAGTATCACATGTATGACATATTAACATGAGTAATGAAAAGCAAAGAGAACAATAGATTGGATTATAGTTAGGATAACAATGAACCATCAACCTACTTCAATGAAGAGTGAATACCAAATCTATCCATTCACTATAAACGAGACAACATCTCTTAGTTGTTCCAACTAGTAAGCTCTAAAAGTATATATCATACAGTAGATAATTCTACTTAGGTACTACGTCTCAATAACATACAAATAAAAGGAAGACCGACCCTAATGTTAAACATCAATAAGCAATTCATTTATCATTTCTATGTCCTTTGTAATGAAACGAGAAGATAGAAGGGGTGCTAGAGTGTAATAAAATATTCACCTGTACTGGATTCAATAGCATGTTCAATCTCCTCCTCAGGGAAGGCCCATTTTGAGCTCCACTCTTGGTATTAATGAATACTAAAAGAGGTCTTGCATCCAGAGGCAAATTCACTAAAACATACCTCTTATAACTGCCACAAATATTGTTTTCATGCTTCTTTGAGACCAAACCATTCTGGGTGCCCTTCTTATTACGAAATCTGCTACCATTGAGAAGTTGTTCATCATACTTCTCGCTACTGGATTTCTTTAAACCGGCCAGACCATTGAGCACATACTGCAACACCCTTTTGGCAGCAGAACTCTCTTGCACCTTACTACTAACAGTGCGGTTGCTGCATTGTTTGTTTCGATGCCGCTTTCTTCTAAACTGTCCACGGACAGGAGGGGAAATAAATTCATCGGTAATAGAACTCAGCATTCCCCCGTTGCTTGACTCATCTTCTACATCTTTCACGGAAAGTGGGGAGAGAATGACCCTTCTTAAAGGACCCAAATCACATATATCACCCAATTCTTCTGACATTCTGGCTTGACAATTTACATGGATAAGTTGCTGGCACCACAGGCAGTGCCATGTTGGAGATGCATCAATGAAAGGAATACCACAAGGTTCATCACAGTAAAAACAAAAAGCAGACATTTCTGGATTCTCATCTTGATTGATCCATCTTTCTGACCAGTGGTGCTGCACATGGCTAAAATCAGCTTGTGCTACACACTTGCAATCCTTTGCTGCAAACTGAGAACAATGAAAATGAGCTGCAACACCACAAACAGAGCAACGGTTTACGGGAGAACGTGATGTGGCTTTTGTACCTAAGGTTTGTGGCAACACCAGGGAAGTCAGGCAGACGCAACATGTTGATGGAGGTCCACCGTAAGCAAAATCTTCCATCCATATATGGTATGACAGGGGAACTTTTAACTTCTTCCAAGCTTGCTTTTTGGCTCTAGCAGCAGCTTTAACCCAATTAAGAGAAGTTCTTCTCTGCCATTTGAGTAACGCGTACACAAAAGCAAAAAGTCCAAGTAAACCAGTAACCAGCCCTCCATAAATATAAGCACCAGTAGAGTTTGTGCTTGTCAACAACTTCAAGAATGACAAACTGATATCAATCATTGTGAACCCTACTTTTAGTTCTGCGTTTCAACTCTTATCACTTCCGGTAATGTTATGATTTCCAGCAAGAGAACAGATCCTGACCAAAACAAAGCATCATCAGATCGGAACAAAACAATTTAACACAGAAAGAGAGGGAAAATATAAGGCACTAACTAGTAACAGTAATTCTAAGAAAATTAAAGCTATGCAATATAATGTTATAAAAACAAAATCATGATTCATGCCTCAATTAAAATCCCTGAACTAGTAATTATAACTTATCAATTCTGAAGTCATTCAGTCACACAACAAGTGTTACATGGACATCACTTGATAATTCTTCAATGTGAAGACATCAAGGATGGTATGGTTGCAACTACACATAGATCTCGAGGCAAGTGAAAATAGCAGACCAAAGTAAAGTATAAGACATCTCTCAATTATAATGCTATTAAATCACACGACAAGTAAGCCACACATAGTATTACATGGTTTTGTGATTCTTTATAATGAAGGCATCAAGGAATGTGTAGTGGCAACTAGACGTAGATATCAGGGGAACAGATAATAGCAAACCAAACTAAATTGCATCCCGAGGCAATATCTCTTTCAGTCTGCTTAGGAGATCTAGACTTCAAAAAACACATCAAATGGATATCTGCTCTCAATTTAACATGATGATTAGAGTCCCATCCATGCATCGCATCGTAATGAACAGAAAATTCAGGAAGTATTAGATAGGTTTCTAAGTTTAAAACAGAAGATATCCATATTCTATTTGTTTTTTGTTCTAAGCAATTTGATTGCAACAAGATGCACTTCTTAAATAAAATTTTCTATGGTTATGCTTGGCATGTTATCAAGATGGTATTTATTAAACATGAGACCAGAACTAAGATGACAAAAAAGTGTCCCCTTAATGTAAAAGTTCAAAAACTAAAGATGTGACTCCAAATATTTCACAAGAATCACACAAGGAATTATGGATCTAGCAGCAACTCTGTACAAGAGTAACATGCATGAGATAACTTTAAAAAACATTTACTAAGGTAAAGTAAATTCTGTACTTATTCTTTGCATTCGAAAGAGTGCTGGTTATTAGGATAGAGGGGAGGTTGATGCACATATATACCAACTATTCTCCATTTTAATCGTATGAAATTCCCAGATATGCCTATCTCCCTTTGGGTGTAAAAAGCAGATTGTGCATATTTTCCAAAGCCAACCAATATCCATTCAGGAAACAAACAACTGTCCCCACTGCCCCCAAGCCAACCAATATCCATCCAGGAAACAAACAACTGTCCCCACTGCCCCCACTGTGATGAATGCCAGCTAATTACTTCTACTATTAACTTAGGCAAATTTGACAAGAATGTCATGCACCTTGCCAAAAACACCTAGCAAATATGCCAGAGATGAAAGAGTTCAAGAAAGAACAAGCTTTATTTTCTTCCCAGGAGAATCCTCCCACATTAAGCTCCCACCAAAACCCCATTCACCTCCTCCCCCACATCTCATCCTTGATCACTCCATGCCTTTCAAGTCCCAACCACAACAACTCTCAATTACGAAATTCGTTTCATTGTATTCCTAAACAAACTGCAATGGAATTGTAGAGGAAACCAAAACCTCTCCAGTAACTCCTTCCTCTTGACACCAGATTCTTGATTACATCACCCCGACACCCCACCCCCCCCCCCCCCCCCCCCCCACCAATTCTTCAACACCACTAACTCAATTAACAGAAACTACCCTTCACGATCATTATATGCACCAATTTCACCAACCATTCTTGTCAATACAAGCATTATTTCTCTCTCAGCAATTCTAGCAGCTTCCGCTGTCATACACATGTCCCAACCAAATAATTATTTCATTAATTATAGTGCACTAGATGATGAGGGTTCCAAAGGATGCAGGCGCTAAAGGCAATGGCAGCTAGCAAGCACACTCCATGTGACACAGGTAGACCATAGCCATTAATGTAAGATAAGGATGGAGGAAGGTAACAGAGGCTGTCTGTATCGTGTTAGCCATGGGTTAGAACCATTCCATTGATCAATAAATAGATCGCTTAGGTCCTTATTGTCACACTGTTGATACTCTTAGCCCTCTTAGCCCCATCTAACAGAGATCAATGTTTTGAAAAGTGAGTACAAGACCTTCGCCAAACTGACGAAATTCCCAAAGCTCAAAAAGGGCCGAAAGTGGACTCTTCAACGCGTATTCATGTGCCCATATATAAAACAGAGATATCATGTTTGCTAACTATGGCTTAACAGCAACTCCGCCCAACACCAAAATGAAAATGTTACTTGTACACTGATAGATTGTCAATATAGAGATGAAAGCACACGTCATATGCATTGCAAGGAACTAGCATACATTCTTTTTTACTTTTTAGTCTAATAAACATTCAGCCTCTTTTGAAAATTCAACTACCTATGGCATATAATAGACCTCAAAGTGGCCCGAGCCTATGTACAGCGCTGCCCCTCACATAAAGAAGATTACAAAGTAACAATTTAATTACAAGGAAAGGAGGAAAAGATGTTTAAATTATTAGAAACTACAAGTAATCCTCTATCAATCATAATGCAGTGATAACTAGAAAAAGAAAAAGAATCATAGATCACGCAAATTTAATTAAATAAAAAAACTAAGGAATAGAATAACCATAATTGGCCAGATCCAAACGAGAGAGAAGGTACCTAAAGAAAAGAGGTGAACAACTGATGAAGTGTAGAATTAATGATAGAGAAAGAGGATCGTGTTGTTGATGAGAGATCAAAGACATGCTTTTTACACAGAATTTGCATAGAAATCTGTGTGTGTATATATATCTATATATGTGTGTGTGTTATATGTTATATGTTAGATGTATGTATGTGTATATGTATGCGTGTAATGTGAATCTGAAGAAATGGGAAAACTTTTGACAGGAAAAGCAAAAAGAGAGAGAGGAGCGTGGCGGGATTTCCCTACGCAAAAGACGCGCCGGATTGGTGGGAAATATCGAAGGGTCGGGAAGTGGGGGCGTGTAATTTATTGCATCGAAAGTGATATTACGATATTGCCCTTTGTTCTTTCCATTTAAAGATGACTAATCAAAGTAGCTGCTTGTTTGACTGAAAATACCAGGCTCGTTAATGTCAACGGTGATGGGTGGAGGATTTGTACGCGCAGGCCACGGTGATGGGTGGGGGATTTGTACGCGCAGGCCACAGTGATGGGTGTTGTTTTTTGAAATTTGACAAAGCAGAAGTGGGAAAATCTATCGGGAAGATGATGAAGTAGAGTACAAACTCCCACTTCTGCTTTGTCAAATTTCAAAAAACAACACATTTAATTTCTTCAACATAGTATTTGGTAGCCCTTATATTGTAAAATTTATTTGATTTGTAAATAAATTTTAGGAAAATTTATATTTATAAATAAAGTCTTTTAGAATAGTAATTTATAACATATGTGGAATTAGAATTAAAAATTATATTTTATTCAAATATCCTTCATTTATTCTATTGGAATTAGTAAAATTTAAGAATGATAAACAAGAACTTTTGAACTATTTAACAAGCACTAGCATATGGACTGTTGATGCCCTAACTTATTGATTAATTATTTTCTTCGTATTCTATTGAAAGAAAAATGGTGAGGGAGATGGTTTGAAATATATATATATATATATATATATATATTTATCTTTGTATTTGAGGCAAAGTTAAACTTAAGTGTAAAGAAAAATTGAAAGGGTAATTTTGTCCTCAAAAGAAAACAACTAACTTAAAAAATGTGAATTTGTAAATTTCACTTCTTAAGTAAAGATTTGGATAAGTTTAGAGCAAATTCAAGATTTACAAATCCTAGATTTTTTATTTTTTAAAATGGTGCTTTCAAACATAAAAAGTTGAATTTGCAAATGAATTACTCAGTTTTTTGTGTAATTCATTTATTCCAAACAATATGTAAGTATAACCACCTACATATTCAAGATCAACAAACAGGCCTGTTGATTGAGTAGTTAAGGAGAATCGTGCTTCTTCTTTCTCTATATATTAGTTTGTGTGTATTATCCCTTCTATGGCATGACTTCTTCTTAATGATGTCCAATATGCTTTTGTACCGCCAACTAATGTTGGCTCATGTTTACATAATGGACACAAATAATTACGATAAAAAAAAAAACCACCTACATATTCAAGGTGTGAGCATTCCTTGTCTTTTCACAATTTTGTTGGTAAAGATATCTTCATACTCAACTTTTTTGGGGAGGGTTCTAGAACTCTCTCTTTTCCATCCCCTAATATACTTGCTCAATTGGTTCTGTTGGTAAATGTATTTGGATCTTCTTATATCGAATAACATTATCATAAAAATTTAATAGTGGTGAATTGTTTAGATCATTTTACCTTAACTGTATATGGTTGACCAACAATCTTTGGTCTAGTGATATATTTTTTTGCTGTAAGTGTGAGATATTGTAAAATTAATTCTCGTGAGTGACATATTTAATATATGTTGTACGACTTAAACCTCTCTTGAATTAAAAAAAAAAAAACACTGTATATGAATGCATGAATAATTCATTGCAAGAGAAATTCAATGGTAGTGAATATTGTCCAAATCATTTTACCTTAACTATATATAATTGCATGAATAACTCATTATGGAAGAAATCTGATGACCCAACCCGATGTAACACCCCGATCTCTCGCGGAATCAGGACCAATAATAGCAACCCGTCCCAATCCCAAGGCATGAAAAAACGAGAGAAAACAGATGGAGTTTCCCCTGAACCTAGGCCAAACCAAAACCTGTACTCAGAAGAATTCAACCACAAGCAATGACCGCAACATATATAAAATTCCACTTCTAGTACATATGACCATTCTAGCTCTCTTTCACAGGTAAAATGCATATACATGCATTTTAACTAGTTATTTACCCAACTAAATAGTTATAACTTATTACATGTCATTCTAATAGACTTTAACTTTAATACAAACCCTTATACACTTCAATTACCTACAAGGCTACTAGGCCTTAAAATAGATACAAGTTCGTACACCAGTTACATTTACATCACATCATTATGAAACATACACAAGGCATCCACCTTAGCAAGCAACAAGCAACCAGGGAGACTCAACAACTTCTTTCACTATCTCACCTAAAAATGTGTCGAGACCCACTACCAAGAATGGAAAAACAAAACTAAGATCTTTTTAAGAATGATGGAAACCGCGACCGTTGCTTAGCAAAGCAAGAGCCTTGGTATAATTGAGAATGATGGAAACCGCGAGAATCTTGGTATGGTAAAGACGCCACAAACGGGGATGGAAATCCACTTGATAAGTCGAGGGTGAATGCCACAAGGAATCCATTGATAAGTTCGAAAGAGTCTCTTGGAGAACTCAATGAGAATAATCCTACAATTTAATAGTCAAAAACATCTTACTTTTATTTCATGACAATCAGCCTTATATACGCAAAGAACAAATAAGTTTCCTATTTGGAAGAGAACTCCTAAACCCTAACATGAATAGTGACGTGAATAGTGTTTTGTGAATAGTGATTTAAATAGTAACTAGGTCAAAGAAGTTTTAGAGCCCAAGAAAGACTCATTTCCTTGGAGTCCAAGAAAGTCTCCTTTTCTTGGAGCCCAAGAAAGACTCATTCCTAATGTGAACACCTAATTTTGTCCATATTAGACTCTAGGCAATAAACTAGAATTCAAATTAAACTAAAATTCAAACTAAGATAGAATTACAAAGAAATCAAATCTTGACCAAACTTTCAAGCTTCTTGTAACTTCTTGAAGAATCTTGAATTTCTTGAATCTTGAAAATAGAATTTTGACTTGATTCTTTGCTAGAAAAAACACCCAAATAAATGGTTCAATGAACATGGATGGTTCAATGAATGTGGATGGTTGATTCTTGGCTCTTTCTTGAACGGTTCGTACAGCCTTGATGTCCTCATCATTCCCTCCCCCTTGAGAATGATCTGTCCTCAAATCCTCCAGGTTCAAAGACCAGCCTAGGTGGTAGACCATGTAGCATGTCCTCGGGAAACAGTTCAACTCCTTTGTGCAACCTGTTCCTCCTTTGTGCTTTTGGACCAACTGGTGGCTGTGCCCTTTGTGCTCTCTCTTCAACCCTATCCAACCTCTCATGTAGTTGGTCAAGTTCTACTTGTTGGTATATGTCAATATCCACCACCTCATAATAAGTATCGTTAATTATATGGTAGCATAAATTAACGATTCTGACTTAAACATCGATGAGGTCAAAAGAGACTGCGATGGCTACAAGAAAGAAGTTCGGGAATTTGGAATTACCTAAGATGACGTCGGGATGATGCAATGCTAAAGTTGGCAAATTTGACCAAATGAAGCTTCCTAGAAGTTGGCTTGGATGCTAGCCACCCATGTGATAAATATGGGTGGTCAATGCTTTGAACATGGTTGGTAAAGCCAACCAAGTTGGAAAATGTTTGATAGGAAGTCTCCTATGGCGGGCTAGCTGAATTCTATAAATAGGCATGCATTAGTTCATCATTTTCATTCACAACACAACTCCAAACACAATCCTAAGTTAGTCTTTCTTTCTTGTATTCTTCTTGTAAGTCCAGAAGCCATTGAAGCTCTAATCTTGAGAGCGCACGGTGGGACAATTATCTTGTAAGTGTTATATTGAATTATTACAAAGAGTAGTGTTGTCTTTTTACTTGATTGTTGTTAAGACATTTCTAGGAAATTGTTTATATTCTTACATGGTATCAGAGCTTAAGGGACTCTTAACAACAATCTTGTCTAGTAAAGCTCAACAACTATGACTACTCAAGGTGCTAGTTCTTCTTCTACCAGTTCTAGTTCTGGTTTAGTACCGACAATTCGTATCCATCCCCATACCTTCACAGAAGGAAAGCTTGATGGCACGAACTATCTTTTGTGGAAGTTTAAAATCACTACAGTTCTGGACTCCTACGAACTCCTTGATATAGTGTTAGGCACATATGCAGAACCATTTGCAGTCCGCGTTGAAGATGACACAAAAAAGGTCACACCTCCAGATCCTCAGCTTGTCAAAGAATGGAGGAGACGAAATGCTGATACACTTTGTGCAATTGTAACAAGTGTTCAGGATTATGTCCTTACTCTAATTCAACACACAACTAAGGCAACTGAATCTTGGAACATACTGAGAAATCAGTATGAAACAAGGAATCAGACTCGCATTCAGAACTTGGAGAATCAGTTAGCTGCTGAGAGATTAAGTGAAGATGAAGCAGTTGAGTCATTTATCAGTAGGATGAAAAACCTACGTGATCAAATGGCTACAGATGGTATTGCCAAATCAACTGAGGAACTAGCTCGAAGGTGTATTAGAGTGTTGCCTCCAAAATTTGACGGCCTTGTGACAGCACTCAATACACAAGTTCGCATTCCTCCTTTAACGTTTGAAGAATTCACTGCCATGTTGATAGAGAAAGAGATGAGACTAAAAAGCAGAGAAAATCAACTTGACTCTACCTTTGTAGCCAAAGCGAGGAATAGCCAAGAAGAAAAGAAGAAAGGAAAGAAGAAGACATTTTCTGGATCGTGCTACTACTGCAATAAGAAAGGTCATGCTATCAAAGATTGCATGAAATTAATCTATGACAAGAAGAACGGAACTCTAAAGCCAAATTGGAGAAATAAAGAATCTGCCAATACGGCAGAAACAGAAGTGCATCTGTTTACTGTAATATATGTATCAGAGGAAACGTGTACTAGTGCATCTGTTTATTGTAATAGATGCATCGGTGTTAGATAGTGGAGCTTCCCGACACATGACCAGCAAGAATGAGTTATATGACTCTATAAAACCTCTACAAGAACCAATGAATGTTGTCGTCGGGAATAATGCTAAGTGTCCCGTTGAGGGCACTAGAACTATCTTGCTCATGTCTAAAGATGGAGGAAGCAAGAAGCTGTCCAACGTACTCTTTGTACCCCAGATCACCAAAAATTTGCTATTTGTAGCTGCTATTACAGATAATGATCTAGAAGTGCGGTTCAAGAAGATGGAAGCTTTGATTCTTGACAAGGATCAAAATATAATAAGTAAAGGTATTCGCAAAAATAACCTTTACGAAATCAGCTCTCTTTTTGCCGTCGTGGATGCCAAAACAAGTCAACTTTGGCATGAAAGGTTCGGGCACATTTCCTATCCTATGTTAAAGGAAATGCAAAAGAAGAAGATGGTGGCAGACTTGCCTTCAATTGAAGAAGTTGAAGGACCATGTGAAGGTTGTATGCTGGGCAAGCAACATAGACAGTCATTTCCTAAAGAGAGTCATAACCGATCAAAGGCTCCTCTAGAGTTGGTACATGCTGACCACTGCGAAAAAATGACTACCGCGGCGTTGAGAGGATCTTCCTACTTTATGCTGTTAGTAGACAATTATAGTAGGAAGATGTGGGTATACTTCCTTCGGGACAAGGCTGATGCTCTTGAAAAGTTTAAAGTGTGGCATAAACTTATGACAAATGAGAACACAACTTAGTTGAAGAAACTTCGTACTGATCGTGGGGGGGGAATTCTGTTCTACAGAGTTCACCAACTACTGTAACAAGCTTGGGATTAAGCGCCAATTGACTACTCCATACACACCACAACAAAATGGAGTTGTGGAACGAAGAAATCGAACAATTGTAGAAATGGCTTGATCCATGTTGAAAGGTGCTCGCTTACTTCATACCTTCTGGGCTGAAGCAGTCAACACAGCAGCGTCCATCTTCAATCAGTGCTCAACCAAGGCACTCACCGATAAGACTCATAATGAGGCTTATTATGGTACGAAACCTTTTGTGTCTCATTTAAGAAAATTTGGGTGTGAGTGTTTTGTATACATCCCAAATGAAAATATAAAGAAATTGGATGACAAAAGCAAGAAGGGTATTTTCTTGGGATATAGTGAATAGTCTAAAGCATATAGACTCTATGATGTAGAGGCCAAGAAGGTGATCATAAGCCGAGATGTGGTGTTTAATGAGCGACCACACTCAATGGAGGATAGCGGTCTTGCTATTTCGTCATCAACCGATGAAGTATTCCACCAAGTGCCTAAACAACGACCGTTGAACAATGAAGAAGTCTCTAATGATGAAGAGACTGAAGACCAACCTGTTGTATCCACAAGGAAGCCACAACCGAAGTGGTTCCAACAGCTCTTTGATGGAAGAAATCCAGGAGTTACTGATGATAGTCCACGTCCTGATGGACTAAGACGATCAAAGAGAATAGAGGAGCAGAACAGAATAAGACAACAACTAGAAAACATGGCTTTGATAACCCAAATCATCAAGATGGTAAAAGAACCGACAACTGTGGAGAAAGCCATGTCAAATCCAAATTGGAAAGCAGCTATGCAAGCCGAGTATGATAGTATCATGAAAAATGATACTTGGGAGATCGTTGAAAAGCCACCGAACAGAAAAATCATCGGCACCAAATGGATCTGGAAAGTGAAGTACAAGGCAGATGGAAGTCTTGAAAAATACAAGGCACGCCTTGTAGCACAAGGATTTTCGCAAGTCGAAGGTTTCGATGTATATGAAACTTTTGCTCCAATAGCAAAAATGTCAACAATCAGACTAGTTATTGCAGCTGTCGCGCATTATGGATGGATTGTATATCAAATGGATTTACGTTGCACAACTCCCTGGCTTCCAAATATCAGGTGAAGAAGAAAAAGTCTACAAATTGAAAAGGCTTTATATGGGTTAAAGCAAGCACCACGAGCTTGGTACAAACGTATAGACTCTTTCTTCTTGCAGCATGGTTTCTGTAGAAGCAAATCAGAGGCCAACTTGTATGTTCTAAGTGAACAAGGAAAGAAGGTAACTATAGTCCTATATGTGGATAATCTTGTAGTCACTGGTGACCATGAAGATAATATTCGGAAGACGCAAGAATGGTTGAGTCAAGAATTTGAAATGACAAATCTTGGTCTTCTTCATTATTGCTTGGGAATCGAGGTATGGCAAAAACCTCATACTATCTTCATCTCGCAACAACGATATGTTCATGAGCTCCTAACTGCATTTGGTATGTCCGAGTGCAAACTAGTTGTCACCCCGATGGAAGTGAATACAAAGTTATCAATTGACGATCCTTCAGAACAAGTTGATAACAAGCTCTACAGAAGGTTGGTTGGAAGTTTAATCTTCCTTTGTAACGCAAGACCTAATATTAGTTATGCTATAGGAGTTCTCAGTCGGTTTTCAAATAAACCGAGACAAAGTCACTAGCAAGTAGGGATGCGGATCCTCAAATATCTCAAAGGCACATTGAAGTATAGGATATCATACAAGTCTGGAGATACTTTATCTGGGTACTGTGACTCAGATTGGGCTGGTGATATTGACTCAAGAAAATCTGTTACAGGTTACGTATTCACATTCGGTGGTGGAATCATCTCATGGTCTAGTAAGAAGCAACCCATCGTTGCACTTTCATCAACGGAGGCAGAATACAAGGCTGCTTGTGTAGCATCCTGTGAAGCTGTTTGGCTATGATGCATCATGACTGATATTGGCATTCCAATAGAGGAAGCAACAATACTGAAATGGGACAGTCAGAGTTGTATAGCCATGACAAAGAATCCGGTAGTTCATGCTAGAACAAAACACATAGAGATTCAGTATCATTATGTGAGGGAATTGATCAAGGAAGGTGAAATCTACATGGAGTACTGCCCTACAGAAGATAATTGTGCAGATATCTTCATTAAAGCATTAGGGAGCGTCCAGTTAAGCAAGCATCTTCAAACATTGGGTGTTGGCCCAATAGCTTAGTCAACATGAGGTGAACATTGATGGGGGTGTTGGTATATGTCAACATCTACCTCCTCATAATAAGTATCGTTAATTATATGGTAGCATAAATTAACGATTCTGATTTAAACATCGATGAGGTCAAAAGAGACTGGGATGGCTACAAGAAAGAAGTTCGGGAATTTGGAATTACCTAAAATGACGTTGAGATGATGGTAATGCTAAAGTTGGCAAATTTGACCAAATGAAGCTTCCTAGAAGTTGGCTTGGATGCTAGCCACCCATGTGGTCAATTGTAGCCACCCATGTGATAAATATGGGTGGTCAATGCTTTGAACATGGTTGGTAAAGCCAACCAAGTTGGAAAATGTTTGATAGGAAGTCTCCTATGGCGGGCTAGCTGAATTCTATAAATAGGCATGCATTAGTTCATCATTTTCATTCACAACACAACTCCAAACACAATCCTAAGTTAGTCTTTCTTTCTTGTATTCTTCTTGTAAGTCCAGAAGCCATTGAAGCTCTAATCTTGAGAGCGCACGGTGGGACAATTATCTTGTAAGTGTTATATTGAATTGTTATAACGAGTAGTGTTGTCTTTCTACTTGATTGTTGTTAAGACGTTTTTGGGAAATTGGTTATATTCTTACACTACTCGCATCATCCGTCTCATCTCTCCCAACAAAGCTTGCATCTGTAAGTTCGGAATGGCGGCTTGTTGACTTTTTTCGTTTGTGTTGTCCCCTTGAGTTTGAGACATGGTTGAAATTAAACTGCCTCACGTGTTTCCCTCAAGTCAATTGGCTTTTACCCTATAATACTCTCACCACACTGCCTTTTTCCTCTCGTATTCTTCTTTAAGTTCTTTAGAAACTAACAAAACAATAAGGATCCAAGATGATAAACAAACCAAACGATTATAATGTTCTTGTAACAGATTCTGAATTTTTTTTTCTCTTTTTTTTTTTTTTTTTTTGCAAACAGACCTCTAAGACGTGGAAAAAATATTAGAACAAGAAAACTAAGACAAATCTAGAAAAAGAAACCTAGAGTAATAAGAATAGTTAAAGAAAGCCTATGCAAAAATACAAAAAAAATGCCTAAAACTCCTAGTAGACGATGGAATTTGGCTTTAAGAGGGTGGTGCCCATGGTTAATCCATGGGTTTTGCTCAGAACGCCTTTTTCCTATAGAAAAGGTTGGTATCGAGGGCTAATTCAACCCAAAAAAAAAAAATTATGCCTCTGTTTTTTTTTTTCTTTCTATTTTTCTGTCTTTTCTTGACTGTTTTTTCTTTCTTCTTTTTTTGTCTTGATTTTTCAGAAATGAAACCAATGAGAAAATAACAAGAACTCAAGTTTAGAAGCACAAGAAACCCTAATTCAAGATTCTAGGGTTTGGCCAATTGAAAACAAGAAACGAAATTGAAAAAAAAACTAGCAAGAAACAGAATTGAAAACTAGAAAGACACGAAATTGAAAAACTAGCAAGAACGAGGAATCAAGAAAGGGAATTGAAACAAGAATCAATCAAGAACGAAGAAAGGAATTTAAAGACCTAAACCTAGACACACGAATTGACCAAGAAAATAAGAAAAAAGATACGCAAACCTAATAAACCTAAGCTATGATTACCAACTGATACGACCTGGTTAACATGTGTTGAGACCCAACACCAAGAATGGTAAAACAAACCCAAGATCTTTTCAAGAATGATAGAAATCGCAACCCATTGCTTAGCAAAGCAAGAACCTTGGTATGGTAAAGACGCCACAAACGGGGATGAAAATTTGCTTGATAAGTCGAGGCTAAACGCCACAAGGAATCCCTTGATAAGTTCAAAAGAGTCTATTGGATAACTCAAGGAGAATAATCTCACAATTTAGTAGTCAAAAACATCTTACTTTTATTTCATGACAATCAGCCTTATATAGGCAAAGAACAAATAAGTTTCCTATTTGGAAAAGAACTCCTAAACCCTAACATGAATAGTGATATGAATAGTGTTTCATGAATAGCGATGTGAATAGTAACTAGGTCAAAGAAGTAGACTTAGAGCCCAAGAAAGACTCATTTCCTTGGAGCCCAAGAAAGTCTCCTTTTCTTAGAGCCCAAGAAAGACTCCTTCCTAGTGTGAACACCTAATTTTGTCCATATTGGACTCTAGGCAATAAACTAGAATTCAAATTAATACTAAAACCAAAACTAAGATAGAATTACAAAAAAATCAAATCTTGACCAAACTTTCAAGCTTCTTGTAACTTCTTGAAGAATCTTGAATTTCTTGAATCTTGAAAATAGAATCTTGACTTGATTCTTTGTTGGAAAAAATACCCAAATAAATGGTTCAATGAACATGGATGGTTCAATGAATATGGACGGTTGATTCTTGGCTCTTTCTTGAATGGTTCGTACAGCCTTGATGTCCTCATCAGAGCTAGGGTTAAAATGAATAAAATGCAGCTAGTGTCTAGCAGGGGCCTTTTGGTCATTTTAGAGCTAGGGCGAATATGTCTTTTGGTCCCTCTTCTAGCTAATTTCCATAGACCAGGTAAGTGCACTTTCCTTTTCTCTCTAAGATTGGCGTGTGGAATGTGTATTTGGCAAGTGGATGTCGTGTGATTAGATTATGAAGTTGGAAGATAGGATTGTAGGCTAGCTATTATTATAAGACTCTTTATTTTATGAATTATCTTTGAGATATGGAATTTATAAAGATAAATAAAGAGATAATACAATGATTATCTAGCATATTATCTAGCATTAATAATGTGGACAAGATATAGTCCAGATACATTATTGGATGCAAGTACAATTCGTATGTCTCCTAGTACTCCTAAAACACACTAGTCACTTAGGACTCTTGCTTATTAATACACGGCCAACCAAGAAAAAAAAAGAGAATTAATTTTCTTCCTCCAACGTGAAAGGTGATAGCTTATCAAATTCCAGTCTTGAACTGGAACGAGTTTTTTAATGAAATTCAGTCTAAACTGCTTGAAAATCAGATCAATGCTCAAGCGTTGAAGAATTCATCGAGCTTAATTCCTACAGTTCCTGTTTCTTTGCAAGATTCCAAAGCCATGGGTCCCCCAACTATTCTTGTGCACGGGAATACTAGTCAAGCTGAGGAAAATAAGCTATTGCTTTTGGTGCCTACAAATCATGGTAGGACCGAGATGGGGCAAAATTTTCCTAACACTCAAGTTGTCGTGGGTCCATCAATCAAGGACAGGTCCGCTTCTCAAAATGCAGCTACCAATGTGGACATTCTTTATCACACGGGGCCATCAACACATGGAGATGTCGTGCATGCTTCGAATAGTTTTTTGAAGTCCAATACTCAGGAAGTTCAAACTTTCCAAGATGCTGTGGGTCCTACCACTAGTTTGCAGCTCCAAAATATTCCAATTCATGTCTCCCCCAACGTTCACAATGGGCTGTCAATTAATAATCCCGTGAGTCCTTCTTTGGATGTTAATGTTGGTGGTCCCAATTCTGCTCACCCCAATTTTAGTGAGCATGCCAATGCTGACCTTCCCATATCAGATGGGCAAGCTTTCTCTTCACCCGATTCCTGACAAAGTAGGGAACACAATATCCCACCATCTGAACTTGGTCATGGTAATTCAAAACTTTGGCTTTCCAGTCCATTTCTGCATCATACGAGTTTCTACTCAAATGCTCCTTTGGACGAATCTTTACCCCTCTCACCTGGAGATCATATTAATTCATTTTTTGAGGGAGTTAACACCCCTGTTCCAGTTAATGGCCATACTGATAAGTCTTTTGTGGAGAATTTCCCTGCTCTTCATCATGCATCTACGATTATTTCCTCTCAGAAAGCAAATATTGATTCTCCTCAACAACATAGGCCACGACAACAGAATGATTCTATAAATGAGGGCAGCCAAATTTCTCCTTCACAGAAAAATTGGAAGGATTTCTTTGTTGGTAATCTTCAAAGCTCGCTCAAGCTTGACTTTTTTCCCTCTGACATCAGTGATGAAGATGGAGAACCCATTGCTTTCCCCCCCAAGGAGGTTTATGATGAAGGTTATTTCCTATGGGATAATTGTCTTATTGGCCAATTTATTGGTAAACCACCTCCATTTTTTCTCATTGAGACTATGGTTAACAATTAGTGGAAAAAGTTTGGGCATGTGGATATTAAATTTATAGACAAAGGACTGTATGTGTTCAGTTTCGAGAATCCTTCCATTTGTGTCGTTGTTCTGGAAGAATTATGGCATGTTAATCACAGGCCTCTTCTCTTACGCAAATGGGATCCGGATATCCAACTTGTTGACTTCAAAGCTGATAGGGTTCCAATGTGGATGAAACTCAAAAATGTTCCAATTTCGCTTTGGACAAGAGCCGGATTGAGCTATGTGGCCAGTACTATTGGCTATCCTTTACAAATGGATTCTGTTACTGCCTCTAGGAATCATCTTCGGTATGCTCTGGTTTGCATTGAAGTTAATCTTGAGAAGCCTCTTAAGGATACCACCAAAGTGAAACTTCGTAACGGCCAAATTGCTTTAGTTGATATTGAGTATGCTTGGAAGCCCCAAAGATGTAGTCACTGTAACATTATTGGTCATAGCTCCAATAACTGTCCCACCTATGTTCCGATAACCAATGTTAGTGTTGATCCTCTTGTTGCTATTGTTTTGGAATCCAAGGACTCAGAGTGGCAAAATGGTAGTAAAAAGAAGCGGAACGCAAAGCGTAACAAGAGTCGGGGTGCTCAGGTCAGCAACCAAAATTCTGAAACCTTGAGCAAAAATCAATATGAGATTTTGAGTTCAAATTAAAATGTGAATACAGACACTACTGCTAGCAAGTTGGAAACTGAAAACCATCGTGGTCAAAGGGAAACTGCATTGAAAAAAAACTGCCTTTTCTAAAGGCTCAGGTCCATCAAAGGAAATTAATGATTGGGTTCAAGGTAAAGGTACTTTGAAGTTTAACAGTATGGTACATGAAACAGAATATCCCTCCGGACTTAGATGATGGTACTCTTGATTTTTAGAGCTTTGAGGGCTTTGGGCTCTAATGATCTTCATGTCTTATGGGTTTTCCCTGTTTTCTTTGTAGGTTCGTTGTTGGTTTTTTTGTAATTTCTTTTTGTTGTCTTTCTCGATCTTTGATTTGTTCATTGATCGTTTTTTGTACTATGTACCTCATTTTTTTTTGGCAATGACATTCACTGATCTATCAAAAAAAAAAAAAAGAGGAAAAGTGAGAGTGAGTTTCATCCCACAATGAACATCACCAAGGCTTGGAATTAGAATAGAAAAGAAGATCAATTGTGACTTCCTCTTGGTAGCCGCGGATTTCTTTTTCCAATGGTGTGGAGTTCTTGGCCAAGGAAAGTAAGGAGGAGTGGTGTCCACTCATTGCAGCCATCATGTGGTGAGCATCATTATAGTGTTGAGTTTTGACGCCAACACTTAAAGGTAATGAATCTGTCCGTAAAATCTTAAACTGCGTTTTATGCATGTATGCCTGCTTGTTTATATGTATTTGCTTGGTTATCGGTTCTTGATTGCTTCCGCTGCACTAGATTAAGTTTTTGATGCCTAAATCACTAGTAATCTAGACTATAGAACCATGGATAATAACCATCAAGTGGTATCAGAGCCACGCCAAATGCAATACATGTTAAAACATAGCATTAGAATAGCTAAAAAAATGTTAGAGAGTCCATGATTGGCGGACTGTTTAGGCTAAGCACGGACTGATTTTGTGTGCTACGATTATGTGGGATTGTTGCATGATAAATGAGGATATACACTTATTTTGCAGCCCATAATAACCCTTCCTTGATGGTTAGAATGCATGGTAATTATTATGGTTCTGATTTTTCAGCTTTGATGGTTTATGTATGATTATTGGATTGGTGGTTTATCCAATTGGTTTTTAATTTTTAATCATTTAGATAGCTGAATGTAGGCTTTATAATAAAGCATAGGACCATTTGTAATAGATAGGTTTTTTGTTTTTGCAATTCTATTACTAAAATGCTAGTACTATGCCGAGAATCACGCGAGCCAAGTCAAGGAAGCAGTGCTTAATTTTTGCGGACTGTTTTTGATGATTTTCTCGAGGAACCAACGGCAGTTTGAAGGAAATTTTGTGGCTGTCCGGACCCTCCATAGGTGGTGGAGTGGTGGAGTGTGGTGGTGGAAGAGTTCTATTGGTAATAGGACACTTGGATACTCATCCAAATCTAAGACTCCTAGATTGTGGCTGATTTCTTCATCCACAAGGACTCTTGGAGATTTGGATAGGATAAGAGTCTTGTTGTGATTAGGATAAGAATTCTATTGGCAATAGGACACTTGGATGCTCATCCTAAGACTCCTAGATTGTGGTACAAAAAAGAGAGAAAAAGCTGAAAAAAAGGCAGCCAAACCCGACTGCCCTTCTAGTGCAAGAGAAGAAAATTTTGCTCATCAAATCTTCAATTAAGCCAAGCCAAGCTACGTACAAGTAGTTTAGAGTGTTCTCTAGCCTTCCCTGAGCTTCTACACGCAATAGGTAAGGGATTTCATGGTTGTTTTTGCATTTTGAAAATGTTACACTTTTTTGAATTTCTTGTTTTGCTACTAAATGGTTATGGAATGCTTAAAATAGGTTATATATGTTGTATACAAGTAGTAGAGACCACATATATGCTATTGTTTCATATTTTAAATGGTTGAATTCGATCGTTGATCGTAGGGCATGAATAGTGATGAATTTTCAAGGGTTTGTGAAAACGAATCTTATAGCTTGATTCAATGGTCCAATTAGATGCTCTAGGTGCTAATGAAGGTAGTGTAATGTCCCCGTAAAATTTAATTGCACGTAACTTAACAAAAACATGAAATAGCTGACTTTTTAAAAAGGGTTTCGAGGTTATCGCAAATCTGGGTTAATTTGGCCTTCACATTTGGGATTCCTAGGCTATATAGGTTCTAAATAAGTTTTGCTAACTCCCGATTGAGTTCCGGTTGAGGTACTCGTAGTACAAAGTCATAAGGGGAAATTGGGGCTTTTGTGCTAAACGCAGGTAATTGGGTAACTTCGAGGGTCCTAAGGGTGTCTAATAGGTTAATTAGAAGTGTGGAATAGGCCACTTACTAATCTAGAGATTGGCTCGAGTCTGGAAGGAAAATGGGTTGCGTTACAAAGGGGATAAAGTAGGAAATCGGTTGTTTCACGCTTCTATGAGCTTGTAACTGTTCCTTAGGTGTTTAAATGGGTTTTTAAGACATTCTTGAGCTTTTGGTAATGTTCCATGTGAAATGTGTAAATGCTCTTTTGTTGTCGTTTAGTTGCTTATATGATAATGCTTCTATTCTAAATGTTTTGTGAATAAACATCATAGTTAAAGAGAATCAAGTTGGGTTATTTTAATGCTTAGCTTATTGAAGTCTTGTGTGATAATGTAATTCGGAGGTCTAGTAGTATCTAAGTGAACTAGAATGTATTTAGAAACTATGATTAACTTAGTTGCTAACTGTGCCATATATGTCCATAATGCTAAATTAACACTTGAATTGATTAGAGTATGGGTGGAATTCATTGTAGGTGTTTAAGACAGAATTGGAGCCATATTTTGCGTCCTGGAGCTTGGTAAAGGTGAGGGTTGTATCATACTTGGCATCTTAACTGATTTATTGAATTTCATTATGATGGTTATTGTGTAGATTATGAATTATTGTTTAATTACTTTAATTGTATTGTTATGTGCTCGTTTATATGTCAACTAGGAAATATTATTGTTATCTAGGTTACAAATGCTTGATAATGGAAATTCATGTGCGAGGACAACCTACTTTGTTGTCCTTAAATGTGTTTATTGATTATATTGTCATTTTCATCATACTTGCATTGCATCATGGTTGCGCAATCTCATTGTCCGGGACGGATGCGATGGGCCTCTTCGAGCAGCATTGGGCTTGCTCGGGTTGGTTGCTCTAGCTCCGCACCCTATTCCCTCGCTCACCTAGTTTGGAGTATGCCAGGAGGTGTTGGGTCGTAGGATCGGGTGCATCCAAAGTACCCATTGGTGTAAGGGATGCCGACATATCGAGGTGGAGGTTTGTGTTTGTGGTTTGTGGTTCCTGGTTCGAGAGTTTAGATGGATAAGTGTTATGAATCAATATCCTTTTAATAAGTGTAACATATTTGGCTATCGCTTAATTATTTTGCTTTATTGTTCATCCGTGATTATATATTGCATTGCACGAAAATGGTTTCGAAAACCTCCCTCACTGGGCATACGTGTTTTGTATGCTCACCCTCGTTACTAACACTTTCAGGTTTAATACGAAGCAATTGATGTGCCTACAAGCTATCCGGATTTCTATGCATTGGAGGGTTACTTGCTGTGGTAGTATAATTTGTAAAGTGGAGGTCTTGTATGTATTTGTAACATATCATGGAAGATTGTATTAAAGTCTAAGGAACCAATGGCCTGTAATAATTTACAAATTTACCTTATTGATTGATTGTCTTGCATGCTTGCTTGTATGTTAATGAAAGTTAATAGTTATTTGGCTTTAGTTTATAAGAAAATCTAATGGTTAATATAGAGTGGTATGATAAGCGGATTAAAAGAGATAAGGTTTGAAGGATTGTTAAATGCACGCTTGGGTGTGTTTTCTATGTTTTGCTTAAGGCTCGGTTGACCTTGAAGCTGGGTTATAGTTAAAAACTAGAGTTGTTGGAGTTAGAGTTTAGTTGTATTGTGGCTTATATTATGTTTACAAGTTTCCAGAATGCCTACGGTATAGGGGAGACTCTGTCCGTTTTCCCTAAAAAACGTCTTACTTTATTATCACAAAAAAACAGCCTTATATAGGCAATAACAAATAAGTATCCTGCTTGGAAAATGACTCCTAAACCCTAGCCCAAGTAGGAAAAATATGAATAGTAACTAGGTCAAAGAAGTAGACTTGGAGCCCAAGAAAGACTCCTATTAACTATTCATATGAATAGTTAAATAAATAGTAACTAAGAAGTAAGCAAACTTGCAGCCTAATAAAGGCTCCTTTCTAGTGTGAACACCTAACTTGCAACTCAAGAAAGACTTCTCTCTAGTGTGAACACTTGATTTTCATCCATAGGGCATTCTAGAGAATAAACTAGAATTCAAATTAAAATAAAACTAAAACTAAGATAGAATTACAAAGAAATCAAATCTTGACCAAATCTTCAAATCTTCTTGAAACTTCTTGAAGAATCTTGAAGTTCTTGAATCTTTAAAATAGAATCTTGACTTGAATCTTTGCTGGAAAATCCGCCCAAATGGTTCATTGAATGTGGACTTCCAAATGGTTCAATGAATGTGGACGTGTATGCTCAATGAACGTGGACATGTATGGCTGGTTCTTGGCTCTTTCTTGAACAGTACGTACAGCCTTGATGTCGTCATCATTCCCCCCCTCCCCCTCCTGAGAAGGGTTTGGCCTCAAGCCATCCGGGGTGAAAGACCAGCCTAGGTGGTAGACCATGTGGTATGTCCTCGGGAAACACTTCCTCAAAATCTTGCAAAAGAGAAACAACACTAGGCAATGCAAAGTCAAGTTGGTTAGTATTTGAAAGAGCCTCCTTGTACATGAGTACATTCATCGGCCATTTTGAGATCAAAGCTCTCTTAACCTCACTTGTCTTTGCATAAAAATTTCTTTGTTTTCCCTTGGTTTTTACCTCCTTGGCCGAATTCGTTTATCTCCTTACTGCCTCTCCAGATTCGGCCTTACCTTTCTTTTTACTCTCATTCTTTTGCTCACTCAAATTCTTTTGATCACTCAAGTTCTTTTGTTCACTCAAGTTCTTTTGATCACTCAATTTTTGTAACCTCACTTGATCCTCATAAACTTGTTTTGATGTCATTGGAACTAGAGTGATTGTCCGCTGATTAAACATGAATGAGTACTTCTTGGTGAAGCCATCATGCTATACACACATCGATCAAATTGTCATGGTCTTCCTAAGAGAAGATGTCCAGCATACATAGGTACCACATCGCACAATACTTCATCTTCATATTTTTCAATGTGAAATGGCACCACAACCTGGTTTATAACCCTTACCTCACCACCGTCATTCAACCATTGCAGCTTGTATGGACGTAGATGCTTAATTGTTGTGGGCCGTAGCTTCTCAACCATAGAAGCACTAGCATCATTAGTACAACTACCACCATCAATAATAACAATACATACCTTATCTTTGACGCGGTTGCGACTATGAAAGATGTTCTCACGTTGCACTACTTCTTCCTCTTCTTTAGCTTGTAAACTTAAGGCTCGTTGTGCCACTAATCTAAGCATCTCTCCATAATCTGCCCCAAACTCTTCTTCTCCCTCTGCGATGTCCTCTAGTATAGGTATGTCATCAAAATGCGTATCATCATCTTCGAATTCAATCTTCCCACTTTCCAAAACTACCATTGCTCGCTTGTTTGGGCATTGGCTCACTATGTGACCTCGTCCCTGACATTTAAAACATTTAATATCACTAGAACGAGTTGTAATAGGAGCTGATTTACCTTGGGAGGTTGTGGCATTAGTGGATGGTTTGGGCTCGGGCTTGGCCTTGGAAGTGGATGGATTATCTTTTTTCTTTGGGTAGTTCATCCTCCAAGGCACACTCGAGTATTGTGGGGCTTGTCTTTGTCGTGTGCCACCCCTCTTTAATTGTTTCTCCACCTTAAATGTCATATGCACCAAATCCTCCAATTCAACATAATGATGCAACTCAATGGTGTTAGCAATCTCTTGATTCAGTCCATTCAAAAATCTGGCCATTGTCGCCTCTCAATCTTCCTCCACATTGGCTCTAATCATAGCCATCTCCATCTCTTTATAATATTCATCAACACTCTTGTTACCTTCATGAAGACCTTGTAGCTTGAGGTATAGATCCTTATAGTAATGACTGGGTACAAATCGCCTCCTCATCACTCTCTTAATCTCTTCCCAAGTTGCTATAGGACGATCTCCATTCTGCCTCCTATTAATGCATAATTGATCCCACTAAACAATAGCATAATCAGTAAATTCAATTGTAGCAAGCTTTACCTTTTTCAACTCGGAATAGTTGTGGCAATCAAACACCAACTCTATCTTCTTTTCCCACTCAAGATAGGCTTCAGGATCACTCCTTCCTTGAAACGCAGGAATCTTCATCTTGATGCTTCCTAAGTTGTTATCAACATGATCTCTAGCTTCTCTATCTCGACCATGTCTCCTATTGCTGCCTACTGAAATTCTATCAAACTCTTCATCTAAACCTTCCTCATCAATCTTATCAACATCTTCAGCTTCCCTTCTCGGCACCATGTTTCTCCTTGTTGCGTTTTGAGCAACTTGTGGCTGCCCTTGCTGTGCTATATCTTCTACTCTATCAAACCTCACATGTATTTGTTCCAATTCAGCCCTCATCATCCGTCTCATCTCTCCCATCAAAGCTTGCATCTACAAATTTGGAACTACGGGCTGTCGACCCTCTACATTGATGTCATCCTCTTGATTATGAGCCATGATTGAAATCAACACTCTCTCACGTGTTTCACTCAAATTTAATTTGGCTTTTACCCTCTAATAATCTCACACACACTGCCTTTTACCACTCGTATTCTTCTTTAAGTTCTATAGAAACTGACCAAGAATATCAAGAAAGGAACCAAAGCAGCGTATCAACTCTATCACGGATTCTGAAATTTGTTTTTTTTTTTTTGATAGACCTCTAAGACTCTGGAAACAAGGTTAGACAAAGAAAATTGAGCAAAACCCGAAGAAGGAAACCTAGAGAAATAAGGAAAGTTGAGAAAAATTTAATCGAAACACAAAAACACCAAAAACTCTTAGCAAACGTTGGAATTTGGCCCTAAGAGGGTGGTGCCTACAGCTCAGTTGTAGGTTATTGATGCAAACCAGCCATCCACATTCATTGCACCATTTGGATTAATTTTCCAGCAAAGATTCAAGTCAAGATTCTATTTTCAAGATTCAAGAACTTCAAGATTCTTCAAGAAGTTTCAAGAAGATTTGAAGATTTGGTCAAGATTTGATTTCTTTGTAATTCTATCTTAGTTTTGCTTCCTTTTTAGTTACTATTCACGTGAATAGTAAATAGGAGTCTTTTCTTGGTCTTCAAGTTTGTTTCCTTTGACCTAGTTACTATTCACGTTTTTCCTACTTGGGCTAGGGTTTAGGAGTCCTTTTCCAAGCAGGATACTTATTTGTTATTGCCTATATAAGGCACTTTTTGTGATAATAAAGTTATACAATTCTGAAATTATATTGTGAGATTATTCTCCTTGAGTTCTCCAAGAGACTCTTTCGAACTTATTAAGGGATTCCTTGTGGCGTTCAACCTTGACTTATCAAGCGGATTTCCATCCCCGTTTGTGGCGTCTTCACCATACCAAGGTTCTTGCTTTGCTAAGCAACGGGTCGCGGTTTCTATCATATTCACTATACCAAGGTTCTTGTCTTGCTAGGCAAAGGTCGCGGTTCCATCCATTCTTGAAAGGTCTTGGGTTTGTTTTACCAATCTTGGTGTTGGGTCCGGGCACATGTTGACCAGGTTCGTATCAGTTATGCTCAGAACGTCATTTCCCTTTAGAAACGTTTGGCCTTGCAGGCTATTTCAACGAAATTTTTTTACTGTTCACTATTTTGTTTGTTTTTTTTTTTTTTACCTTTCAGCTCCGACTTATTTTTTTTCTCTTTTCTTTCTTTTCTTGACTTTTCTCTTCTTTTCTTGATGTTTCTTTTCTTTTCTTGATGATCTTTTTTTTTATTTTCAGCAACGAAAACAATGAGCAAGTAACCAAGAATTCGAATTTAGAAGCACAAGAAACCCTAATTCAAGATTCTAGGGTTTGGCCAATTGAAAGCTAAACAAGTAATGAAATTGAAAGCAAGAAAACGGAATTGAAAACAAGACTCAAGAAACAAAATTAAAAGAGCAAAAAGGGAATCAAGACACAACCAAGACGAAGAAAGGAATTAAAACCTAGACCTAGACTCACAAAATTAACCAAGAAAACAAGAAAAAGGATAGACAAACCTTATACCTAAGCTTTGATTACCAACTAATACGAACCACGCCAACATGCGACGCGACCCAACACCAAATATGACAAACGACTCCAAGACCTTTCAGGAATAGATGGAACCGCGACCCTATGCTTAGTAAAGCTAGAACCTTGGTATAGGTGAGGACGCCACAAACGAGGATGGAAAACCCGTTTGATAAGTTAAGGTTGAACGCCACAAGAATTATCTTGATAAGTTCAAAGAGTTTCTTGAGAACTCGAAGGATAATAATCTCACAATTTTAATATAAAAATTGTCTTACTTTATTATCACAAAAAACAACCTTATATAGGCAATAACAAATAAGTATCCTGCTTGGAAAAAGACACCTAAACCTTAGCCCAAGTAGGAAAAACGTGAATAGTAACTAGGTCAAAGAAGTAGACTTGGTGATGCGAACTAGCCATCCATATTCATTGCACCATTTGGATGAATTTTCCAGCAAAGATTCAAGTCAAGATTCTGTTTTCAAGATTCAAGAAATTCAAAATTCTTCAAGAAGTTTCAAGAAGATTTGAAGATTTGGTCAAGATTTGATTTCTTTGTAATTCTATCTTAGTTTTAGTTTTAGTTTAATTTGAATTCTAGTTTATCAGGTGTTCACACTAGAGAGAAGTCTTTCTTGGGCTACAAGTTAGGTGGTCACACTAAAAAAGAGCCTTTCTTGGGCTGCAAGTTTGCTTCCTTTTTAGTTACTATTCACGTGAATAGTAATAGGAGTCTTTCTTGGACTCCAAGTCTACTTCTTTGACCTAGTCACTATTCACGTCACTATTTACGTCACTATTTATGTTAGGGTTTAGGAGTTCTTTTCCAAATAGGAAACTTATTTGTTCTTTGTCTATATAAGGCTGATTGTCATGAAATAAAAGTAAGACGCTTTTTACTATTAAATTGTGGGATTATTCTCCTTTGAGTTCTCCAAGAGACTCTTTCGAACTTATTAAGGGATTCCTTGTGGCGTTCAACCTCAACTTATCAAGCGGATTTCCATCCCCGTTTGTGGTGTCTTCACCATACCAAGGTTCTTGCTTTGCTAAGCAATAGGTCGCAGTTTCCATCATTCTTGAAAAGATCTTGGGTTTGTTTTACCATTCTTGGTATTGGGTCTCAGCACATGTTGACTAGGTTCGTATCACTTGGAGCCCAAGAAAGACTCCTATTAACTATTCAAGTGAATAGTAACTTGAATAGTAACTAAAAAGGAAGCAAACTTGCAACCCAAGAAAGGCTCATTCCTCCTATTTCATGTGGTGATTTGTTCACGCATGTTTGATTGCCTACGGGCTTGTATATTCCTTGTAATCTCTATTCATCTTTTATAAAATCCATTCTTGCTGACCCAGCAAAAAAATGAAAGGCTCATTCCTAGTGTGAACACCTAACTTGCCGTCCAAGAAAGACTTCTCCCTAGTGTGAACACCTGATTTTCGTCCATAGGGGATTTTAGAGAATAAACTAGAATTCAAATTAAACTAAAACTAAAACTAAGATAGAATTACAAAGAAATAAAATCTTGACCAAATCTTCAAATCTTCTTGAAACTTCTTGAAGAATCTTGAAGTTCTTGAATCTTGAAAATAGAATCTTGACTTAAATCTTTGCTGGAAAATCCACCCAAATGGTTCATTGAATGTGAACTTCCAAATGGTTCAATGAATGTGGATGTGTATGCTCAATGAACGTGGACATGTATGGTTGGTTCTTGGCTATTTCTTGAACGGTTCGTATAGCCTTGACGTCCTCATCACTCCGGCCTTGTGAGGGATCAGGGCGTTACAGGTAGTATCAGAGCTTAGTTAGCTCTCAGTCGGGAAAGGGTCCTCGGCCTGTCAGGTAGTAACCCTTGCGTGTGTACTTGTTAAGTGTGTTTTAAAAGTGTGTGCCTATATGTGTAATTGTGTGTCTTGAATTAATGTGTGCACCTATGTGATATAGTTATGTGTTATGTGCTAAATGTGTGCTAAGTGAAGTGAAGTTGCATCAAATTGACCTCGTGAATCGTTATCTGCTTGAATTATTGACTGTAATGTATGTACTTGAGCATTTTGAATTAAGTTTTATTGTGAATTGAATTGGTTATGTTATGATTCACACTTGAATGACTTTGTTGCTTATATTGTTTTTATAAGTTCTTTTATAATCATAGCTTAAAGAATGTTTATACATATGTAATATTTTGGCATTCATACATAGCCCGTCGAATGGTAAGAAAAACTTCTTCCTTCCCCTAGCGAGAGGTGTTCTTAGCGGGAATGAGAGGCATTTGATCAGCCTTTATTTAGGAGTTGGTGTTTATAGTTGGAGCTTGGTTATTGGCATTCTATTAAGGTGTTCTTTTATGCTCAACAGTCTTAAATGAGTGGCTTCTTTCGAGGTTATGTATGACGGTTTTCTGAAGTATTTTCTCTTGGTATTTTCTTGTTGGAAATTCTTTCGGTATTTTCTTATTGGCATTTCCAGAAGACTTGGTATTCGGGATTCTATTTCGCTTTATTATGCGGCATTGTCTACAACATTCATGCTTTGGTCTTTTATTGGTATTTCTCGACACTTCTAACTGGGAGTTCTCCTGTTGCATCCACTATTCGCTCATTTTTACTGTGCATTACTTGTTTTATGTGGTTACTATTCATCATGTTTTTCAACAGCTTAATTACTTCGGATTAGCATTTTTCTTAAATCATATTAATTATTTTAAGAATGAGAAAAATGTTCTTTTGAGTGATTAAGGTTGGGAGCATCCGTTTAGAAAATGTTTTATTGAACTAATGAATAGTGTTACATAGTTAGACTTTATATTTTGGTTAGTTATCATATTATTTTACCTTAGGACTTATATTGAGCTAGTTTGACTCACCTTTTTATTCTATATACACCCTTAACATAAAACAACTTAAGTTATATACTCACACACACACACATAATAAGCTCATAAAACAAAACAAAAAAAGAGAAAAAGCTGAAAAAAAGGCAGCCAAACCCGACAGCCCTTCTAGTACAAGAGAAGAAAATTTTACTCATCAAATCTTCAATTCAAGCCAAGCCAAGCTAGGTACAAGTAGTTTAGAGTGTTCTCTAGCCTTTCCCGGGCTTCTACACGCAATAGGTGAGGGATTTCATGGAGCATTTTGAAAATGTTACACTTTTCTTGAATTTCTTGTTTTGCTACTAAATGGTTATGGAATGCTTAACTCTGCGCTGTAAGCATTCTCTGCCTGATCAACTGAACATTCTCAATCTTCTCTAGAAGCTCTGGCATAATAGTCAGATCAATAGTCTTCATCTCCCTTACTTCATCCCAATACAAAGGTGAACGGCACTTACGACCATAAAGAGCTGCAAAAGGTGCCATCCCAATAGTAGCTTGATAACTATTGTTATAGGCAAACTCGGCAAGTAGTAGATGTTTCTCCCAGTTCTTCCCAAAGTCTAGAACACAAGCCCTGAGCATATCCTCCAGAATCTGAATAGTCCTCTCAGACTGATTGTCGGTCTGTGGATGATACGCTGTACTGAAATTAAGCTTAGTACCCAAAGTCTCCTGAAGTTTCTCCCACAAACGAGAAGTAAATCGAGGATCTCGATCTGATACAATACTAGATATAATTCCGTGAAGTCTAACAATCTGATCCAAATAAAGATCCGTCAACTTTGCAACTTCATTTCCCATCCTCATCGAAATAAAGTGAGATGTCTTCATCAAACGATCCATGACAACCCAAACTGCATCATTACCTCTCGGTGTTCTAGGCAAACCAGTGACGAAGTCCATCGTAATATGCTCCCATTTCCACTCTAGTATAGCCAACGGGTGAAGCAAACCTGCAGGTCGTTGATGCTCGACTTTCACTCGCTGACAAGTCAAACATCTAGATACAAACTGAGCAACTTCGCTCTTCATATTATTCCACCAGTAATGTTGCTTCAAATCCTGATACATCTTGTTTCCACCAGGATGAATGGTGTACTTAGAATTATGAGCCTCCTCCAGAATACCTCGCCTCAAGCCCAGTTCATCGGGAACACAAACCCTATTCCGAAACCGAAGAATACCATCCTCATGTAATATGAAGTCAGACTGATCATCCGTGATCTGATCCTTGATCTTCTGAAGTTTAACATCAAGTTGCTGAGCTTCTCTAATCTGAGACAACAATAAAGGCTGAATACGGATATGTGAACACATCACCCCAACCTGAGTTAACTCCGGTCTCCAATAAGTGAATTCCTCAAGAACCTCCCACTTTTTGCCAGCCAAACAAGCAATACTCGCCTTACGGGTAAGTGCATCTGCTTCAACATTTGCCTTTCCAGGCAGATAGCTGATAGAACAATTATAGTCTCTGAGAAGTTCCATCCACCTTCGTTGACGCATATTCAACTCCTTCTGTGAAAACAAATACTTCAGACTCTTATGATTAGTGAAAATCTCGAACTCACTGCCTTACAGATAATGACACCACTTTTTCAGTGCGAAAAAAACTGTCGCCAACTCAAGATCATGAGTCGGATAATTCACCTCATACGGTTTCAACTTCCTGGAAGCATAGGCAATAACCCGACCATTCTGCATAAGTACACAACCCAAGCCCTCCTTGGATGCATCACTGTAGATAACCATATTATCGGTCCCCTCTACTAGAGCAAGTACTGGAGCAATAGTCAATATCTTTTTCAACTCCTGAAACCCACTCTCACATTTCTCATCCCAAGTAAAGCTGGTCCGTTTCTGAGTTAACTTAGAAAGTGGCCTGGCAATCTTAGAAAGGTCTTTCACAAACCTACGGTAATAACCCGCCAAGCCAAGAAAGCTACAAACCTCCGAAACATTCTCCGGCCATTTCCAAGACATCACCACTTCAATCTTAGTGGGATCTACATAAATACCACTCTGTGTAATAACATGGCCAAGAAAAGATATGCATTGTAGCCAAAATTCACATTTGCTGAACTTTGCAAACAACTTATGCTCTTGCAGCTTCTGTAAGACAAGCCGTAGATGTTGCTCATGCTCCGATTCAGACTTGGAATAAACCAAGATATCATCAATAAAGATCACCACGAACTGGTCCAAGTACGGCTAAAAAACCCGATGCATACGATCCATAAATGCTGCCGGTGCATTAATTAATCCATAGGGCATAACTACAAACTCATAATGCCTGTACCGAGTCCTGATGGCAGACTTCGGAATATCCTCCGTGCGAATCCGAAGCTGATAATACCCCTGCCTCATGTCAAACTTAGAGTAGACTTTGGCTTCCTGAAGTTGATCAAACAACTTGTCAATCAATGGCAAACAATACTGGTTCTTGATGGTCACTTGATTCAAACCACGATAGTCAATGCATAATCTCAAGGTACCATTTTTCTTCTTCACAAATAAAACAGGTGCTCCCCACGGTGAAGAACTCTACTGAATGAAACCCTTCTCAATTAACTCTTGCAAATGAGTTTTCAGCTCCTTCAACTCAGCTAGTGCCATCCGGTACGCTGATTTAGAAATAGGTTGATACCGGGAATAAGATTGATCACAAACTCCACATCTCTCTCTGGGGGCAACCCTGGCAAATCCTCAGGAAAGACATTGGGATATTCCTGAATAAAAGGTACTTGCTCCAGCTATAGCTTATTAGATGGCTTGTTGATCAAATAAGCTAGATAACCCGAACACCCCTTACTTACCAACTTAACGGCTTTAGTTGCTGAGATAACAAAACTCGTCTTAGCACTCCAGTTCCCCGCTACCTCAACTACTGGCTGATCTGGTAGCCAGTAGTTGAGGTAGCAGGGAACCGGGGTGCTAAGACGAGTTTTGTTATCTCAGCAACTAAAGCCGTTCAGTTGGTAAGTAAGGGGTGTTCAGGTTATCTAGCTTATTTGATCAACAAGCCATCTGATAAGCTACAGCTGGAGGAAGTTCCTATTATTCGGGAATATCGTAATGTATTTCCTGAGGAGTTGCCAGGGTTACCTCCAGAGAGAGATGTGGAGTTTGTGATTAATCTTATTCTTGGTACTCAACCTATTTCAAAATCGGCGTACCGGATGGCACCAGCTGAGTTGAAGGAGCTGAAAACTCAGTTGCATGAGTTAATAGAGAAGGGTTTCATTCAGCAGAGTTCTTCACCTTGGGGAGCTCCTGTTTTATTTGTGAAGAAGAAGGATGGTACCCTGAGATTGTGTATTGATTATCGTGGTTTGAATCAAGTGACTATAAAAAACAAGTATCCTTTGCCATTGATTGACGAGTTGTTTGATCAACTTCAGGGAGCCAAAGTCTACTCTAAGTTTGACTTGAGGCAGGGGTATTATCAGCTTCGGATTTGCACGGAGGATCTTCTAAAGTCTGCCTTCAGACTCAGTATGGGCATTATGAGTTTGTTGTTATGCCCTTTGGATTAACTAATGCACTGGCAGCATTTATGGATCTTATGCATCGGGTTTTTCAGTCGTACTTAGACCAGTTTGTGGTGATCTTTATTGATGATATATTGGTTTATTCTAATCTGAATCGATAACACCTGTATGCATGCAATAATTGAGAGTGAGCTTATATAAAACAAGTCTAGTAAGGATTCGATAGATCTCTAACAGTATTTACTATACTCCTTAGAAATCATCCTTTGAGATGTAAACACACAATGAACATCAATAACATTATAAATGCAACAATAGCAATAACTGTAAACACACAAAAGGATACAATACTTTTGCTGATGAAGCACCATACACCAATTCAATGCTCATCAACTCCTCCAAACTCAAAGACACAAACCTGAGGTACCTTGACCTAGACCCACACCCCATGGCCTCTCCGCCCATGTGAGATAGGGTTTAGCCATGATAACTGTGCTCGCAGCCCAGGATGCCTCCCGAGGTGACACAACATTATCAAAGCTCAAAACAATGAGACTCAATTCGAGAAGTCAACAACATTGGTTGCCTGACTCCCGACACATAATAACAATAACAATAACAATTCGAGAAGTCAACAACATTGGTTGCCCGACTCCCGGCTCATAATAACAATAACAATAACAATTCGAGAAGTCAACAACATTGGTTGCCCAACTCCCGACTCATAATAACAATAATAATAACAATTTGAAAAGTCAACAACATTGGTTGCCCGACTCCCGGCTCATAATAACAATAACAATAACAATTCGAGAAGTCAACAACATTGGTTGCCCGACTCCCGACTCATAATAACAATAATAATAACAATTTGAAAAGTCAACAACATTGGTTGCCCGACTCCCGACTCATAATAACAATAACAATAACAATTCGAGAAGTCAACAACATTGGTTGCCCGACTCCCGACTCATAATAACAATAACAATTAGTTAACACTGAACACCCCGGATTAACCCCGAGCGTGCTCCTCATAGTTTTGTAACAACAATCAATAATCAATAATCAATTAATCCGTATTTCAATAATCAATTAAACAATGTTTAACAATCAACAACTATATAATCATGAAACAATTAAGTTAAATGACAAAGTAGGCCATCCAACTCAATAGGCATTAGTAAAAGTCTTGGACCTGATAGGAAATTGGATACTTGTTAACTCTCCTCTCTCTAAAAATTTTCTCTCTGCCTTCTCTCTAGAATCCCAGCCCGTTGACCTCCGTTAACCATCCACCTTCTACCCTTAAACAGCCCCCATAACTCTGATTTTCCATCCCACTGACCACAGTACCATCATATCCCCACCCCATGAGGGGGAGGAAGATTGAATCTTCCCCCTCAAGTAAGAAGGTTATTTCTTCTTCCAGACGCGCAAGTGCCAGATTGCAATCCAAAGTTAAGGTCATTTCTACCATGAACCATATTGATGAAGATGAAGACTCAAATGCCGATGCTCAATCTCAGAATTCTTGTCAAGAACTTAAGCGTGTTAACAAGGAACACCAACTTGTTATTAGACTCCATTTCAGCAATGGGATTGATCCCTGATTCGTCACTTATTGTCAATCTGAGTGAAGGCGATAATGTTTCAACTCAAGAGGCTAGAGAAGAATTGGATGATTCAATTTCTTCCTCCAACGTGAAAGGTGATAGCTTATCAAATTCCAGTCTTGAACTGGAATGTGTTTTTAATGAAATTCAGTCTAAACTGCCAGAAAATCAGATCAAATCTCAAGCGTTGAAGAATTCGTCGAGCTTAATTCCTACAGTTCCTGTTTCTTTGCAAGATTCCAAAGCCATGGGTCTCCCAACCATTCTTGTGCACGGGAATACTAGTCAAGCTGAGGAAAATAAGCTATTGCTTTTGGCGCCTACAAATCATGGTAGGACCAAGATGGGTCAAAATTTTCCTAACACTCAAGTTGTCGTGGGTCCATCAATCAAGGACAGGTCCGATTCTCAAAATGCAACTGCCAATGTGGATATTCTTTATCACGCGGGTCCATCAACACATGGAGATGTCGTGCATTCTTCGAATAGTTTTTTGAAGTCCAATACTCAGGAAGTTCAAACTTTCCAAGATGTTGTGGGTCCTACCACTAGTTTGCAGCTCCAAAATATTCCAATTCATGGGCTGTCAATTAATAATCCCGTGAGTCCTTCTTTGGATGTTAATGTTGGTGGTCCCAATTCTGCTCACTCCAATTTTAGTGAGCATGCCAAAGCTGACCTTACCCTATCGGATGGGCAAGCTTTCTCTTCAGCCGATTCCAGGGAAAGTAGGGAACACAATACCCCACCATATGAACTTGCTCATGGTAATTCAAAACTTTGGCTTTCCAGTCCATTTTTGCATCATACGAGTTTCTACTCAAATGCTCCTTTGGACGAATCTTTGCCCCTCTTACCTGGAGATCATATTAATTCATTTTTTGAGGGAGTTTACACCTCTGTTCCAATTAATGGCCATACTAATAAGTCTTTTTTGGAGAATTTCCTTGCTCTTCATCATGCATCTACGAGTATTTCCTCTCAGAAAGCAAAGACTGATTCTCCTCAACAACATAGGCCACGACAACAGAATGATTCTGTAAATGAGGGCAGCCAAATTCCTCCTTCACAGAAAAATTAGAAGGATTTCTTTTTTGGTAATCTTCAGAGCTCGCTCAAGCTTGACTTTTTCCCCTCTGACATCAGTGATGAAGATGGAGAACCAATTGCTTGCCCTCCCAAGGAGGGTAATGATGAAGGTAATAGCCTATGGGATAATTGTCTTATTGGCCAATTTATTGGTAAACCACCTCCATTTTTTCTCATTGAGACTATGGTTAACAATTAGTGGAAAAAGTTTGGGCATGTGGATATTAAATCTACAGACAAAGGACTGTATGTGTTCAGTTTCGAGAATCCTTCCATTTGTGACGTTGTTTTGGAAGAATTATGGCATGTTAATCACAGGCCTCTTCTCTTACGCAAATGGGATCCGGATATCCAACTTGTTGACTTCAAAGCTGATGAGATTAAACAGGTTATGTTCTCACTCAACAGCTACAAGAGCCCTGGTCCTGATGGGTTTACTTCCCATTTCTACAAGGTTGCCTGGCACATTGTGGGTAATGATGTTATTGAGGCTATTCTTTCTTTCTTTCGCTCTTCTTCTATTTTGAAGGAACTCAACTCAACTATTATTGCTCTGGTTCCTAAAGTTGAATCCCCTTCAATGGTCAAAGTTCTAGATCTATCTCCTGTTGTAATACAATCTACAAGTGTATGTCTAAGATTATTGCCAATCGCATGAAGAACTGCTTGCCTCACATTGTTTCTAATAATCAATCTGCTTTTGTTGAGAATAGATCTATCTTTGAGAATATTCTTATTGCCCAGGATCTCGTTAGAAGCTATTGCAGGAAAAATCTTACTCCTAGATGCACAATGAAGGTTGACCTCATGAAAGCATTTGATACTGTGAACTGGGATTTCCTTGCTCTTTCTCTTAAGGCTTTTGGATTCCCGGATATCTTTGTGAAATGGATCCTTGAATGCATCTCAACAACCAGATTCTCTATCGCTATTAATGGAAGTCTTGAAGGTTACTTCCCTGGTACTAAAGGAGTCCGACAAGGTGACCCACTCTCACCCTATCTTTTTGTCATTGCCATGGAAATTCTCATGGGGATGCTTAATAAGCTTCATACTGCTGGAGATTTTCAGTTTCATCCCAAATGTGCCAAAATCAAGTTAAATCATCTCTGTTTTGCGGATGATCTTTTGATTTTTTGTAAAGCAGATCTTCATTCTGTCAAAGGCATTATTCAGACACTTGATAAATTTCACAAATTTTCTGGATTGAGGTATAATCCTGATAAGAGTCAAATTGATACGAACCTGGTCAACATGTGCCGAGACCCAACACCAAGATTGGTAAAACAAACCCAAGATCTTTCAAGAATGGATGGAACCGCGACCCTTTGCCTAGCAAGACAAGAACCTTGGTATAGTGAATATGATGGAAACCGCGACCCGTTGCTTAGCAAAGCAAGAACCTTGGTATGGTGAAGACGCCACAAACGGGGATGGAAATCCGCTTGATAAGTCAAGGTTGAACGCCACAAGGAATCCCTTGATAAGTTCGAAAGAGTCTCTTGGAGAACTCAAGGAGAATAATCTCACAATTTAATTTCAGAATTGTCTAACTTTATTATCACAAAAAGTGCCTTATATAGGCAATAACAAATAAGTATCCTGCTTGGAAAAGGACTCCTAAACCCTAGCCCAAGTAGGAAAAATGTGAATAGTAACTAGGTCAAAGGAAACAAACTTGGAGACCAAGAAAAGACTCCTATTAACTATTCACGTGAATAGTGACGTGAATAGTAACTAAAAAGGAAGCAAACTTGCAGCCCAAGAAAAGCTCCTTTCTAGTGTGAACACCTAATCTTGTAGCCCAAGAAAGTCTCTCTCCTAGTGTGAACACCTAAATTCGTCCATAGGAAATTAAACTAAAACTGAAAACTAAAACTAGGATAAAATTACAAAGAAATCAAATCTTGACTAAATCTTCAAATCTTCTTGAAACTTCTTGAAGAATCTTGAAGTTCTTGAATCTTGAAAATAGAATCTTGACTTGAATCTTTGCTGGAAAATTCATCCAAAAGGTTCAATGAATGTGGACGCCCAATTGGTTCATTGAATGTGGACGCTTCAATTGGTTCATTGAATGTGGAGGGCTGGTTCGCATCATTCCCCCCATCTTGAGAAGGATTTGTCCTCAAATCCACCAGGCTCAAAGATCATCCTTGGTGGTAGACCATGTGGTATGTCCTTAGGAAGCATTTCCTGAAAATCCTGTAAGAGAGAAACAACAACACTAGGCAATGCAAAGTCAAGCTGGTTAGTGTTTAAAAGAGCCTCTTTGTACATGAGTGCAATTATCGGCCGTCTTGAGATCAAAGCTCTCTTAACCTCACTTGCTTTTTTATAGAAATTTCTTTGTTTCCCCTCTGTTTTTACCGCCTTGGAAGAGTTCTTTTCTCTTTTTACTACCTCTCTAGCTTCAGCCTTGCTCATTTTCTTTTCACTCTCATTCTTTTCATCACTCAAATTCATTTGTTCACTCAAGTTCTTTTGATCACTCAATTTTTGGAACCTCACTTGATCCTCTTAACCTTGTTTTGGTGGCATTGAAACTAGAGTGATTGTCCACTGATTGAACATGAATGTGTACTTGTTGGTGAAGCCATCATACTGCACACGTCGATCAAATTGCCATGGACCTAAGAGTAGATGTCCAGCATGCATTGTTACCACATCACACAATACCTCATCTTTATACTTTCCAATTCGAAACGGTACAACAACTGATACGAACCTGGTCAACATGTGCCAAGACCCAACACCAAGATTGGTAAAACAAACCCAAGATCTTTCAAGAATGGATGGAACCGCGACCCTTTGCCTAGCAAGACAAGAACCTTGGTATAGTGAATATGATGGAAACCGCGACCCGTTGCTTAGAAAAGCAAGAACCTTGGTATGGTGAAGACGCCACAAACGGGGATGGAAATCCGCTTGATAAGTCAAGGTTGAACGCCACAAGGAATCCCTTGATAAGTTCAAAAGAGTCTCTTGGAGAACTCAAGGAGAATAATCTCACAATTTAATTTCAGAATTGTCTAACTTTATTATCACAAAAAGTGCCTTATATAGGCAATAACAAATAAGTATCCTGCTTGGAAAAGGACTCCTAAACCCTAGCCCAAGTAGGAAAAACGTGAATAGTAACTAGGTCAAGGAAACAAACTTGAAGACCAAGAAAAGACTCCTATTTACTATTCACGTGAATAGTAACTAAAAAGGAAGCAAACTTGCAGCCCAAGAAAAGCTCCTTTCTAGTGTGAACACCTATTCTTGCAGCCCAAGAAAGTATTTTTCCTAGTGTGAACACCTAATAAACTAGAATTCAAATTAATACTAAAACCAAAACTAAGATATAATTACAAAGAAATCAAATCTTGACTAAATCTTCGAATCTTCTTGAAACTTCTTGAAGAATCTTGAAGTTCTTGAATCTTGAAAATAGAATCTTGACTTGAATCTTTGTTGGAAAATTCGCCCAACTGGTTCAATGAATGTGGACGCTCAATTGGTTCATTGAATGTGCACGTTCAAAGCTGGTTCTCATCATTCCCCCCCTCTTAAGAAGGATTTGTCCTCAAATCCACCAGGCTCAAAGATCAGCCTTGGTGGTAGACCATGTGGTATGTCCTCAGGAAGCACTTCCTTAAAATCCTGTAAGAGAGAAACAACAACACTAGGCAATGCAAAGTCAAGCTGGTTAGTGTTTAAAAGAGCCTCTTTGTACATGAGTGCAATTATCGGTCGTCTTGAGATCAAAGCTCTCTTAACCTCACTTGCTTTTTCATAGAAATTTTTTTGGTTCCCCTTTGTTTCTACCGCCTTGGAAGAGCTCTTTTCTCTTTTTACTACCTCTCTAGCTTCAGCCTTGCTCGCTTTCTTTTCACTCTCATTCTTTTGATCACTCAAATTCTTTTGTTCACTCAAATTCTTTTGATCACTCAAGTTATTTTGATCACTGAATTTTTGTAACCTCACTTGATCCTCATAAACTTGTTTTGGTGTCATTGGAACTAGAGTGATTGTTCGCTGATTAAACATGAATGAGTACTTGTTGGTGAAGCCATCATGCTGCACACGTCGATCAAATTGCCACGGTCTTCCTAAGAGTAGATGTCCAGCATGCATTGTTACCACATCACACAATACCTCATCTTTATACTTTCCAATTCGAAACGGTACAACAACCTGCTTTATAACCCCTACTTCACCACAATTATTCAGCCACTGCAGTTTGTATGGACGTGGGTGCTTAACTGTGTTGAGCCCTAGCTTTTCAACCATAGAAGCACTAGCAACATTAGTACAACTACCACCATCAATAATAACACTACATACCTTATCTTCCACGTGGCAGCGAGTATGAAAGATGTTCTCATGTTGCACTACTTCTTCCTCTTCTTCAGCTTGCAAGCTTAAGGGTCGTCGGGTCACTAGTCCAAGCAACTCTCCATAATCTGCCCTAAGCTCTTCTTCAATCTCCGTGGTGTCTCCTAGTATGGGTATGTCATCAAAATGCATTTCGTCTTTGGACTCAATCTCACCACTCTCCAAGACTACCAATGCTTGCTTGTTTGGGCATTGGCTTCCAATGTGTCCCCATCCCTGACATTTAAAACATCTAATCTCACTAGATCGAGTCATAGTAGAAGCTGATTTACCTTGGGAGGTCGTGGCATTGGTGGATTGTTTGAACTCGGGCTCGACCTTATATATTCTTTCAAACCTCTCATGTATTTGTTCAAATTCAGCTCTCATCATCTGTCTCATCTCTTCCAACAAAGTTTGCATTTGCAAATTCAGAATTACGGGTTGTTGACCCTCTATATTGATGTCATCCTCTTGATAATGAGCCATGATTGAAATCAACACTCCCTCACGTGTTTCACTCAACTCAATTTGGCTTTTACCCTCTATTAATCTCACGCACTCTGCCTTTTTCCTCTCGTATTCTCCTTCAAGTTCCCTAGAACTAATCAAGAGTACCAAGATAGGTACTAAAGCAGCGTATTACTTTTTTTTTTCGAAATTTGATGATTTTTTTTTTTTAGACCTCTAAGACTCTGGAAACAAGGTTAGAGAAAGAAACTTGAATAAAACTCAAAGAAGAAAACCTAGAAAAATAAGGAAAGTTGCAAAAACCCTATTCTAAAACACAAAAATGCCCAAAACTCATAGAAAACGTTAGAATTTGGCCCTAAGAGGGTGGTGCCCACAGCATAGCTGTGGGTTATGCTCAGAACGTCGTTTCCCTTCAGAAAAAGCTTGGCCACGAAGGCTAATTCAACAAAAACAAGTTTTTTAACTGTTCAGTGTTTTGCTTTTTTTTTTTTTTTTCTTTTTTTTTTCAGCTCCGAATTTTTTTTTTCTTTTCTTGAAGTTTCTTTTCTTTCTTGATGTTCTTTTCTTGATTTTCAGAAACAAAGACAATGAGCAAGTAACCAAGACTTCGAATTTAGAAACACAATAAACCCTAATTCAAGATTCTAGGGTTTGGCCAATTGAAAGCTTAACAAGAAACGAAATTGAAAGCAAGAAAACAAAATTGAAGACAAGACTCAAGAAACGGTGAACAAGACTCAAGACACGAAATTAAAAGAACAAGAACGGAATCAAGACACAACCAAGAAAACGAATTGGAAGCATGACACAATCAAGAACGAAGAAAGGAATTAAAACCTAGACCTAGACTCAAGGAATTAACCAAGAAAAACAAGAAAAGGATAGGCAAACCTGATAAACCTAAGCTCTGATTACCAACTGATACGAACCTGGTCAACATGTGCCAAGACCCAACACCAAGATTGGTAAAACAAACCCAAGATCTTTCAAGAATGGATGGAACCGCGACCCTTTGCCTAGCAAGACAAGAACCTTGGTATAGTGAATATGATGGAAACCGCGACCCGTTGCTTAGAAAAGCAAGAACCTTGGTATGGTGAAGACGCCACAAACGGGGATGGAAATCCGCTTGATAAGTCAAGGTTGAACGCCACAAGGAATCCCTTGATAAGTTCAAAAGAGTCTCTTGGAGAACTCAAGGAGAATAATCTCACAATTTAATTTCAGAATTGTCTAACTTTATTATCACAAAGAGTGCCTTATATAGGCAATAACAAATAAGTATCCAGCTTGGAAAAGGACTCCTAAACCCTAGCCCAAGTAGGAAAAACGTGAATAGTAACTAGGTCAAGGAAACAAACTTGAAGACCAAGAAAAGACTCCTATTTACTATTCACGTGAATAGTAACTAAAAAGGAAGCAAACTTGCAGCCCAAGAAAAGCTCCTTTCTAGTGTGAACACCTATTCTTGCAGCCCAAGAAAGTATTTTTCCTAGTGTGAACACCTAATAAACTAGAATTCAAATTAATACTAAAACCAAAACTAAGATATAATTACAAAGAAATCAAATCTTGACTAAATCTTCGAATCTTCTTGAAACTTCTTGAAGAATCTTGAAGTTCTTGAATCTTGAAAATAGAATCTTGACTTGAATCTTTGTTGGAAAATTCGCCCAACTGGTTCAATGAATGTGGACGCTCAATTGGTTCATTGAATGTGCACGTTCAAAGCTGGTTCTCATCAACAACTTGCTTTATAACCCCTACTTCACCACAATTATTCAGCCACTGCAATTTGTATGGACGTGGGTGCTTAACTGTGTTGAGCCCTAGCTTTTCAACCATAGAAGCACTAGCAATATTAGTACAACTACCACCATCAATAATAACACTACATACCCTATCTTCTACGTGGCAGCGAGTATGAAAGATGTTCTCATGTTGCACTACTTCTTCCTCTTCTTCAGCTTGCAAGCTTAAGGGTCGTCGGGTCACTAGTCCAAGCAACTCTCCATAATCTGCCCCAAACTCTTCTTCAACCTCCGTGGTGTCTCCTAGTATAGGTATGTCATCAAAATGCATTTCGTCTTTGGACTCAATCTCACCACTCTCCAAGACTACCAATGCTTGCTTGTTTGGGCATTGGCTTCCAATGTGTCCCCATCCCTGACATTTAAAACATCTAATCTCACTAGATCGAGTCATAGTAGAAGCTGATTTACCTTGGGAGGTCGTGGCATTGGTGGATTGTTTGAACTCGGGCTCGACCTTATATATTCTTTCAAACCTCTCATGTATTTGTTCAAATTCAGCTCTCATCATCTGTCTCATCTCTCCCAAAAAAGCTTGCAACTGTAAATTCAGAACTGGTTGTTGAGCTTCTGCTTTTGTGTCATCCTCTTGATTATGAGCCATGATTGAATTTCACTCCCTCACGTGTTTCGCTCAACTCACTTTAGCTTTTACCCTCTAATAATCTCACACACTTTACCTTTTTCCTCTCGTATTCTCTTTCAAGCCCCTAGAACTTACCAAGAATACCAAGCAGCGTAATAATCAATTTTGGAATCTGACTTTTTTTTTTTGTTTTTTTTTTTCAGACCTCTAAGACTCTGGAAACAAGGTTAGAGAAAGAAACTTGAATAAAACTCGAAGAAGGAAATCTAGAAACAAAAGGAAAGTCGCAAAACCCCTATTCTAAAACACAAAAATGACCAAAACTCATAGAAAACGTTGGAATTTGGCCCTAAGAGGGTGGTGCCCACAGCAACGCTGTGGGTTATGCTCAGGACGTCGTTTCCCTTCAGAAAAGCTTGGCCACTAGGGCTAATTCAACAAAAACAAGTTTTTTTACTGTTCACTGTTTTGCCTTTTTTTTTTTTTTTTTTTCAGCTCCGAAATTTTTTTTTTTTTCTTGAAGTTTCTTTTCTTTCTTGATGTTCTTTTCTTGATTTTCAGAAACAAAGACAATGGGCAAGTAACCAAGACTTCGAATTTACAAACACAAGAAACCCTAATTCAAGATTCTAGGGTTTGGCCAATTGAAAGCAAGAAAACAAAATTGAAGACAAGACTCAAGAAACAGAGAACAAGACTCAAGACACGAAATTAAAAGAACAAGAACGGAATCAAGACACAACCAAGAAAACGAATTGGAAGCATGACACAATCAAGAACGAAGAAAGGAATTAAAACATAGACCTAGACTCAAGGAATTAACCAAGAAAAACAAGAAAAGGATAGACAAACCTGATAAACCTAAGCTCTGATTACCAACTGATACGAACCTGGTCAACATGTGCCCAGACCCAACACCAAGATTGGTAAAACAAACCCAAGATCTTTCAAGAATGGATGGAACCGCGACCCTTTGCCTAGCAAGACAAGAACCTTGGTATAGTGAATATGATGGAAACCGCGACCCGTTGCTTAGCAAAGCAAGAACCTTGGTATGGTGAAGACGCCACAAACGGGGATGGAAATCCGCTTGATAAGTCAAGGTTGAACGCCACAAGGAATCCCTTGATAAGTTCGAAAGAGTCTCTTGGAGAACTCAAGGAGAATAATCTCACAATTTAATTTCAGAATTGTCTAACTTTATTATCACAAAAAGTGCCTTATATAGGCAATAACAAATAAGTATCCTGCTTGGAAAAGGACTCCTAAACCCTAGCCCAAGTAGGAAAAATGTGAATAGTAACTAGGTCAAAGGAAACAAACTTGGAGACCAAGAAAAGACTCCTATTAACTATTCACGTGAATAGTGACGTGAATAGTAACTAAAAAGGAAGCAAACTTGCAGCCCAAGAAAAGCTCCTTTCTAGTGTGAACACCTAATCTTGTAGCCCAAGAAAGTCTCTCTCCTAGTGTGAACACCTAAATTCGTCCATAGGAAATTAAACTAAAACTGAAAACTAAAACTAGGATAAAATTACAAAGAAATCAAATCTTGACTAAATCTTCAAATCTTCTTGAAACTTCTTGAAGAATCTTGAAGTTCTTGAATCTTGAAAATAGAATCTTGACTTGAATCTTTGCTGGAAAATTCATCCAAAAGGTTCAATGAATGTGGACGCCCAATTGGTTCATTGAATGTGGACGCTTCAATTGGTTCATTGAATGTGGATGGCTGGTTCACATCACAAATTTTCTTTGGTAGCTGCAATCCAGATACAATTAACCTTATCAATGCTAATCTTGGATTTGAGGAAGGTGAATTGCCTGTTCGATATTTAGGGATTCCTCTTATTTCTGGAAGACTCCGTAAATCTGATTGCCAGGCTCTCATTGACAAAATTTCAAAGCGGATTGATAATTGGGCAAAAAGATGGCTTTCTTTTGCAGGTAGACTTCAATTGATCAAATCTATCTTATCAAGCTTGATGAAGGTGGACTTGGTATTAGAAGCATAGAGGAAATCAATCAAACTGCTCTTCTTAAGCTCTTTTGGCGGTGTTACTCAATGCGTGACTCTCTTTGGGGCTCTTGGGTTTGGTCTAATTATATCAGTGACAAATGCATTTGGACTATCAAAATTCCCCAAGACACTAGCTGGACGTGGAGGAAAATCCTTCAAGTCAGGAACAAAGCAAAGAGATTCATTACCCATCACATTGGGGATGGTAGTCAGACTTATTTCTAGCATGATAATTGGCACCCCTCAGGTAACTTGTTTAATGAGTTCGGTATTGATGTTTCATATCCTCCTATCAATGCTAGAGTTGGTGAGATTATTCATAATAACAATTGGATATGGCCTCATCATCCCCCTTCTCTTGCTCGTCTTTTTCCCAATGAGTTGGTGCCAAATAACACAGGTGACACTTTTCATTGGGCTCATTGCAATAATGGGATTTTCTCATTCAAGAAAACTTGGAACAGAATAAGGGAAATTAGAGTGAAAATTCATTGGTATAAACTTGTTTGGTTCCAAAACTGCATTCCAAAGCATAGTTTCATCTCCTGGCTGGCTTTTCAGAATAAACTAGCCACTCTTCAAAGACTCGTCTCTTGGGGCATTCAAAACAATTCTAATTGCATTCTTTGCTACATGGGATGTGAAACAAATGAGCATCTTTTCTTTGAATGCTCTTTCACTAAAAGAATTTGGCAACGAGGTCTACTTGCTCTCTCTCTTGATTTTTATACTCTTTCGAGCTTCATGGACATCTCACATACTATCCAACACAAGAACTATGATGCAAAGACACAAATTTTCAGAACTTTTCTTTGTGCAGCAATTTACCACATTTGGATGGAAAGAAATCGACGATTGTTCAACGAGGAAGCCTACACTGAGGAACACATTTTCAACAACATTCGTAGTGATGTCACATCGAAGATCATCATGGGTCGAAAATTTGCTCCCTCCAATCTCAACAGACGAACTTTGTTTGAGTGGGGGATTTACGATTTTGCCTGATTCAATGTTGGCTTTTTACAATTTTTTTTGTTTTCATTTTGTTCATGAACTTATTTGTACTTTGATTGTACCTTGATGTACTTTTATTTTCATTTTAATATACTACCACTGAATTAACAAAAAAAAAAAGAAGCCCCAAAGATGTAGTCACTGTAACATTATTGGTCATAGCTCCAATAACTGTCCGACCTATGTTCCGATAACCAATGTTAGTGTTGATCCCCCTGTTACTGTTGCCGTGGAATCCAAAGACTCAAAGTGGCAAAATAGTAGTAAAAAGAAGCGAAATGCAAAGCGTAACAAGAGTCGGGGTACTCAGGCCAACAACCAAAATTCTGAAACCCTGAGCAAAAATCAATATGAGATTTTGAGTTCAAATGAAAATGCGAATGCAGAAACTACTGCTAGCAAGCTGGAAATTGAAAACCATCGTGGTCAAAAGGAAACTGCATTGAAAAAAACTGCCTTTTCTAAAGGCTCAGGTCCATCAAAGGAAATTAATGATCGGGTTCAAGGTAAAGGTACTTTGAAGTTTAACAGTATGGAGAAAGGAGAATTCTCCAAGTATCATAGTAAGGAATGGAAACCTTCTCTCTCGAAGGCCTCTAATGATTACATGAAACAGAATATCCCTCCGGACTTAGATGATGGTACTCTTAATTTTTAGAGCTTTGAGGGATTTGGGCTCTTATGATCTTCGTGTCTTATGGGTTTTCCCTATTTTCTTTGTAGGTTCATTGTTGGTTTCTCTATAATTTCTTTTTGTTGTCTTTCTCGATCTTTGATTTGTTCATTGATCATTTTTTGTACCATGTACCTCGTTTTTTTTTGGCAATGATATTCACTGATCTATCAAAAAAAAAAAAAAAAACTCAACAGGCATTAAACACACAACCAAACCCTAGTTTAACCATTGATGCGAACCAACCATCCACATTCATTGCACTTTTGGATGAATTTTCCAGCAAAGATTCAAGTCAAGATTCTATTTTCAAGATTCAAGAACTTCAAGATTCTTCAAGAAGTTTCAAGAAGATTTGAAGATTCAGTCAAGATTTGATTTCTTTGTAATTTTATCCTAGTTTTAGTTTTCAGTTTTAGTTTAATTTCCTATGGACGAATTTAGGTGTTCACACTAGGAGAGAGACTTTCTTGGGCTACAAGATTAGGTGTTCACACTAGAAAGGAGCTTTTCTTGGGCTGCAAGTTTGCTTCCTTTTTAGTTACTATTCACGTCACTATTCACGTGAATAGTTAATAGGAGTCTTTTCTTGGTCTCCAAGTTTGTTTCCTTTGACCTAGTTACTATTCACGTTTTTCCTACTTGGGCTAGGGTTTAGGAGTCCTTTTCCAAGCAGGATACTTATTTGTTATTGCCTATATAAGGCACTTTTTGTGATAATAAAGAGAGACAATTCTGAAATTAAATTGTGAGATTATTCTCCTTAAGTTCTCAAGAACTTTTTCGAACTTATCAAGATTATTCTTGTGGCGTTCAACTCTGACTTATCAAACGAGATCTCCATCCTCGTTTGTGGCGTCCTCAACTATACCAAGGTTCTTGCTTTTCTAAGCAACGGGTCGCGGTTTCCATCATATTCACTATACCAAGGTTCTTGTCTTGCTAGGCAAAGGGTCGCGGTTCCATCCATTCTTGAAAGATCTTGGGTTTGTTTTACCAATCTTGGTGTTGGGTCTTGGCACATGTTGACCAGGTTCGTATCAGTTGGTAATCAGAGCTTAGGTTTATCAGGTTTGCCTATCTTTTTTTCTTGTTTTCTTGGTCAATTCGTGTGTCTAGGTTTAGGTATTTAAATTCCTTTATTCGTTCTTGATTGAGTCTTGTTTCAATTCCTTTTCTTGATTCCTTGTTCTTGCTAGTTTTTCAATTCTGTGTCTTTCTAGTTTTCAATTCCTTTTCTTGCTAGGATTTTTTTTCAATTCCGTTTCTTGTTTTCAGTTGGCCAAATCCTAGAATCTTGAATTAGGGTTTCTTGTGCTTCTAAACTTGAGTTCTTGTTATTTTCTTATTGGTTTCGTTTCTGAAAAATTAAGAAAAGAAAAGAAGAAAGAAAAAAAAATAGAGGCAGAAATTTATTTTCATTGAATTAGCCCTCAACACTAAACTTTTATGAAGGAAAACGGTGTTCTGAGCAGAACCCATAGTAAACTATGGGCACCACCCTCTTAGGGCCAAATTCCAACGTTTTCTATGAGTTTTGGTCATTTTTGTGTTTTAGAATAGGGTTTTTGCAACTTTCCTTATTTTTCTAGGTTTCCTTCTTCGAGTTTTATTCAAGTTTATTTCTCTAACCTAATTTCCAGAGTCTTAGAGGTCTGAAAAAAAAAAACAAAAAAAAAAGTCAGATTCCAAAATTGATTATTACGCTGCTTGGTATTCTTGGTAAGTTCTAGGGGCTTGAAAGAGAATACGAGAGGAAAAAGGCAAAGTGTGTGAGATTATTAGAGGGTAAAAGCTAAAGTGAGTTGAGCGAAACACGTGAGGGAGTGAAATTCAATCATGGCTCATAATCAAGAGGATGACACAAAAGCAGAAGCTCAACAACCAGTTCTGAATTTACAGTTGCAAGCTTTTTTGGGAGAGATGAGACAGATGATGAGAGCTGAATTTGAACAAATACATGAGAGGTTTGAAAGAATATATAAGGTCGAGCCCGAGTTCAAACAATCCACCAATGCCACGACCTCCCAAGGTAAATCAGCTTCTACTATGACTTGATCTAGTGAGATTAGATGTTTTAAATGTTAGGGATGGGGACACATTGGAAGCCAATGCCCAAACAAGCAAGCATTGGTAGTCTTGGAGAGTGGTGAGATTGAGTCCAAAGACGAAATGCATTTTGATGACATACCTATACTAGGAGACACCACGGAGGTTGAAGAAGAGTTTGGGGTTGATTATGGAGAGTTGCTTGGACTAGTGACCCGACGACCCTTAAGTTTGCAAGCTGAAGAAGAGGAAGAAGTAGTGCAACATGAGAACATCTTTCATACTCGCTGCCACGTGGAAGATAAGGTATGTAGTGTTATTATTGATGGTGGTAGTTGTACTAATGTTGCTAGTGCTTCTATGGTTGAAAAGCTAGGGCTCAACACAGTTAAGCACCCACGTCCATACAAACTGCAGTGGCTGAATAATTGTGGTGAAGTAGGGGTTATAAAGCAGGTTGTTGTACCGTTTCGAATTGGAAAGTATAAAGATGAGGTATTGTGTGATGTGGTAACAATGCATGCTGGACATCTACTCTTAGGAAGACCGTGGCAATTTGATCGACGTGTGCAGCATGATGGCTTCACCAATAAGTGCACATTCATGTTCAATCAGCGGACAATCACTCTAGTTTCCATGACACCAAAAAAAGTTTATGAGAGTGAACAAAAGAATTTGAGAGAACAAAAGAATTTGAGTGGGCAAAAGATTGAGAGTGAAAATAAAAAGAGCAAGGTCAAATCAGGAAAGGTAGAGAGGAAAGAAAATAATTCAACCAATGAGGTAAAAACAGAGGAAAAGCAAAGAAATTTTTATGCAAAAGCAAGTGAGGTTAAGAGAGCTTTGATTTCAAAAAGGCCAATGATTATACTTATGTACAAAGAGGCTCTTTTAAACACTAACCAACTTTACTCTCCATTGCATAGTGTTTCTTTCTTGCGGGATTTTGAGGAAGTGTTTCCTGCGGATGTACCACATGGTCTACCACCAAGGCTAGTCTTTGAACCTGGTGGATTTGAGGACAAATCCTTCTCAAGAGGGGGGGAATGATGCGAACCAACCATCCACATTCATTGCACTTTTGGATGAATTTTCCAGCAAAGATTCAAGTCAAGATTCTATTTTCAAGATTCAAGAACTTCAAGATTCTTCAAGAAGTTTCAAGAAGATTTGAAGATTCAGTCAAGATTTGATTTCTTTGTAATTTTATCCTAGTTTTAGTTTTCAGTTTTAGTTTAATTTCCTATGGACGAATTTAGGTGTTCACACTAGGAGAGAGACTTTCTTGGACTACAAGATTAGGTGTTCACACTAGAAAGGAGCTTTTCTTGGGCTGCAAGTTTGCTTCCTTTTTAGTTACTATTTACGTCACTATTCACATGAATAGTTAATAGGAGTCTTTTCTTGGTGTCCACGTTTGTTTCCTTTGACCTAGTTACTATTCACGTTTTTCCTAGTTGGGCTAGGGTTTAGGAGTCCTTTTCCAAGCAGGATACTTATTTGTTATTGCCTATATAAGGCACTTTTTGTGATAATAAAGAGGGACAATTCTGAAATTAAATTGTGAGATTATTCTGCTTAAGTTCTCAAGAACTTTTTCGAACTTCTCAAGATTATTCTTGTGGTGTTCAACTCTGACTTATCAAACGAGATCTCCATCCTCGTTTGTGGCGTCCTCAACTATACCAAGGTTCTTGCTTTTCTAAGCAACGGGTCGCGGTTTCCATCATATTCACTATACCAAGGTTCTTGTCTTGCTAGGCAAAGGATCGCGGTTCCATCCATTCTTGAAAGATCTTGGGTTTGTTTTACCAATCTTGGTGTTGGGTCTTGGCACATGTTGACCAGGTTCGTATCAACCATCAACAACTCACAATTCAATCACTCAAACACCACCAAACATCCAAAGGCTTAATTCAACATTTTAAAGAAAGACAACCCAAACTTTTGAAAGTCATAACTTATATTCTACTAATCCGATAACCTCCGAACCAGTTTCTAACACTCACCCACTCAATCAACACCATTAGCCCCCTCGGAAACCAACCATAATCCATCCAAATCAAGCCCAACAACCCTAAAACCCTAATGCACTATGGCTGAAATTTCTGGACTTTCACACCGACATTGCAATCAAAATTTCGGCATTACAACAATACTACCACGTATTTAACCAACTTTTACAAGCTACCAGCAATCGATTCCAACCACCACAACTCCAGATATTCAACAAATAGCCAACAACTAAACTTTTAATACCCGAAAAATAAAATTCATGCTACAATGATTCAAATCTTATATAAACACATATAAACGATCCTTAGCATGCACTGAGCAATAATATAACATAAATTCAACATTCTAACGGTTCAAAATTCAATTATATGTAAAAACATAAAAATGACATTTTGAGATCTAGAATTTTTCTCTCACCTTTGATGTGTTTTGATGCAAGAAATATGTAGAATGGATGCCTAACAAGTGAAATCAAGCTTTGAATGAAGTGATTTGGACTTGAATTACAAAATCTATGTCAAAAAATGCTTTGAAAAACCTTGAAAATGCCTTCTTTCTTCTCCCTCATGGATTTTCGGTAATGTGTGTGTTTTGTAAGTGTGTTTGCTTTGTTTTTAATGTGTGTTTATGATATAAGCTCAAGGTCAACAAAATTTGCAAAGTCAAAGTTAGTATTTTTAGTCTTTTAACTAGTATTTTTAGTCTTTTAATTGTTTTTAGGCTATTTTTGCTCACCCAAGTGCAATTAACACTTAGACTATTTTTAAGTAGTATATTTTTAGTTGACAACAAGTTTCACATCCATAGACTTACACCCAACTCAGTTAAAAACTTGATTTTTGCAAGAGAATGTGAAAAGTCATATTACTTGTTTTCAAATGTCTTTTGCATGCACAATTAATCTAAAATCATTTAATACCACATATAGATACATTTATATTAATATATACTAGGTCAACGAAAGTCAATGCAAGAATTGGGTTTAGAAGAAATCACTATTTGGCCAAAAAACGCTACTTTCGCCTGAAAAGTCTATTTAAATTAGTATTCCATTTCAGAATCAATTTTTAACTAACATGGGTCTATTAATAATATAGGACTAGGTTTTAATATGTTTAAAAGATCCGTGTAAAAATTTTAGCGGACGTGCGTTCAAAATACTATTCACTAAAATCGACGATAAAATTTATGGTGCCGATTTTGATAAAAATTTCATGAATGCACATATAGCATGTATTAGGAATATAAATATCATATTTAGCAGATTCTAATTCATATAACACATAAACAGGTCAAATCACGCAAATCGAGGCAAAGACGAAAACTGAGGTTTTACATTCTCCCCTTCTTAAAACAATTGCGTCCTCACAATTCTTCACTCAAGTACTGCTGGCTCAAACATACGAAATGAAAGACCGAAAACCAAATTCTGAATACCAACTAAGTATGTCAACTAGGAATACCAAACAAGAAGCTTGAATAGGAACACTGAATAAGTTCACTGACTAGGACTTCTGAATAAGCATCTCAAATAATTACCGAAGAAAATGCCAAACATAGATCCCGTAATAGAGCACCAATCAAGAATACCAAGTAATAACTTCAACAAGATCGCCGAGCAAGAATACCAAATAATAATCCCAATATAAGAACTCCGGATAATACCGTATAAGAATTCCAATAAGAATATCGCATAGAAAATACCATAGAAGAAGTCCAAAGAAGTATGCTGAATAAGAATCAACATATAGAAATCTCAAAGAAGAATGCCGAATAAGATTATCGTTTGCCCCAAAAGAATCCAAATAAGAATTCCAAATGGAATACCAGATACCGAAAGTCATATACTGGATAAGAACACCAAGCAAGAATTCCAAATGAAGATACCGAGGAAAAAGCCAAAGGCTGATCACTAAATACCAACTCTGAGCATTGAGTACCACCTACTGATCTCCATAACCATTGATCTACTGTTCCTTCTTCTGTTAATCCACTTTTAGGGAGATCCGCTACCAGCCGACTCTTTCATGGGAAGAGATTACTTACTATTTTACAGGTAATGCATTTACACAGTTAATAACATATAAAGTAAACTGTTCATAACACACATAACACTTTTAGTTCAATTTGCTCATTCTATGAATCTGGTAACTATGTTAGAGTTCAGTAATACCTAATCAGATTTGCAAGATATCTAACACAATTTAAAATATAATCTACAGAAGATAGATTCACACGTTGTTACTAATACCAAAAGCATGTACATAGAAAATCAATTAAACACACATAATGTCACATAAATGTACTAAGTACAAAATCTTCATATAAGCTAATTGAGCACGTACCACACACTGGTCACATAAAATACATTGAGCACGTAAGGCACGTTATTCACATAAAGAATATTGACCACATTTAATTCAATTAACACATAAGGCATATTGATCACATAGAAAGTTAGCCACATAAGTAGATTAATCAAATAAACATATTAACATGTAATTCACTTTACACTTAGTACATGCATTCATGTTAAGGCCTCTACCTACATTCCGAGGATACCCTGGCTGACAGTTAATCAAGCTCTGATACCATTAAATGTCATGCCCCAACTTGACCCCTCTTACGATCAGTCAGGACGCAACTGAATTTCTGCAGTATAACGATAGTAATTAGGACACCGAGGCTCTAAACCAACCTGTTCAAAACTCATACAACCAACTCCACAACAATTCAACAATTAAACAACACAACCACAATATACAATAAACATTCTTTTACCATTGCATCCATAGGTTATACGCCTCCGTTCCAACATCATACATTTACTATATAACATACATTCCCAAAATAGATTATAACCAATCTAGTAGCCAAATCATATTCCAAAACAAGACCACTAAACTAGCAATATTTAATCCATTATCTTTACAACATCTTATATAACATGAACTTTTAAGTGAAATACAATACAACTAAGTTTAATATACAATATAACAAAAAGTACAACATCATAAATAAAAAACAAGACTCTGACACATAGGACTCGTCCACATATGGCACATTATCCTCTTCTGGAAGTACGTACCCGTAATTTGAATCGGTATCACCTGTATGCATGCAATAATTAAGAGTGAGCTTATATAAAACAAGCCTAATGAGGATTCGATAGATCTCTAACAGTATTTACTATACTCCTTAGAAATCATCCTTTGAGATGTAAACATACAATGAACATCAATAACATTATAAATGCAACAATAGCAATAACTGTAAATACACAATAAGGATACAATACTTTTGCTGATGAAGATCCATACACCAATTCAATGCTCAACAACTCCTCCAAACTCAAAGACACAAACTTGAGGTACCTTGACTGATACGAACCACGCCAACATGTGACGCGACCCAACACCAAATATGCCAAACAACCCCAAGACCTTTCAGGAATGGATGGAACTGCGACCCTTTGCCTAGCAAGACAAGAACCTTGGTATAGTGAATATGATGGAAACCGCGACCCGTTGCTTAGCAAAGCAAGAACCTTGGTATGGTGAAGACGCCACAAACGGGGATGGAAATCCGCTTGATAAGTCAAGGTTGAACGCCACAAGGAATCCCTTGATAAGTTCGAAAGAGTCTCTTGGAGAACTCAAGGAGAATAATCTCACAATTTAATTTTAGAATTGTCTTCTTTATTATCACAAAAAGTGCCTTATATAGGCAATAACAAATAAGTATCCTGCTTGGAAAAGGACTCTTAAACCCTAGCCCAAGTAGGAAAAACGTGAATAGTAACTAGGTCAAAGGAAACAAACTTGGAGACCAAGAAAAGACTCCTATTAACTATTCACGTGAATAGTAACGTGAATACTAACTAAAAAGGAAGCAAACTTGCAGCCCAAGAAAAAGCTCATTTCTAGTGTGAACACCTAATCTTGCAACCCAAGAAAGTCTCTTTCCTAGTTAGAACACCTAAATTCGTCCATAGGGAATTAAACTAAAACTATGATAGAATTACAAAGAAATCAAATCTTGACCAAATCTTCAAATCTTCTTGAAACTTCTTGAAGAATCTTGAAGTTCTTGAATCTTGAAAATAGAATCTTGACATGAATCTTTGCTGGAAAATTGATACGAACCTAGTCAACATGTGCCAAGACCCAACACCAAGATTGGTAAAACAAACCCAAGATCTTTCAAGAATGGATGGAACCGCGACCCTTTGCCTAGCAAGACAAGAACCTTGGCATAGTGAATATGATGGAAACCGCGACCCGTTGCTTAGCAAAGCAAGAACCTTGGTATGGTGAAGACGCCACAAACGGGGATGGAAATCCGCTTGATAAGTCAAGGTTGAACGCCACAAGGAATCCCTTGATAAGTTCGAAAGAGTCTCTTGGAGAACTCAAGGAGAATAATCTCACAATTTAATTTCAGAATTGTCTCTCTTTATTATCACAAAAAGTGCCTTATATAGGCAATAACAAATAAGTATCCTGCTTGGAAAAGGACTCCTAAACCCTAGCCCAAGTAGGAAAAACGTGAATAGTAACTAGGTCAAAGGAAACAAACTTGGAGACCAAGAAAAGACTCCTATTAACTATTCACGTGAATAGTGACGTGAATAGTAACTAAAAAGGAAGCAAACTTGCAGCCCAAGAAAAGCTCCTTTCTAGTGTGAACACCTAATCTTGTAGCCCAAGAAAGTCTCTCTCCTAGTGTGAACACCTAAATTCGTCCATAGGAAATTAAACTAAAACTGAAAACTAAAACTAGGATAAAATTACAAAGAAATCAAATCTTGACTAAATCTTCAAATCTTCTTGAAACTTCTTGAAGAATCTTGAAGTTCTTGAATCTTGAAAATAGAATCTTGACTTGAATCTTTGCTGGAAAATTCATCCAAAAGTGCAATGAATGTGGATGGTTGGTTCGCATCATTCCCCCCCTCTTGAGAATGATTTGTCCTCAAATCCACTAGGTTCAAAGACCAGCCTTGGTGGTAGACCATGTGGTACATCCGCAGGAAACACTTCCTCAAAATCCCGCAAGAAAGAAACACTATGCAATGCAGAGTAAAGTTGGTTAGTGTTTAAAAGAGCCTCTTTGTACATAAGTATAATCATTGGCCTTTTTGAAATCAAAGCTCTCTTAACCTCACTTGCTTTTGCATAAAAATTTCTTTGCTTTTCCTCTGTTTTTACCTCATTGGTTGAATTCTTTTCTTTCCTCTCTACCTTTCCTGATTTGACCTTGCTCTTTTTCTTTTCACTCTCAATCTTTTGCCCACTCAAATTCTTTTGTTCTGTCAAATTATTTTGTTCACTCTCATAAACTTTTTTTGGTGTCATGGAAACTAGAGTGATTGTCCGCTGATTGAACATGAATGTGCACTTATTGGTGAAGCCATCATGCTGCACACGTCGATCAAATTGCCACGGTCTTCCTAAGAGTAGATGTCCAGCATGCATTGTTACCACATCACACAATACCTCATCTTTATACTTTCCAATTCGAAACGGTACAACAACCTGCTTTATAACCCCTACTTCACCACAATTATTCAGCCACTGCAGTTTGTATGGACGTGGGTGCTTAACTGTGTTGAGCCCTAGCTTTTCAACCATAGAAGCACTAGCAATATTAGTACAACTACCACCATCAATAATAACACTACATACCTTATCTTCCACGTGGCAGCGAGTATGAAAGATGTTCTCATGTTGCACTACTTCTTCCTCTTCTTCAGCTTGCAAGCTTAAGGGTCGTCGGGTCACTAGTCCAAGCAACTCTCCATAATCTGCCCCAAACTCTTCTTCAACCTCCGTGGTGTCTCCTAGTATAGGAATGTCATCAAAATGCATTTCGTCTTTGGACTCAATCTCACCACTCTCCAAGACTACCAATGCTTTCTTGTTTGGGCATTGGCTTCCAATGTGTCCCCATCCCTGACATTTAAAACATCTAATCTCACTAGATCGAGTCATAGTAGAAGCTGATTTACCTTGGGAGGTCGTGGCATTGGTGGATTGTTTGAACTCGGGCTCGACCTTATATATTCTTTCAAACCTCTCATGTATTTGTTCAAATTCAGCTCTCATCATCTGTCTCATCTCTCCCAAAAAAGCTTGCAACTGTAAATTCAGAACTGGGTGTTGAGCTTCTTCTTTTGTGTCATCCTCTTGATTATGAGCCATGATTGAATTCCCCCCCCTCACGTGTTTCGCTCAACTCACTTTAGCTTTTACCCTCTAATAATCTCACACACTCTGCCTTTTTCCTCTCGTATTCTCTTTCAAGCCCCTAGAACTTACCAAGAATACCAAGCAGCGTAATAATCAATTTTGGAATCTGACTTTTTTTTTGTTTTTTTTTTTTTTTGTTTTTTTTTTCAGACCTCTAAGACTCTGGAAATTAGGTTAGAGAAAGAAACTTGAATGAAACTCGAAGAAGGAAACCTAGAAAAATAAGGAAAGTTGCAAAAACCCTATTCTAAAACACAAAAATGACCAAAACTCATAGAAAACGTTGGAATTTGGCCCTAAGAGGTTGGTGCCCACAGTTATACTGTGGGTTATGCTCAGAACGTCGTTTCCCTTCAGAAAAGCTTGGCCACGAAGGCTAATTCAACAAAAACAAGTTTTTTAACTGTTCAGTGTTTTGCTTTTTTTTTTTTTCTTTTTTTTTTCAGTTCTGAATTTTTTTTTTCTTTTCTTGACGTTTCTTTTCTTTCTTGATGTTCTTTTCTTGATTTTCAGAAACAAAGACAATGAGCAAGTAACCAAGACTTCGAATTTAGAAACACAATAAACCCTAATTCAAGATTCTAGGGTTTGGCCAATTGAAAGCTTAACAAGAAACGAAATTGAAAGCAAGAAAACAAAATTGAAGACAAGACTCAAGACACGAAATTAAAAGAACAAGAACGGAATCAAGACACAGCCAAGAAAACGAATTGGAAGCAAGACACGGATTTGGCAAGAAAACCAGAAACGGAATTGAAAAGAAAACAAGACATGGAATTTAGACACAACTAAAAACGAGGAATTCAAGGAAAAGGAATTGAAAGCAAGACTTAATCAAGAACCAAGAAAGAAAATTGAAACCTAATCTAGACACACAAAATTGACCAAGAAAACAAGAAAAAAGATAGGCAAACCTGATAAACCTAAGCTCTGATACCAACTGATACGAACCTGGTCAACATGTGCCAAGACCCAACACCAAGATTGGTAAAACAAACCCAAGATCTTTCAAGAATGGATGGAACCGCGACCCTTTGCCTAGTAAGACAAGAACCTTGGTATAGTGAATATGATGGAAACCGCGACCCGTTGCTTAGCAAAGCAAGAACCTTGGTATGGTGAAGACGCCACAAACGGGGATGGAAATCCGCTTGATAAGTCAAGGTTGAACGCCACAAGAATTATCTTGATAAGTTCGAAAGAGTCTCTTGGAGAACTCAAGTTTAGAAGCACAAGAAACCCTAATTCAAGATTCTAGGATTTGGTCAACTGAAAACAAGAAACGGAATTGAAAAAAATCCTAGCAAGAAAAGGAATTGAAAACTAGAAAGACACAGAATTGAAAAACTAGCAAGAACAAGGAATCAAGAAAAGGAATTGAAACAAGACTCAATCAAGAACGAATAAAGGAATTTAAATACCTAAACCTAGACACACGAATTGACCAAGAAAACAAGAAAAAAGATAGGCAAACCTGATAAACCTAAGCTCTGATACCAACTGATACGAACCTGGTCAACATGTGCCAAGACCCAACACCAAGATTGGTAAAACAAACCCAAGATCTTTCAAGAATGGATGGAACCGCGACCCTTTGCCTAGCAAGACAAGAACCTTGGCATAGTGAATATGATGGAAACCGCGACCCGTTGCTTAGCAAAGCAAGAACCTTGGTATGGTGAAGACGCCACAAACGGGGATGGAAATCCGCTTGATAAGTCAAGGTTGAACGCCACAAGGAATCCCTTGATAAGTTCGAAAGAGTCTCTTGGAGAACTCAAGGAGAATAATCTCACAATTTAATTTCAGAATTGTCTCTCTTTATTATCACAAAAAGTGCCTTATATAGGCAATAACAAATAAGTATCCTGCTTGGAAAAGGACTCCTAAACCCTAGCCCAAGTAGGAAAAACGTGAATAGTAACTAGGTCAAAGGAAACAAACTTGGAGACCAAGAAAAGACTCCTATTAACTATTCACGTGAATAGTGACGTGAATAGTAACTAAAAAGGAAGCAAACTTGCAGCCCAAGAAAAGCTCCTTTCTAGTGTGAACACCTAATCTTGTAGCCCAAGAAAGTCTCTCTCCTAGTGTGAACACCTAAATTCGTCCATAGGAAATTAAACTAAAACTGAAAACTAAAACTAGGATAAAATTACAAAGAAATCAAATCTTGACTAAATCTTCAAATCTTCTTGAAACTTCTTGAAGAATCTTGAAGTTCTTGAATCTTGAAAATAGAATCTTGACTTGAATCTTTGCTGGAAAATTCATCCAAAAGTGCAATGAATGTGGATGGTTGGTTCGCATCAAAATAAATGGTTCATTGAACTTGGACGATTCAATGAATGTGGACGGTTCAACGAATGTGGACATCTAATTCCTGGCTCTTTTGTGGCTCTTTCTTGAACGATTTGTATAGCCTTGATATCCTCATCATTCCCCCTCTCTTGAGAAGGATTTGTCCTCAAATCCTCCAGGTTCAAAGACCAGCCTAGGGGGTAGACCATCTGGTATGTCCTCGGCAAACACTTCCTCAAAATCCTGCAAAAGAGAAATAACAACACTAGGCAATGCAGAGTCAAGTTGGTTAGTGTTTAAAAGAGCCTTCTTGCACATGAGTACATTCATTGGCCGTTTTGTCATCAAAGCTCTCTTAATCTAACTTGCTTTTTCATAGAAATTTCTTTGTTTTCCTTTTGTTTTTACCTCCTTGGAAAATCTCTTTTCTCTTTTTACTACTGCTCCAGCTTCACCTTTGCTCTCTTTCTTTTCACTCTCATTCTTTTGCTCTCTCATATTCTTTTGATCTCTCAGATTCTTTTGTTCACTCAATATTTGCAACCTCACTTGATCCTCATAGACTTGTTTTGGTGTCATCAGAACTAGGGTGATTGTCCGCTGACCAAATACAAATGAATACTTGTTGGTAAAGCCATCATGCTGCACACATCGATCAAATTGCCACAGTCTTCCTAAGAGAAGATGTCCAGCATGCATAGGTACCACATCACACAATACTTCATCATCATATTTTCCAATGCGAAATGGCACCACAACCTGTTTTGTATCCCTTACCTCACCACAATCATTCAAACATTGCAGCTTGTATGGGCGTGGATGCTTAATTATTATGAGCCCTAGCTTTTCAAACATGGAAGAACTACCAAAGTTAGTGCAACTACCACCATCAATAATAACACTACCTACCTTGTCTTTCACATGGCAACGAGTGTGAAAGATGTTCTCACGTTGTGCTATCTCTTCCTCTTTTTTAGCTTGCAGGCTTAAGGCTCGTTGTGCCACTAGTCCAAGCATCTCTCCATGATTCACCCCAAACTCCTCTGCTCCCATTGCGGTGTCCTCTAGTATAGGCATGTCATCAGAATATGTTTTGTCTTCAGATTCAATCTCACCACTTTCCAAGACTACCATTGCTCGCTTGTTTGGGCATTGGCTTGCTATGTGTCCCCATCCCTGACATGTAAAACATTTAATATCACGAGATCGAGTCGTAGTAGAAGCTGATTTACCTTGGGAGGTCGTGGCATTGGTTGATTGTTTGGACTCGGGCTTGACCTTATATATTCTTTCAAACCTCTCATGTATTTGTTCAAATTCAGCTCTCATCATCCGTCTCATCTCTCCCAACAAAGCTTGCATTTGTAAGTTCGAAACAGCGACTTGTTGACCTTCTTCGTTTGTGTTGTCCCCTTGAGTTTGAGACATGGTTGAAATTACACTCCCTCACGTGTTTCACTCAAATTCAACTTGGCTTTTACCCTCTAATAATCTCACACTCTGGCTTTTTCCTCTCGTATCCTCCCTTTAGTTTGTTTGAAACTAATCAATACTATCAAGAAGAACCAAGTAGCGAAAATAATTCTGTCACGGAAACTGAATTTTTTTTTTTGACAAACAAAGGTTCTGGAAAATAGGACTCTAAGAAGTGGGAACAAGATTAGAAAAAAGAATTAAGACAAAACAGCAAAAAGAAACCTAGAGGAATAAGAATAGTTAAAGAAAACCTATGCAAAAACACAAAAAACAACTAATAGAAGATGAAATTTGGCCTCAAGGGGGTGGTGGTCACTGCATAGGAACATGTGACGCGACCCAACACCAAATATGGCAGACGACCCCAAGACCTTTCAGGAATGGATGGAACCGCGACCCTTTGCCTAGAAAGACAAGAACCTTGGTATAGTGAATATGATGGAAACCGCGACCCGTTGCTTAGCAAAGCAAGAACCTTGGTATGGTGAAGACGCTACAAACGGGGATGGAAATCTGCTTGATAAGTCAAGGTTGAACGCCACAAGGAATCCTTTGATAAGTTCAAAAGAGTCTCTTGGAGAACTCAAGGAGAATAATCTCACAATTTAATTTCAGAATTGTCTTCTTTATTATCACAAAAAGTGCCTTATATAGGCAATAACAAATAAGTATCCTGCTTGGAAAAAGGACTCTTAAACCCTAGCCCAAGTAGGAAAAATGTGAATAGTAACTAGGTCAAAGGAAACAAACTTGGAGACCAAGAAAAGACTGCTATTAACTATTCACGTGAATAGTGACGTGAATAGTAACTAAAAAGGAAGCAAACTTGCAGCCCAAGAAAAGCTCATTTCTAGTGTGAACACCTAATCTTGCAGCCCAAGAAAGTCTCTTTCCTAGTGTGAACACCTAAATTCGTCCATAGGGAATTAAACTAAAACTCGGATAGAATTACAAAGAAATCAAATCTTGACTAAATCTTCGAATCTTCTTGAAACTTCTTGAAGAATCTTGAAGTTCTTGAATCTTGAAAATAGAATCTTGACTTGAATCTTTGCTGGAAAATTCGCCCAAATAAATGGTTCATTGAACTTGGACGATTCAATGAATATGGACGGTTCAACGAATGTGGACGTCTAATTCCTGGCTCTTTTGTGGCTATTTCTTGAACGATTTGTATAGCCTTGATGTCCTCATCATTGACCTAGACCCACACCCCATGGCCTCTCCGCCCATGCGAGATAGGGATTAGCCATGATAACTGTACCGGCAGCCCAGGATGGCTCCTGAGGTGACACAACATTATCAAAGCTCACAACAATGAGACTCAAATCGAGAAGTCAACAACATTGGTTGCCTGACTCCCGACTCATAATAACAATAACATTAACAATTCGAGAAGTCAACAACATTGGTTGCCTGACTCCCGACTCATAATAACAATAACATTAACAATTCGAGAAGTCAACAACATTGGTTGCCCGACTCCCGACTCATAATAACAATAATAATAATAATTCGAGAAGTCAACAACATTGGTTGCCCGACTCCCGACTCATATTAACAATAACAATAACAATAACAATTCGAGAAGTCAACAACATTGGTTGCCCGACTCCCGACTCATAATAACAATTATAATCAATTAACAATGTAACACCCCGGATTAACCCCGAGCGTGCTCCTCACAGTTTTGTAACAACAATCAATAATCAATAATTAATTAATACGTATTTCAACAATCAATTAAACAATGTTTAACAATCAACAACTATATAATCATGAAACAATTAAGTTAAATGACAAAGTAGGCCATCCAACTCAACATGCATTAAACACACAACCAAACCCTAGTCTAACCATCAACAACTCACAATTCAATTACTCAAACACCACCAAACATCCAAAGGCTTAATTCAACATTTTAAAGAAACACAACCCAAACTTCTAAAAGTCTTAACTTACATTCTATTAATTCGATAACCTCCAAACCAGTTTCTAACACTCACCCACTCAATCAACACTATTAGGCCCCTTGGAAACCAACTATATCCATCCAAATCAAACCCAACAAACCTAAAACCCTAATGCACCATGGCTGAAATTTCTGGACTTTCACACCGACATTGCAATCAAAATTTCAGCAATACAACATTACTACCACGTATTTAACAAACTTTTACAAGCTAACAGCAATCGATTCCAACCACCACAATTCCAGATATTCAACAAATAGCCAACAACTCAACTTTTAATACCCGAAAAATAAAATTCATGCTACAATGATTCAAATCTTATATAAATATATATAAACGATCCTTAGCATGCATTGAGCAATAATATAACATCAATTCAACATTCTAACGGTTCAAAATTCAATTATATGCAAAAACATAAAAATGACATTTTGAGATCTAGAATTTTTCTCTCACCTTTGATGTGTTTTGATGCAAGAAAGATGTAGAATGGATGCCCAACAAGTGAAATCAAGCTTTGAATGAAGTGATTTGGACTTGAATTGCAAAATCTATGTGAAAAATGCTTTGAAAAACCTTGAAAATGCCTTCTTTCTTCTCCCTCATGGATTTTCGGTAATGTGTGTGTTTTGTGAGTGTGTTTGCTTTGTTTTTAATGTGTGTTGATGATATAAGCTCAAGGTCAACAAAATTTGCAAAGTCAAAGTTAGTATTTTTAGTCTTTTAACTAGTATTTTTAGCCTTTTAATTGTTTTTATACTATTTTTGCTCACCCAAATGCAATTAACCGTTATACTATTTTTAAGTAGTATAGTTTTAGTTGACAACAAGTTTCACATGCATAGACTTACACCCGACTCGGTTAAAAACTTGATTTTTGCAAAAGAAGGTGAAAAGTCATATTATTTGTTTTCAAATGTCTTTTGAATGCACAATTAATCTAAAATCATTTAATACCACATATAAATACATTTATATTAATATATACTTGGTCAACGAAAGTCAATGCAAGAATCGGGTTTAGAAAAAATCACAACTCATACAACCAACTCCACAAACATTCAACAATAAACAGCCCAACCATATTATACAATAATCACACATTCAATAATTCATTCATAGTTATACGCCTCCGTTCCAACTTAGTACATAGGCTATACATACATTTCAAAATAGGTTATAACCAACTTAGTAATCTAGTCATGATCAAATTAAAGACTACTGAATTAACATACATATGTTTTTATATTAAGATAGGTTATACAATACATTATTTTACAACAACTAAGACAATCTCATGGCAATGACTCCTGCACATAAGACTCATCCACATATGGCACATTTCCTTCTTCAAGAGGCACGTACCTGTAGTCAGGCTCAGCAACACCTGAATGCATGCAATAATTGAGAGTGAGCTTATATAAAATAAGCCCAGTGAGGATTCGATAGATCTCTAACAATATTTACTATACTCCTTGGAAATCATCCTTTGAGCAGTAAACACACAATAAATATCGATAACAATAGAAGCACATAAATTATAATGACCATTCAATAAAGGATACTCTAGTTGGTGTAGCTCCAAACGCCATCACGATCTCAACCGTTCTTCTTATAACTCCCCATTACTCACGCACCCGAGGTACCTCTCTAGCCCTGCCCTCCATGACACCTCCGTCATGCGAGCTGGGGATAGCCTATGGTAGCCATGGTGGTTTCAACCCAATAGCCTGATGCTATCCGAAAGGTGGCACACACATACCAAGACTCAACAATAATAATAAACATTCAATCACAGGAGACAACTTTTTCCGTTGACTATCTCCCAGTTCAACAATAATCAATCAATAATCATCAATTCAACAACATAGCAACAACTATTCAATTAAACAACAAACAACTAAGTTAGATGAACGGTAGGCCACCCAACTTAACATGCATTAAACACACAATCAAACCCTAGTCTAACCATTAACAACTCACAATTCAATCACTCAAAGCAACAGGGACATCTCAGGTGACCCTACTGTCTTCACAATATTCACCTGCTCATGGACCCGCTCCTATTGGTTCAGCGTTTGAAAATGGTCAACAAAGCAACAGGGACATCTCATCTTCACATTTCCTTCATCAAAATACTTCGCAAACTGATATCCATAACCTTGGTTCAGTAGGCTACCCTTTTGGCCAAAATTCACCAACGCCGTTCAACAATGGCCTCTTTACTGAATTGCAAAAAGAGTTTCCTCCTCTTCAGAATGCTTCAACTAAACCAACTGACTCTACAATGGATAGAGGTTCCAATTACCGCTCTGCTTGGGGTCAAAATGGGTCTAATGGCAATAATCTTGTTACCAACAACTGGCAAGGGCATTTTCTGGGTGAGTTAAATAACTCACTCAAATTGAATTACGTTGATGGGTTCAAAATCAAGGATGGGAGAAAAATCGTTGTTCCACCAGCAAATGTTTTCCAGGAAGGATCATTACATGGAATTGCTGTCTTATTGGTCAATTCATAGGCAAACCACCCCTTTTTTTTCTTAATTAGAAGAATGGTTGACACTCAATGGAAGAAATTTGGTCATGTTGATATTCAATCCAATGAGTCTGGGTTGTTTGTTTTCTGTTTTGAATCTCAAGAATTTTGTGATCGTGTGATGCAAGAGCTTTGGCATGTTCACCATCACTCCCTTCTCCTTAGACGTTGGGAAACCGGTCTCCAACTCATCAAGCTCAACTGCGAAAGAGTGCCAATCTGGTTAAAATTGAGAAATGTCCCACTTGACTTACTTACCAAATATGGTCTCAGCTTCGTTTCTAGCACAATTGGCATCCCTCTTCAAATGGATTCAAAAACTGCATCCCGCTCACATCTCAACTATGCAAGAGTTTGTGTTGAAATGAACATTCGGAAAGATCTCCCGGATAGGACCTTTGTTGAACTCCTTAATGGTGAAGAGGCTGAGATTCTAATCGAATATGATTAGAAACCACCAAAATGTACTTTTTGTAATGTTGCAGGTCACGACACTTCTATTTGTCCTAATTCACAGGACGATAGAGATGATAAAATACCAGCTGACCCTAAACCGTAATGGAATGAGGCTGGGAAAAAGAATAGGAGAAGGCACGGTGCTTCACGTCGAAATGAGAATCTGGTTAGCAATAACATATTTAATGCTCTTGACATTGATGATGTTCATGGTGATCAAATTGATGCTCGTGAGTTAAATTTTAATAAGTCCATGATTGTTGAGAATCAAACTACAGGCACTAGTGTTTTCCACAAAAATACCAATGTTCGAAAGGTCAACATCCCTAACCGGGTTAATGTACATCAGCCTACTTCACATATTTCGGTCACCCCGTACCCATCTCAAGGTTCTAAGGATAAGGTAACTACGCACAATATTGGCAAAGCCATCTCTACCGTTCATGTTGTTGACAACTCTTTCAACAATGCCTCTACTTCCAAGGCATCAACTTCTTTCAATTACACTAAGGCAGTCCAAGGCATTTTTAATAGAAGGCCCCCTGATCAGAAAGCTCATTAAGGAGATTTGTTTTTCTTTGATCCTTTTGTGTTTTTGGTTTTCTTGTATGTTGTTCTTTCAGTCCTTGTTAGACTGATTCTTTTTTGATTACTTGTCTTGATCTTGTTTTGACGTTGTTTGTCAACATCCACGTACTTGTACCATCTCCTTTGGATTTCAATAAATTTTCACTGAATTATCAAAAAAAAAAATCACTCAAACACCACCCAAACAACTAAAGGCATATATCAACATTTTAAAGAGAAAGACAACCTAAACTTCTAATAATCATAACTTACATTCTACTAATCCAAACAACTCTAAACCAGTTTCTCTCACTCACCAACTCAATCAACTACATTAGCTCCCTCGGAAACCAACCAAAATACATCCAAATCAAGCCCAACAACCCTAAAACCCTAATACACCTTGGCTGAAATTTCCGAACTTTCGCACCGACATCGCAATCGAAATTTCGGCATTACAACAGTACTACCACGTATTAACAAACTTTTACAAATCAACGACAATCGATTCCAACCACTACAACTCAAAATATTCACCAAATAGCCAACAACTCAACTTTAAATACCCGAAAATAAAAATTCATCCTACAACTATTCAAATCTTATATAAACGCATATAAACGATCCTTAGCATGCACTGAGCAATAATATAACATCAATTCAACTTTATAACGGTTCAAAATTCAATTATACGCAAAAACATAAAAGGTGACATTTGCGATCTAGAATTTTTTTCTCACCTTTGATGTGTTATGAAGCTAGAAAGATGCTCAATGGATGCTCAAGAAGTGGAATCAAGCTTTGGTTGATGAAGATTGGCCTTGAATTACAACTTTTAATGGAAAATTGCCTTTGAAAAATTGAAGAAAACTCTTGGCTTTTCTCCTATGGAGCTCACGGCAAGGTGAGTGTTTTTTAGGGTGAATTCGTTCTATTTTAGTGTGTGTAACTACTTATAAGAAAAAGGTCAACAATTAAATGAAAGTCAAAGTTGAAAACTAATTAATTTTTAGTGTTTTTAGCCTTTTAATTCATTTCCTTGACTACTCTTGCTCAAATTAATTATGTAACACCTCTTGCTCAAATTAATTATGTAACACCTAAAATATCTCATGTAGTTTATTTTTAGGTGACAAGAAGTTTTACATTCAAACATTTTCACCCAAGTCGGCTCAAAACTCGATTTTCACAAAAGAAAGTGTAAAAACCTTTAAAATTCCAAAACCAAATTCCAAATCTGTTTTAATCAAACACAGGTCTATTAATACCCGAGGAATAGGTTTTAAAACGTTTAAAACACCCCTGTAAAAATTTTAGCGGACAGGTGTTCAAAATACTATTCACTAAAACCGGCGATAAAATTTCTGATCCCGTTTTTGATGAAAATTTCATGAATGCACCCATAGCATGTATTAGGAATATAAATCACATATCTAGCACATCCTAACTCATATAAAACATAAACAGGTCAAAACACGCAAAACGAGACAAAACACGCAAATCGAGGTTAAGATGAAAAGTGGGGTTTCACCGACCATGTCTTCCATTGCTGCCCATAGACACTCTATCAAGCTCCTCATCTAAACCTTCCTCATTGACTTCATCAACTTCATCAACATCACCAACATCTTCAACTCTTTGTTGCAACCTGTTCCTCCTTGGTGCATTCAGAGCAATTGGTAGTTGCACCCTTTCAGCTCTCTCTTCTACCCTATCCAACCTCTCATGTAGTGGGCTCTAATTTAGCCTGCATCATTCGTCTCATATCTCCCATCAAAGCTTGCATCTGTAAATTTGGAACAGTAGCTTGTTGACCTCCTTCGTATTGTCCGCTTGATTTTGAGACATAATTAAATTTTATTCCCTCACGTGTTTCAATCAACTCAATTTGGCTTTTACCCTCTATTTATCTCACACACTTTGCCTTTTTCCTCTCGTATTCTCCTTCTTGACTTTCTTTTCTTTCCTTGATGTTTCTTTTCTTTTCGTGATTGATGAGAACCAGTCTTAAGAGTCCAAGTTCAATCAACCATTTCTTTGGGCTAATTTTCCAGCAAAGATTCAAGTCAAGATTATATTTTCAAGATTTAAGAACTTCAAGATTCTTCAAGATGTTTCAAGAAGATTTGAAGATTTAGTCAAGATTTGATTTCTTTGTAATTCTATCCTAGTTTTAGTTTTCAGTTTTAGTTTAATTCCCTATGGACGAATTTAGGTGTTCACACTAGAAAGAAGCTTTTCTTGGGCTGCAAGTTTGCTTCCTTTTTAGCTACTATTCACGTCACTATTCACGTGAATAGTTAATAGGAGTCTTTTCTTGGTCTCCAAGTTTGTTTCCTTTGACCTAGTTACTATTCACGTTTTCCTACTTGGGCTAGGGTTTAGGAGTCCTTTTTCCAAGCAGGATACTTATTTGTATAGCCTATATAAGGCTCTTTTTTGTGATAATAAAAAAAGACAATTTGATATTAAATTTGTGAGATTATTCTCCTTAAGTTCTCAAGAACTTCCTCGAACTTATCAAGATTATTCTTGTGGCGTTCATCTTTGACTTATCAAATGAGATTTCCATCCTCGTTTGTGGCGTACTCAACTATACCAAGGTTCTAGCTTTGCTAAGCATAGGGTCGCGGTTCCATCCATTCCTGAAAGGTCTTGGGGTCGTTTGCCATATTTGGTGTTGGGTCGCGTCGCATGTTGGCGTGGTTCGTATCAGTGATGTTATTTTCTTGATTTTCAGAAACCAAACAATGAGCAAGTAATCCAAGAATTTGAATTTAGATGCACAAGAAACCCTAATTCAAGATTCTAGGGTTTGGCCAATTGAAAGCTAAACAAGAAACGAAATTGAAAGCAAGAAAACGGAATTGAAGACAAGACTCAAGAAACGGGAAAAACAAGACTCAAGAAACGAAATTAAAAGAGCAAGACTCACGGGATTGACAAAGAAAAACAAGAAAAGGATAGGCAAACTTGATAAACCTAATCTCTGATTACCAACTGATAGGAACCACTCCAACATACGACGCAACCCAATACCAAATATGGCAAATGACCCCAAGACCTTTCAGGAATGGATGGAAACCGCGACCCTTTGCTTAGCAAAGCAAGAACCTTGGTATAATTGAGGACACCCAAACGATGATGGAAAACCCGTTTGATAAGTCAAGGTTGAACGCTACAAGAATTATCTTGATAAGTTCGAAGAGTTTCTTGAGAACTCAAAGGAGAATAATCTCACAATTTTAATATAAAAAAAGTCTAACTTTTATTTCTTGCAAATCAGCCTTATATAGGCAAAGAACAAATAAGTTTCCCATTTAGAAAATACTCATAAACCTTAGTGCACTAAGAAAAATATAAATAGTAACTAGGTTAAAAAGGAAGCAAACTTGCAGTCCAAGAAAAATTCATTTTCATGGAGTCCAAGAAAGACTTATTTCTAGTGTGAACACCTAATTTTCGGCCTTAGTGGACCCTGGGAAATAAACTAAAATTCAAAACAAATTGAAACTAGAACAAAGATAGAATTACAAAGAAGTCAAATCTTGACCAAAACTCCCAAGCTTCTGGAAACTTCTTGAAGAATCTTTCAAGTTCTTAAATCTTGAAAATAGAATCTTGACTTGAATCTTTGCTGGAAAATTCACCCAAATAAATGGTTCATTGAACTTGGACGCTTAAGGCTTCTTGGCTCTCTCCTGGGTCTATTTGGATGAGTACAACCAGCCTTTCTTCTTCCCTTCTAGCCAACACGTTTTCCTCTTGTTGTAGGACTTTCTGAACCAAGTTGCTCAGCTCTTCCTTGAACCTTTTAGCGCGAGCTCTCGTAACTAGACCAACTGGTACTTGAACTGGATCTTGGACATTCCTAGCAACCTTGATGTCCTCATCAGGGTGGTCATGTTGCAGTTTTGATTAAGTTAAGGAACACTTATTCGAAATATCACCATCTGAATGTTAGCCCATCCAATGATATTCCAATCACTGATTTATGTGGCTTCACTGAAGAAATAGCAAGAACTCTAAAGGGAGGATACTATTCTTCAATGTCAAGTGTATTAACCATTTTTCCATGAGGTCTTTTCACTTAGAATATTCTTGATCAGAGCCTACCGAAGGGCAGTTAACCCTAGATTCTTGAATTTGGGTTTCTTGTGCATCTAAATTCGAATTCTTAGTTACTTGCTCATTGTTTCGTGTCTAAAAATCAAGAAAAGAACATCAAGAAAAGAAAATAAAAGTCAAGAAGATAGAAAAGAGAAAAAAAAATGATTCGGAGTTGAAAAGTTAAAAAAAAAAAAAGCAAAATGGTGAACACTAAAAAATATTTTTGTTGAATTAGCCTTCGAGGCCAAACTTTTCTAAAGGAAAATGACGTTCTGCGCATAACCCACAGTTATACTGTGGGCACCACCCTCTTAGGGCCAAATTCCAACGTTTGCTAGGAGTTTTTTGGTGTTTTTGTGTTTTCGCATAGATTTTTATTAACTTTCCATATTTCTCTAGGTTTCTTTTTGCTATTTTTGTCTTGGTTCCTTGTTCTAATCATGTCTCCCATGTATTAGAGTCCTTGTTTTCCAGAACCTTTGTTTGTTAAAAAAAAAAAACAAAGAAGAAAATCAGAATCCGTGACAGAAAAGAATTGATTCGATTGGTTTGTTTCTAATCTTGACTAGCTGCTTGGATCCTTCTTGATAGTGTTGATTAGTTTCAAACTAACTAAAGCGAGAATACGAGAGGAAAAAGGCAGAGTGTGTGAGAATATTAAAGAGGGTAAAAGCCAAATTAACTTGAGTGAAACACGTAAGAGAGTGTGATTTTAATTATGGCTCATAATGGAGAGGAAGCCGTAAATGCAGAAGGTCAGCGACCAGATGTTCCGAATTTACAGTTGCAAGCATTAATGTTGGAGATGAGATGAATGATGAGAGCTGAATTTGAACAAATACATAAGAGGCTTGAACAAATATATAAGGTCAAGCCTGAGTCCAAACAATCCACCAATGCCACGACCTCCCAAGGTAAATCAGCTTCTACTATGACTTGATCTAGTGAGATTCAATGTTTTAAATGTCAGGGGCAAGGACACATAGCAGGCCAACGCCTAAACAAGCGATCAATGGTAGTTATGGAAAGTGGTGAGATTGAATCTAATGATGATACACATTCTGATGATATGCCTATACTAGAGGACATCGCAGAGGGAGAAGAAGAGTTTTTTTTTTTGTTAATTCAGTGGTAGTATATTAAAATGAAAATAAAATTACATCAAGGTACAATCAAAGTACAAATAAGTTCATGAACAAAATGAAAACAAAAAATTGAAAAAAGCCAACATTGAATAAGGCAAAATCGTAAATCCCCCAATCGAACAAAGTTCGTCTGTTGAGATTGGAGGGAGCAAATTTTCGACCCATGATGATCTTTGATGTGACATCACTACGAATGTTGTTGAAAATGTGTTCCTCAGTGTAGGCTTCCTCGTTGAACAATAGTCGATTTCTTTCCATCCAAATGTGGTAAATTGCTGCACAAAAAAAAGTTCTGAAAATTTGTGTCTTTGCATCATAGTTCTTGTGTTGGATAGTATGTGAGATGTCCATGAAGCTCGAAAGAGTATAAAGTGATTGATCAAGAGAAAGAGCAAGTAGACCTTGTTGCCAAATTCTTTTAGTGAAAGAGCATTCAAAGAAAAGATGCTCATTTGTTTCACATCCCATGTAGCAAAGAATGCAATTAAAATTGTTTTGAATGCCCCAAGAGATGAGTCTTTGAAGAGTGGCTAGTTTATTCTGAAAAGCAAGCCAGGAGATGAAACTGTGCTTCGGAATGCAGTTTTGGAACCAAACAAGTTTATACCATTGAATTTTCACTCTAATTTCCCTGATTCTGTTCCAAGTTTTCTTGAATGAGAAAATCCCATTATTGCAATGAGCCTAATGGTGGCAGTTGTACTAACGTTGCTAGTGCTTCTATGATTGAGAAGCTAGGGCTCACAACAATTAAGCATCCACGTCCATCCAAGCTGCAATGGTTGAATGATTGTGGTGAGGTAAGGGTTACAAAACAGGTTGTGGTGCCGTTTCGCATTGAAAAATATGAAGATGAAGTATTGTGCAATGTGGTACCTATGCATGCTGGACATCTTCTCTTAGGAAGACCATGGCAATTTGATCGACGTGTGTAGCATGATGGCTTCACCAACAAGTACTCATTCATGTTCAAACAACAGACAATCACTTTAGTTCCGATGACACCAAAACAAGTTTATGAGGATCAAGTGAGGTTACAAAAATTGAGTGATCAAAAGAACTTGAGTGAACAAAAGAATTTGAGTGATCAAAAGAATCAGAGAGAGCAAAAGAATGAGAGTGAAAAAAAGAGTAAGGCCGAATCGGGAGAGGTAGTAAAAAGAGAAAAGAATGTGGCCAAAGGGGTAAAAATAGAGGGAAAACAAAGAAATTTTTATGCAAAAACAAGTGAGGTTAAGAGAGCTTTGATATCAAAACGACCAATGATTGTACGTATGTACAAAGAGGCTCTTTTAAACACTAACCAACTTGACTCTGCATTGCCTAGTGTTGTTGTTTCTCTTTTGCAGGATTTTGAGAAAGTGTTTCCCTAGGATATACCACATGGTCTACCACCTAGGCTGGTCTTTGAACCTGGAGGATTTTAGGACAAATCCTTCTCAAGAGGGAGGGAATGATGAGAACCAACCTTAGGCGTCCAAGTTCAATGAACCATTTACTTGGGCGAATTTTCCAGCAAAGATTCAAGTCAAGATTCTATTTTCAAGATTCAAGAACTTCAAGATTCTTCAAGAAGTTTCAAGAAGATTTGAAGATTTGGTCAAGATTTGATTTCTTTGTAATTCTATCTTAGTTTTAGTTTTAGTATTAATTTGAATTCTAGTTTATCTGGTGTTCACAAGTTTGCTTCCTTTTTAGTTACTATTTATGTTACTATTCACCTGAATAGTTAATAGGAGTCTTTCTTGGGCTCCAAGTCTACTTCTTTGACCTAGTTACTATTCACATTTTTCTTACTTGGGCTAGGGTTTAGGAGTCCTATTCCAAGTAGGATACTTATATGTTTTTGTGATAATAAAATAAGACAATTTTGATTCATAAAATTTGTGAGATTATTCTCCTTTGAGTTCTTCAAGAAACTTTTCGAACTTATCAAGATAATTCTTGTGGTGTTCAACCTTGACTTATCAAACGAGTTTTCTATCCTCGTTTGTGGCGTCGTCACCATACCAAGGTTCTTACTTTGCTAAGCATAGGGTTGCGATTCCATCCAATCCTAAAAGGTCTTGGGGTCGTTTGCCATATTTGGTGTTGGGTCACGTCGCATGTTGGCGTGGTTCATATCAAAGTTGATATTTAAAGTAGAGAATTTTCAGGTAAGCCCTAGCTAATTAGTTACATTAATTTTTTCCTTCCTTCCTAACTCATATTTTTTGTAGATGACTTAAGTGATTATTCCAATCTATCCCTAATAATGATCAATGGCTTTGACTAAACTAACATCACATCTAAATCTCATCTCTATATTTACTATAAAGATAAGTTGTTGATAATAATTGGTTCTGAGTTATTACATCCCTAAAACCATACTAATTACTTACCAGGTAGATATCTAATTAAAATCACATTATGTTTATAGGTCTTGGATATGGCCTAGAAATAAGAAAGTAGCATGGTATACATGTTGCATAAGATATTGAAACTTCTACATAGATATTTATATAAAAATATCCTAACATATATATTACCAAGTAGTTAGCAGTTAATGTGAAATCCTAGATTTCACCTATACGTAAAATTGCATGTTTTGACCTGTATATATATTATCTTAGTTAGAATGCGCTAATTCTGTGATTTACACTCGTATTAAATGCTATGTGAGCATTCATGAAAGTTTCGCAAAAATCGGCTTTTGAAACACGTCCGCTAAAATTTTGACACGGGTGTTTTTAGTGTTTGAAAACCTATTTCTTGGATATTAATAGACTCGTGTTTGATTGAAATGGATTTTGAATTAGATTAGGAATTTAAAAGGTTTTTACACCTTCTTTTGCAAAAAATTGAGTTTTATAGCTATTTGTATGTATATGCATGCATATGAAAATGTTGTCACCTATTCTTGAACTATTAAATATAGTATATATGATATATATATATATATATATATATATATATATATATAAGTATGTAAGATAGTCAAAAATACAATTAAAAGACTAGAAATACAATTAAAAGACTAAAATAGCCAACTTTGACCAAGACTTATTTGTTTGACTTTGCATTTTGCTTATTTATACAAAATAACACACAAAAACCCCTCCATTTCTCACCTAGCTGGCTGTGAGCTTCAAAGGGGAAAAGAGAAGTTTTCTACTTAGTTTTCAAAGCAAATTTCTCATAGATTTTGCATTTGAAAGCCAAAACTTGTCATCCAAAGCTTGATTTCACTTGTTGGGCATCCATTGTACACATTTCTAGCATCATATAGCATCTAAGGTAAGAGAAAAATTCTAGATCTAAGAATGCTATTTTATGTCAACTTCATATAAATGTATTTTTATTAGATGTTTTGTTGAATTGTTTTTGGATTATTGCACAGTAGTTGCCAAGGATCATTATAGCTGTTTTGATCTATAGTAGCATGTATTTCTATTTTCCAGGTATTAAAGTTGAGTTACAAGTTCATTGTTGAATAATTGTTGTTGTAGTGGTTGGAATTGATTGGTTGTTGCTTCTAAAAGTTTGTTAATTGCGAGATAGTAATGTTGTAATGCCGAATTTTTTATTTGAATATTGTAGCAAAAGTCCAAAAATTTCAGCCAAGTGCTCGGCCAAAATTAGGGTTGTTGGGCTTGTTTTGGATGTCTTTTGGTTGGTTTCTGGTAGGGTTAATGTAGCTGCATGTGTTGTTGGGTGATAGAAAGTGGTTTAGGGGTTATTGGATTTCTAAATTGTAAGTTATGACTTTCAGAGGTTTGTGTAGTCTTTCTTTAAAATGTTGAAATGTTGTCCTTGATTGTCTGGGTGGTGTTTGGGTAGTTGATTCTTGGATTGTTGATTATTTAAATGTTGTTTAATTGATTGTTGAAATATCATTAATTGATTGTTGATTGTTGAAGTGCCGGGAGTCAGGCAACTTTCGTTGTTGATCTCTCGGAAAGTAAAGAGTCAAGTGTCATTGTTGTTGTGAGTCATGATAATGTTGTGTCATTTCGGGAGACATCTTTGGTTGCTGGCACAATTATCGTGGCTAATCCTTATCTCGTATGGTCAGAGGGTGCCATGGAGTATGGGTCTAGAATAAGGTTCCTCAGGATTGTGTCATTAGGTTTTGGAGAAGTTGGTTAACATTGGAACAGCAGATGGAGCTACATCAACAAGTGTGTCGTATCCTTAGTGTTTGTTTACTGTCATTGTATTTGTATTGTTATTAAAGTTTATGGTATGTTAATTGCTCATAGGATGATTTCCCAAAGGGTAAAGTAAATGTTTTCAAAAGGTCTTTCGAATCCTCACTGAGCTTTGTTATATATAAGCTCACCCTCATTCGTTTATTGTCATCAGGTGTAACTAAACTGGATTTCAGGTACGTGCCTCAAGAAGCTGAGAATGTGCCTTATGTGGACGAGTCTTATGTGCTATCGTCTTATCCATGATGTCTGAGTTGTAGTTCTCTTTTGTTATATTGTATATAGAACTAGTTGGTTTGTATTTACTTTGGAGTTATATTGTATAAGATGACCTAAAGATAGTAGATTGTATATTACAAGTTTGGTAGTCTTACTTTTGGGATATGCTTGGATTGCTAGACTAGTTTATAATGAGTATGCATATGGACAGTTCAACGAATGTGGACGTCTAATTCCTGGCTCTTTCTTGAACGATTTGTATAGACTTGATGTCCTCATCATTCCCCCCATCTTGAGAAGGATTTGTCCTCAAATCCTCCAGGTTCAAAGACCAGGCTAGGTGGTAGACCATGTGGTATATCCTCGGGAAACACTTCCTCAAAATCTTGCAAAAGAGAAACAACAACACTGGGCAATGCAGAGTCAAGGTGGTTAGTGTTTAAAAGAGTCTCTTTCTACATGAGTACAATCATCGGCTGTTTTGAGATCAAAGCTCTCTTAACCTCACTTGCTTTTGCATAAAAATTTCTTTGTTTTCCCTCTGTTTTTACCTCCTTGGCCAAGTTGTTTTCTCTTTTTACTACTTCTCCAGATTCGGCCTTGCTCTTTTTCTTTCCACTCTTATTCTTTTGCTCTCTCATGTTCTTTTGATCACTCAATTTTTGCAACCTAACTTGATCCTCATAAACTTGTTTTTGTGTCATCAGAACTAGAGTGATTGTCCATTGATTGAACATGAATACTTGTTGGTGAAGCCATCATGCTGCACACATCGATCAAATTGCCATGGTCTTCCTAAGAGAAGATGTCCAGCATGCATAAGTACCACATCGCACAATACTTCATATTTTCCAATGCGAAATGGCAACACAACCTGTTTTGTAACCCTTACCTCACCACAATCATTCAACCATTACAACTTGTATGGACCAATACAAAAAATAAGCTGTTTTGTAACAGCCATTAATCGTCACAATTTCGTCACAAACAAGTAAATATGACAAATTTGTGACAAAATACCTGTTGTCGCCAAAAATGGCGTCGCAAAATCGTTTTTCATCACATTTTTGTGACTTTGTGACTAATTTGTGACGACATCCAAAGCTGGACGTGTTCGTCACAAATTCGTGGCAACTGCGACTAATATGCCACAACATGTGATTGAGGCATTTTCGTGGCAAACTCGTGCCAAATTATTTGACGTATTTTTGTGGCTAAGTTGACGAAAAAGCATGGCAGATAATCGTCGATGTTTTGTGGCCGAATGTTGTCACAAATTCGTGGCTAATTTTTTCGTCACAAATTCGTGACTAATTTTTTCGTCACAAATTTGTGGCTAATTTTTTCGTCGCAAATTCGTGACTAATTTTTTTGTCACAAATTCGTCCTAAATTATTTTTTGATTCCTTTTGTCACAAATTTGTGGCAATTTTTAAATCCTTTATTCTAATGCTATTTGTAACATATTGTTTGTCCTGCTAAATTACAAAACAACATCCATAATTGAATCTCAAGCAATTTCTAAAGACAACCTCATAATTGACTCTCAAGTAGTTACGCAACCTACACATCCATTCAAAAGAAACATAATTTCACATCAAAGTAGAGAAGTATACATAATAACCACCATTTAACAAAATTATCTTCTTCACATACATTCCAAATGAAATACCAAATTTACATCTATCATAATATCATATAGCTTGTTTTGTCCTGCTATGATAAGCTCCAAAAGAGAATATAATAAAAATGGAAAGCGAAAACAAATTATAACCAAACCTAATTATAACCAAAACAACTCAATATATTTGTTTAAACCTAATTATAAGCAAAACAACTCAATAAGCAAAACCTAATATCATAATATACCTTATTTTCCTCCATTGTGGCACACCATCATTACATCAAAGACAATCCATATTTAGGCCTACTATTCTCACCATCTTCAGACTATTCATGTCTTATATCTGTAAACAAGAAAATAACCAAACCTAATTATAACCAAAACAACTCAATACATAAAAATGGAAAGCGAAAACAAATTATAATTTTCACTTGTGATGATATTAAGCCAATAGTGTACCAAATTGGCCTAAATTTTTGCAATGCAAGAAAGATCATAACATAATCGAAAGTATAAACAAGCATAAGGAAAAGTGAAAATGATCAATATATTTGTTTAAAACGTAAGAATTACATAATATACTTGAACCTACTTACTTGTTAAGGTTCCCAATAGAATATAAAAGTCATACTATGACCCTATGGATCCTATTGGGCATCACCGTCTTGTTGTTCTGAGGGTGTTTGAGATTGATCCTAATGCGGTTGAGGTGGATGGGGCAACAATTGGGTTAACTGAGCGATCTGTTGCTGAAGCCTTTGAAATTGCTCATTTGACTGTTCGGTCAATTCAGCCCTTAGTTCTGATGTTGCCCTACTGACGGCTGCCTGCAAGTCTTGCTGTGTGATTCGATTAGTAGAAATTGGGACATCGTGCGCGGACCCTCCTATGGCTTGCGATCCTAAACCATACAATCGTCCTCTTCTAGCCGATCTGCCTGGTAAAACAATGCATCATGATCGATAGGCGGTGCAGTCGGATCTCCTTGCAATGCTGCTATGGCATACTCGACCAATTCTTGGTACTTGGCTTGCAATTAATACGTAATTATTGTTATTTTACTTTAATTTTAATTATTAATTATATGAAATAAGTTCCAATAAATATATGACATACCATGGTTTCTTCAGCCCTGGAGTCGGAGTATGGACCTTCGGCGTCGTTCCTATGAACTTTCTCAAACACATCTGCCTTCGTCACTGATTCCTCCGATTTTGAATCCTAGCATTGATCAAATAACAATTACTAAGTTAAATATTTAACTATCATATAGTACTATATTTTAAATAATTAGTTTAACACTTACCAATCTTCTCTTGACCTCGTGAAACGGGATACAACCAGCATAATGTGGAGACGACCTACTCTTTCTGTTCTTTTTGTTTGTCTCTAACCTCTTCCTCCATGCATATGTGTTCCAGTGCTCACATAGTTCTTGCCATACACTGTCGCTCAACCAACTGGGCTTAATATCTTTCTTTTTTTTTTTCCATTTCACGACCCTTATAGAAAAGGCCCCGTAACCGAGCATTGATGTTTTTAAAAAATAACCGGCGGATGACTGGTTCATCATAGGGTTACCACTTGTGCAATCTCTATAGCCATATATTAAGTATTAGTAATTTAACTTACATATATTGACACAGTATATGTAACTAAAAAATATATATATGAAATTAATTTCATATCCTTAAGTATTACCTGAAAAGTGAAGAACTATCTCTCTTTAACATCAACTGGGATCACACCTATTCTCATCCAAGGCTCCTTGACCCCGGCAAATAATATAGTGGTGATCTCTCGTGCTGCCCCAGTCGGTATCCATCTGCAATTAGTAAAAGATAAAGTATACTAACAATTGTAACGGAAAAACAAATAAAGAAAATAATGTACATATTATATAAAAGTATAGTTATAGTTCTCATACCCGCCTGCATATATCGTCATGTGTGTGCGCTTATCAATTTTCCACATGGTTTCAAAGATGGGAATCCATACTGTTGCCAAACCTTTAAAGTGGTCGGTCTGCCAGTCTGTGAGATCAACCCCTGACTACTCGGTATTGAAGTGGATGAAGTAGATCTTCGCCCAGCATCAGAGGATGAGTGGGATGCACGTGCACCACCTGGAAGTGGAATAGAGTGCTGCAACATCCCAGGAGGCACATATCGTCTTGCCGTACCTTTACTTTTATCTTTACCTGAAAACATGTCTGTTTTGGACAAAAACCAACTACCATTAAACAATGTAGATCTATAATGCAATTTGAATACATCCTTGTCATATTGTTTGCAAACTAGTATAAATATGAACTAATCCATTAAATATACTTAACACTAATCATTATCTGTCTCCATCTTCATGTTCATCTTAATCTTCATCTTCATCTTCATCTTTATCTTCCTTTTCGTCTTCGTCTTTGTCTCCATCTCCATCTCCATCTCCATCTTCATCTTCACCTTCAACTTGTTCATTTTGATATTGTAACTTATTCAATTCCTCTTGCAATACCTCACTATTTTCAACTGATTCATGAACACGTTGAGGCAACTCTCCATCGTCTAGTAGCACTACAGGCACATCCATTACATCTGACTAAAAATGTATTTTGTCTTCTATTTCATGCTCCTTTGGGGGCACATCATAGTAATTTCTCGGTTTGATTTTGCATACAACCCACTAGTCTGCACGATCTCTCTTAGTACCATGGTATTTGCAGTAATACACTTGATGTGCTTGTTCTGCTAACACAAATGGCTCATATTTTGGAAATCTCCACTTTACATTGACCTCGACAATTCAATACTTAGGATGTTCCTTAACACCTCTACCCTTTTGCATATCATACCATTTGCCTATAAAAAGAACAACTCTTGTATGTTTTTGTGTTGGATTATGGTACTCCAATTCAACAATCTCATTCAACATTCCATAATAGTTACTGTACTCGGTAGTACCATCATATGTCCCTTTGACGAACACTCCATTATTCATTGTGGATTTCGAAGACCCGTATTCTAGGGTGTCAAATCGGTATCCATTAACCAAGTATCTTGACCACGTGCGAACTCTCCTAGTTGGCCACATAGAAAGACATTTTACCCGATCATCAATGATGTGACTATATTTGCAGCACTCAAACCTTGATATTTGAATTATATTTGCATTTTAACTTGGGAATTATTGCAACACTTTGATACTTTTGATGCAATGTAGAATAATACCGAAAAGTGGAAGTTCTGACCCAAAATGATCCAAAATACAAGTCAATGAGTAAAAAAGTGATGAGGACATCAAGGCTGCTAAGAATGTTCCAGATTCAATGCAAGTGCCAGTTGGTCCAGTGACAAGAGCTCGCGCTAAAAGGTTCAAGGAAGAGCTGAATAATTTGGTTGATAAAGTTCTACAACAAGAGGAAAGTGTGTTGGCTAGTAGAGATGAAGAAAGGCTGGTGTTACTCCTCCAAGTAGATCCACAAGAAAGCCAACTAGGCGTCCACATTCATTGAACCTTTTGGATGAATTTTCCAGCAAAGATTCAAGTCAAGATTCTATTTTCAAGATTCAAGAACTTCAAGATTCTTCAAGAAGTTTCAAGAAGATTTGAAGATTTAGTCAAGATTTGATTTCTTTGTAATTTTATCCTAGTTTTAGTTTTCAGTTTTAGTTTAATTTCCTATAGACAAATTTAGGTGTTCACACTAGGAGAGAGACTTTCTTGGGCTGCAAGATTAGGTGTTCACACTAGAAAGGAGCTTTTCTTGGGCTGCAAGTTTGCTTCCTTTTTAGTTACTATTCATGTCACTATTCACGTGAATAGTTAATAGGAGTCTTTTCTTGGTCTCCAAGTTTGTTTCCTTTGACCTAGTTACTATTCACGTTTTTCCTACTTGGGCTAGGGTTTAGGAGTCCTTTTCCAAGCAGGATACTTATTTGTTATTGCCTATATAAGGCACTCTTTGTGATAATAAAGTTAGACAATTCTGAAATTAAATTGTGAGATTATTCTCCTTAAGTTCTTAAGAACTTTTTCGAACTTATCAAGATTATTCTTGTGGCGTTCAACTCTGACTTATCAAACGAGATCTCCATCCTCGTTTGTGGCGTCCTCAACTATACCAAGGTTCTTGCTTTTCTAAGCAACGGGTCGCGGTTTCCATCATATTCACTATACCAAGGTTCTTGTCTTGCTAGGCAAAGGGTCGCGGTTCCATCCATTCTTGAAAGATCTTGGGTTTGTTTTACCAATCTTGGTGTTGGGTCTTGGCACATGTTGACCGGGTTCGTATCAGTTGGTAATCAGAGCTTAGGTTTCTCAGGTTTGTCTATCCTTTTCTTGTTTTTCTTGGTTAATTCCTTGAGTCTAGGTCTAGGTTTTAATTCCTTTCTTCGTTCTTGATTGTGTCATGCTTCCAATTCGTTTTCTTGGTTGTGTCTTGATTCCGTTCTTGTTCTTTTAATTTCGTGTCTTGAGTCTTGTTCTCCGTTTCTTGAGTCTTGTCTTCAATTTTGTTTTCTTGCTTTCAATTTCGTTTCTTGTTAAGCTTTCAATTGGCCAAACCCTAGAATCTTGAATTAGGGTTTCTTGTGTTTCTAAATTCGAAGTCTTGGTTACTTGCTCATTGTCTTTGTTTCTGAAAATCAAGAAAAGAACATCAAGAAAGAAAAGAAACTTCAAGAAAAAAAAAAAAAAAAAGGCAAAACAGTGAACAGTAAAAAACTTGTTTTTGTTGAATTAGCCCTCGTGGCCAAGCTTTTCTGAAGGGAAACGACGTCCTGAGCATAACCCACAGCATAGCTGTGGGCACCACCCTCTTAGGGCCAAATTCCAACGTTTGCTATGAGTTTTGGGCATTTTTGTGTTTTAGAATAGGGTTTTTGCAACTTTCCTTATTTCTCTAGGTTTCCTTCTTTGAGTTTTATTCAAGTTTCTTTCTCTAACCTTGTTTCCAGAGTCTTAGAGGTCTAAAAAAAAAAATCATCAAATTTCGAAAAAAAAAAAGTAATACGCTGCTTTAGTGCCTATCTTGGTACTCTTGATTAGTTCTAGGGAACTTGAAGGAGAATACGAGAGGAAAAAGGCAGAGTGCGTGAGATTAATAGAGGGTAAAAGCCAAATTGAGTTGAGTGAAACACGTGAGGGAGTGAAAATTAATCATGTCTCAAAATCAAGCAGACAACATTAATGAAGGTGTTCAACAACCCGTTGGACAGAACTTACAGATGCAGGCATTGATGGGAGAGATGAGACGAATGATGAGGGCTGAATTGGAGCAGATTCATGAGAGGTTGGATAGGGTAGAACAGAGGCCGGAAAGGGTGCAACCACTAGTTGCTCCGAATGTACCCAGGAGGAACAGAATGCGGCAAAGAGTGGAAGATGTTGAAGATGTTGATGAGATCGATGAGGAAGGTTTAGATGAAGAGTTTGACAGAATTTCGATGGGCAGCAATAGGCGACATGGTCGGGATAGAGATGCTAGGGATCGTGTTGATCGTGTTGATAACAACTTAGGAAGCATCAAGATGAAGATTCCTGTGTTTCAAGGAAGGAGTGATCCGGAAGCCTATCTTGAGTGGGAAAAGAAGATTGAGTTGGTGTTTGATTGCCACAACTATTCTGAGTTGAAAAAGGTAAAGCTTGCTGCAATTGAATTTACTGATTATGCTATTGTGTGGTGGGATCAATTGTGTCTCAATAGGAGGCGCAATGGAGAACATCCTGTGGCAACTTGGGATGAGATGAAGAGAGTGATGAGGAGGCGATTTGTACCCAGTCATTACTACAGGGACTTATACCTCAAGCTGCAAGGACTTCATCAAGGTAATAAAAGTGTGGATGATTATTACAAAGAGATGGAGATGGCTATGATTAGAGCCAATGTAGAGGAAGATCGAGAGGCAACAATGGCTAGGTTTCTGAATGGGCTGAATCGAGAAATTGCCAACACCATTGAGTTGCATCATTATGTTGAGTTAGAAGATTTGGTGCATATGGCAATTAAGGTGGAGAAGCAATTGAAGAGGGGTAGTTCACGACCAAGACCAGCCCTGCAACACTCAAGTGCATCACCTTGGAGGTCAAGCTACCCAAGAAAGGAGGATAGTTCGTCTATTTCCAAGGTCAAGACCGAGCCCAAAACATCCACCAATGCCACGACTTCTCAAGGTAAAACAGCCCCTCCTACAACTCGTTCTAGTGATAGTAAATGCTTTAAATGTCAGGGACGAGGGCACATAGCTAGCCAATGTCCAAACAAGAGAGCAATGATAGTTTTGGAAAGTGGGGAGATTGAGTCTGAAGATGAAACGCAATCTAATGACATGCCAATACTAGAGGACACCGAAGTAGGTGAAGAAGAGAAATTTGGGGCAGATTATGGAGAGATGCTTGGATTAGTGGCACGACGAGCTTTGAGCTTGCAAGCTAAAGAGGAGGAAGAAGTAGTGCAACGTGAGAACATCTTTCATACCCGCTGCCACGTGAAAGATAAGGTATGTAGTGTTATTATTGATGGTGGTAGTTGTACTAATGTTGCTAGTGCTTCAATGGTTGACAAGCTAGGGCTCACAACAATTAAGCATCCACGTCCCTACAAGCTGCAATGGTTGAACGATTGTGGTGAGGTAAGGGTTACAAAACAGGTTGTGGTACCGTTTCGCATTGGGAAATATGAGGATGAAGTGTTGTGTGATGTGGTACCTATGCATGCTGGACATCTTCTCTTGGGAAGACCATGGCAACTTGAGGGACGTGTACAACATGAGGGCTTCGCCAACAAGTACTCATTCATGTTCAATCAACGGACAATCACTCTAGTTCCAATGACACCAAAACAAGTCTATGAGGATCAAGTGAGGTTACAAAAATTGAGTGATCAAAATAACTTGAGTGATCAAAAGAATTTGAGTGAGCAAAAGATTGAGAATGAAAAGAACAAAAGCAAG